>JACAXG010000002.1:23879292-24335788 GCA_018881555.1 Amblyornis subalaris | reverse complement strand
CTCTTTCTTTCTTTCTTTCTCTTTCTTTCTTTCTTTCCCTTTCTTTCTTTCTCTTTCTTTCTTTCTTACTCTTTCTTTCTTTCTTTCTCTTTCTTTCTTACTCTTTCTTTCTTACTTACTCTTTCTTTCTTACTTTTTCTTTCTTTCTCTTTCTTTCTTTCTTACTCTTTCTTTCTTTCTCTTTCTTTCTTTCTCTTTCTTTCTTTCTTCCTTTCTTTCTTTCTTCCTTTCTTCCTTTCTTCCTTTCTTTCTTTCTCTGTATGCAAAAGCATCATGACTCCTGGTCTCTGCCATTAGGGCTTAATTAAAACTCTTGCAGATTCACAGTGATTTGTAAATTAATTTTTAAGCACCTTACATTGCATCAAACCTTATGGACTTATTTTAAGAAAAGGGTGAATTGTATTCCTATAGCAATGGTGCACCTGAAGTAACATAATAAATTCACAGATGTAGAAACACATCTCATAAAGAGGTCTGTCAGAAACCTTGTCTATATCCAACTCGGAGCCACAATTGCCAAATAGCCCCGGTGCATCACAGAATTTTTGCTTGTTTTTTAAACTCTTATATATAAGCTAGGGCAAGAGGCAGGCTATAGGATGATGACAAGCCAGTGTTTTGATCTGATATAGAAATCCTATGTTACCGTGATGAAAAAAAATAAACATACAGATACAAGAATCCTCTTCTGTAATGAACCACGTTCCTCAAAATATTGACACATTTGTTCCTATACAATACGTTGATGTGGTGAAGAAAAATCAGATGGCCCATGTCAAAAATCATTTTTAAGTACTCAGCATTTTATAGTTGCAGAGGAATATCAGATAGAAGAAGAGAGCCTTTAAAAATTTTGCATTGAGACCAGGTTACCCATGCCTGTCATATCACTTCTGCCTATGTCTGTTCAAATGTGAAGTGTTGAACACACAAATATCAATATTGCAAGCTGTCCCTAAAAAACTGACTCTCTTTCAAATGTATGAGTTTTATTTGACCCATTTCCTTACAAAAGGGATAGACAAAATGCCAGAAATCTTTCTGCAAGCCCTTTGTGAGAGCTTGCATGTGAACATATTTCAAAGAACATACCTCCATGACTCGCAGTAATGGTTTGGCTTTAGAGACAACTTGTAGTCTGTACAGCTGAATTTGAGTTTGCAAAGCCATCCACAACTTTCCCAGAGGAGGAGGCTGAAAGAGGAGATTCACCTGACTAAACAGTCAGCTTTGCTGCAAGTCACTGCAGGATCCATTTCTCATGAATGGAGAACTTGTCTACATTGTCAGAGGGAACAGGTATAATTTATAAAACAGGCATCTGAAAGAGATGAATTGTAGTTTTCTTCATTGTCTGCTGAACAAGTCTATACTGTCTAGCCCAGGCAGACCTCTTGCCTGTGCCTCTGCCCCGAACACATTTTTCCACTATTGGTAGTGCTGGTACAAAAGTCGTTCTGGTAAATACTGTGACTGAAGTTTTTGTGTATAAATGCTTTTCAGGGTTTTTTTCTGAATATCATATATCCTTCCACTGCAGTTCAATTGCTTAGGAAACTGATGACAGCTTGGTTTTTGGGATCTTGGGATGTCCCTGCTCTGGCCCTGCTACAATGTGCTCACTACTGAGGTCAGATGGGGCTGCTCAGGGCTGTTCCCTCTCGGGGCTGGAAACCCCCAGACCAGAGCTGCACATCCTCCATGGATATCCTACACCACTGGCCCCCTGGCCCCAGGGAAGAAATATGTTTTCAACTGCTTTAGAACTGAAAGGAAAAAATGCAAAACAAACATCAGATCTTGTCTTTCCATGTTACCAAACTTCCTAGAAGACCTCCTGAGGTGTCTGTACAACAGCACTGTTCCACCACAGCATGTGCTCTACGTCAGGACTCACTCCACTTCTCCAGTCCAAAAGGAGATGACAAAGACTGTAGTGACAGCAAATCCCAACTTCACTGTGAATAAGAAATTAAGCTTTTTTTCTGGTCTGAAGGTGACCGAACACTACGGAAAATATAAAGTCAACATAAGGTTAGGGATAAGTGTAGAACAGTCCAAGCCACTGTCACTTACTGCTGGTTTAACTACAGAAAAAGCAGAGCATTGAAGAAATGCTATTTTCGGTACACTCAGTCTTCAAATATGAGTTGCAGGCTGGCCTTTGACGACAGGTCTGTTTCATGCCCATTTCCTACTTTATACCTGCAACCAGAAAAGAACAATAGATCACCAGCAAATGTATAAAAATCCTCCAATTTTAAGTCTTAGAATTATGATTTTCAGACCTGTCCTTTTAACTGGATTAGGCTAGATAAACACAGCAAAGTCATGAACTCATGCTGCTTTGCAGTCTGACGTTTCTTTCCTGTCGTATTCAATCATGGCAAGGAAATATAAAAGATATCTGAATGAGTGTCCTTCAGCAATATTATGTTTGAATAATCTTCTGAGCATTATTTCTGAGTCTTTAAAGTCATCATTTCATAATATTTACTTAAGATCATGCTGGAAATGAATATTTCATGTATGTGTTTCAGGATAATACAGTATTTTGTCTGTATAGTTATCAAAGCAATATTATACACACAAAATATTTTTAAAGTTTCTACACTTATTAAACTACAATCAGGTTATTAAATTCCAAATATGGTATTTAAGTTTATAATCACTATGTCCAATGGAAAAATAATTTAAATTCTTTTTTTAAGAAAATCCACATCCTCTAACAAAACAAATGAAATCTAACAAGGACCGGTATCAGTTTGTTCTGTCTTTTCCTGCAAGCAGGTGATGTAAACACATATAAGCATATTTCCAAAACATCTTCTTTTATGAGTCCCTCCAGTTCTGTGGTGATTAAATTCTGAATCAGACCTTCAGGACATATTTTATCAGCTCTGAAATAATTGCTTTTATGTGACTTGAAACCAGTTGTAGTTTTCTCGATTCCAGAGAAAGATATATTAGTTTACCAGAACAATTCCACATCATTGAGGTTAAAATGAAAGAGTGGAATTATGTTCCTGGCAAAGAAAGACACTAACTTAAAGAAGCCAGTGACAGGGCTTGCAAGATACTAGATTGTAGAGTCATTTATTACAAGGTACATTTCGTTCAGACTTGACAATTCCATCGGCTCAAAACCCACAAGCCAGGTTTCAATATCTTTAAAATTGTAAGATTCATTTTATCTAATTTAATTGAGGCTTCAGTCATCATTCTATCTGTCCATCGGTCTCCAAGATGCATTGTTGGACACTAATATTAATCAAATGTTGACAGAGGTACGGGGGTCTCATGAAGTTCCTGCAAGTGCATGGAAAACCACCAGTCAGGTGCAGTGCAAATGGTGCACTTGGTGGTGGAAAGGCAGGGGCAGGTTGGCACCTCTCTTTCTTGCCCCACAGCAGCAGCCGCCAGCAGTCACCATTTCCACAGCTTTGGATCAATTGGTTCTTGCCCAAGCTCCATTATAAAGAAGTAGGTTTAGCAAATGGTCTTCTTGGGGAAGATCAGTATCTTTTGCTGTGTGAGAAAAAAAGAAGTTCCTATTCTGACCAATTGAGGAAGGCTTGTAGGAAAATGGGCAGTGTCATGGTAGAGAACAGGGTAGCTGAAGAGAGTTGGAATTATGAGGGTGGAGAAGCAAGAAATGATGTGCAAGAGTCCAAGGGAAAGAAGGCTTCCTCAGTTCTGCTGTTAACAGAGAATGGAGTTGTATTGTCACATCCTTCTTGTGTTGTGTCCTCAGGCTATCCTAGAGTCAAGTATTCCAGTCTTTCTCTGAAGGTAGGAACTTTAAGTTTTTTCACTGACAGCTAATGTTCTCACAGTATTGGAGATGGACCTCTAAAACAAGCCCCCAGAAAYCAAAAGAAAAAAACAACCAAACCAAATCAACCAAAAAAGAAATAAAATACAATACAGTTTGAGACATGTCATAAAAATCAATAAATAATAGAAAATTAAACTGGAAGGAATTTTGAGTAGGTAAGATAAACTGTGCCTAAATTATTGACAACAGATTTCTTTTCTACCTGTCTTATTTTTTAACCCCTCCAATAACAGAGATGCAAAAACTTTCCTGGGTCTCCTGTTCCAGGGCTTCATTATCTCTGTGTCAATCTTACCAACACTTCCTGCATCAGTAGCTGGCACTGTCATTGATAGTGCACCACTTCAGAATAGCAGGAAATCTCTTACCAAAAAGGACATGATCATTGCAGGTCCCTACAAACTGAAATATTCCAGCAATTTAGAGAAAGAGATGTTCCTTAGCCATAATACAAAGGTCAGTGATCTTTTCCCGATACCCTAACTTTTGATTACATCAGGAAGAAAGAACCTCAGAAAACCATTCTATCAATGAAACATTTTCATAGAAACATGAGTCCAGCAAAACTAAGTCAGAAGAGAAAGTCTTGTTCAACTTCTTACCGTCACATCTAGAGGTACACAAGTAATACAATTGTAATGTACAAAAATTCTTTTCAGCTGCCCTTAAGTAAAATACTTCCTAAAGTAGGACATCTGCTTTGCTTCACTTTAATCTTGGAAGAATTCTCATTAAAAAAGCTTTAAATGTTAAGTCCATCGTATTACTTTCTTTGTATTTTGGACAGACGCTTGTTGAGACCCTTCTGTAGAAAACAACATAAAGACTCTACTTTAGAGACAACTTCAAGATGCCACTTACCTACAGCTTCCCAGCCTACTTCTTTTCACTGCCTACTATTAAGAAATTTTAAGGGTCTCATGCTATTCCACTTCTCTGACTGACAAGAAATCTGACCTGGGATTTGGCCATGRGCATATACATCCATATGGCAGATTGAGACATAAGAGTGAATTTAATTTGTGGCAATAACTCTCTGTTAAAATATTAGAAGGAAAGCAGCATCTGCATGCATTTTCTAAGGACATAGAACAATTGTGTTTTGTAGATCTTCCTTAAACAATCAAGATTGCTGCAAATAGAACTGAAATGCAACTACTATGAAACCATTGCATTGTCAATATTTCCCCTTCTCCAGCACTCTGAAAGGAAAACCATCATATAAATGTAATTACTTTAGCCCAGGGAAGAGAGGCACTTACAAGGAGAAATCCTGATAGCTGTTAATGGGTCTTACGGCAGCATTCACATACCAAATGAAAGGATCTCTCTCTTGTAGAAATTGTGCAACTAAGTTTTCAGCATCAGTATGTTTTGTTTCATATTTTGAAGAGAGTGCTTCTGTGAATGTATGCCTGATTATTTAATAGTGCAGAGATCCTTAAAGTTTTAAAAAGTAGCTAGAATAACATGGCTATGACTTTGAATCTGAATTTGCAAAGATCAACGATCTTTTTTATTATCAAAGCAAATTTTGAATGTGTCATCCTCCCTTCCCCTCTCACAAAGGAAGCTGTATCCAGAGCCAAGCCTCCAGTACAGGAACCTGGCTTGTGCCAGGTTCTGCTGTGCAGCCATCACGGGGAGACCAGGAGTCACGGTAACGCCTACTTGGTCTGACTGCACCTCAGCCTTCAGTAAGGAAAACCTCTGCAGGGCACCACTGATTTCCACCGACTCACATCCTTCTCAAAGGTTGCTCCTCCCAGTGTGTACCGTGCAGGTGCGTGGTGGTCAGCAGGTGTGGGTCTGGGAGCCCAGGTGAGATACCAGCCTCACAGGTGTTTGCTGTTGCCTAACTCTGGCAGAACTCCTCTTTATCACTTCCAGAGAAACCTCCTTCTGCACACTCAGAGGCTGCTAACATAGACTTGCTCATCATTCCCTACCGTGTCTGGCAGCCCGGTCCCTGGATGCCAGCCGCTCGGGCAAGTTGCCAGGAATTGGATGGAGATGGATGCCTCCAAGCTGCCAGCACACCTTAACCCATGCTTGCTCACTGCCTCTGCTGGTGCCAGCTCCCTCTCTTTGCTGCTTTCACTGAGACTCTTTTCACTCCCCAATACCAGGCAAGTTTTGCTGTAAGACAAAGCAGAGGCTTATTTATCAGAGTTTGAAGGTAATGGATTCAGAATTATACCCACGAGACTGCAAGCACAAGGGATATAAACTGTTACTCTTTAACAGCAGCATTGACTTCCTGACTTTTCCCGGGTGTTTCATGCAAGGCCTTTGTGGCATGTGTTGATCTGAGAAGCTGATGTTCCTCTTTTATGAAATAGTGGCATAGTCAAGTAATTCCACCATGTTTTGGAGGATTTGCCTCTTTTCTTCACATGCACCAAGCTTAGCTTCTAGCTTCAGTTCAGGGTCTTTCCAGTGGCTTGCATTTTGTACTATAATTGCGGTTTAGATTTTCCCCACTCTGCCATCCCCATCTGCACTAGCCAGGTGCAGACAGCACAGACCCAAGCACTGAGGAAGCAGAGCCCACTTAGCCCAGGCATTTCTGGTGTGGGAAATGTAGGGAAAGACAGCAGAAGGTGGACTTCCCACAGATTGGCTCTGTTATTCTAGCTAGTGTGTTTTCAGGTCTAAAAAATTTAAGCATGAATCGTCATTATCGTCTTTACTACATCATCGTTAAAATAATCAAATTATTTAAAATAATTAGAAAACAAGTAATCATTAAAATATAAGTCATACCTATTTTATTAAAACTTTGACTTTTGATGTTCTTCCAGCTTTTTGCCTGAGACTGCACATGGCTTTTATGGATACAAATTTCGGCAAAGATGGAAGACTCTGCCTGTATGAGAGTTGACTTGTGTTCCCTTCTCAGTATCTGTTTTCAGCTTTKAAGTATCTGGATCAAAGAGTCAGAAGGAACTCCCATCAGAAGTGCACCATATGAGTGGAGGGGTTAGCATCACTTCCATAGTTACTTCCCAGAAATACTCAGAGCGTGAAGTCAGGATAAGAAGTGACAAAAAAATAGACTGAAAGTCAGAGTCATTTTGTTCTTGAGAGACCTTGCGGATTATCCAACCCTGACAGCCTTGAGTGCTTGGATTAGCCAACTTGGAGAGGACTAAAGCCTTCATGATTGTTTCTCTCTTGGACACTGAAATGACTTCCAGACTCTCCTCAGGGACCTTCCAAAGAGACAAGCACTTTATGCCACTAAGCCACTCTTTTTCTGGAAACAGACATTAAACAAAGAGGCCAGATGACAAAGAGGAACTGTAGATGTCTGTAAAACTATACACTGCTGGCTTATTAAAATTTTTCAATTCTGTTTTTTTAAAAGACCAAGCAATTACTAAGAATAGATAATTTTAAATACAACCATAAAATTACAGAATTATATAAAGAACAGTTGGGAGCAACCATGAGAATATTAGTCAGCCCAGCTCTGGCAGGATCAATTATCCCTGTGTTGTTCATGAAAGACATATGGCTAAATTGTTTTTAATATCTCCAGCAATTAAGATTTTCCAACCTCTGCAGACACCAGCTCATACAATGCAAAGTTAGGACTGGCACTGTCACTTTCTCTTAGAAGTAGGAAGTGTTTCCTACTGTCTAACTTGATCATTTCTTGATGAAATCAAAGCCTATTACTGTTTTTTTTATCTACCAAAAGTTTTGAAAACAGTTTATCCTCTCATTTTTTGTGGCAGACTTCTGTACACCTAAATTCCATTACCTTGTCCCAACTATTTTCTATTCTGTCTTATCCAGATCCAGTTTTTTCAATATTTCCCAAAGGCCACCTTTTCTAGAGATTCTCCTGGACTCTCCTGTGTCTTTTGCAAAGTGCAATGATCACAGCAATGTAGCTTGTCAAGACAGGTCTGAGAGGAACAGAAATCCTGTGGGCTGCATTGCTGAGAATACGTCCCAGACATGATGTTCACAGCTGCACAACCCTATTTAATGTATGTTCAGCTTGTGGTCCACCACATACTACATTCTGTCTCAAAGATCTAGTATTTTTTCCTATTTCTGTTTTGACCATTTTTCATACCTGTGTTGCCATTGAGCTGTATCTTTGTTTTTCAGACCAAATTGTGGAGATCTGTGTACACACCTGCAGTGTTTCTTCCCTATTCTCTTTAGCTGTTAACCAGAGACTTTTGGGATACACTCTACTTTCAGACACCAAGCATCTTATCTTTTATATACAAGACACTACCTTTTCTCTTCTCCCTTATTTGTCCTCCCTGTCCGTACTATACCAACTTTTGTTAACATTCTAGTCGAGTTATCCCATCTCTATTATGCCAGTTATTTCACAGGAGTGAAAGTGACGAGATGAAGTTTCTTGCATTAGTATATAGATGCCTATATAGTATATATGGTATTTAGTCTTGAAAGCTTTGATGGACTGATCAACTGTTCCCATTTTTATTCCTTCTAAAAAAACCCTTTAGCAATTTAGCAGCTACTAAGAATAACCTTTTTGTATCCAGAACCATGTTGTTTGTATTTAGCTAGGATCCAATCACCTATCACTGCTGATGCAGTCTGATACCCCTCCCTAAATCAGCAAGAGAACAATTTAGGATAATCTAGGTTCGTGAGATAATTGCCCAGTTTTGTGAGGCAAACTCAATTTGTCAGTGGATCATTGAACTTCATTTCCTGTTGAAAGGACCAAAGCTCATGCTCTTGATGAACGTTAAGATAGTCAAAATTTGAGTTTCAGTTACAAAGAAAGTAATTACACATGCAAATATGTCAATTACTTATGGAAATTACAGGTTATATGACTACCTGTTCATTTGTACGCACAATTACCCAAACCGAATACGAAACCATGACAAATTTAATGTGCCAATTGGGTGTGCAGTCAGGCATTCATCTAACTCATGCCTAATTGGGCACACTACATTTTGAAAATTATTTTCACAGTTTTCTGTTTAACATTTTGGGTGAAGGCTCTATAGTAATTCTTTCACAGTTATAAAATTGGACAAAGGGAAATCACAGTTGTCCAAAAAGAACACACAGCGGCACTACCTATAACCTTTTTCCTGTTTTTTTTTTTTTTCAGTTCAGCCTCATCTGAAAACTATACGAGGTCCAGGCCACGATGATGGTGTTGTCATTAATAAGTTTACAGATTCCATTCCACAGCAATCTATTAAATATTTGAGAAGAATTCAACATCAACAGCACCAATATGCAGAGATTATAACCGACTTTTCTCTCAATTTTGGGACTTACGTATCAAACTATATACACAAAGTACTTGTTCAGCATGAAGATATGTTTTTAACTAGGATGACATTTAATTCATTGGGGACCAGAATCTCAGTGGCAGGAAAGCACAGATATTTGTGGATGCCTGATTCATGTGCATAAATGTCAGCTGGGTAATCACAAATCAGGTATCTGCACACATACATACTTGTATTGTGAGTGGCTGTGCACATAGGCAAACAACAGATATAGGTATATAGATCCACTTCTAAATCAGAGATGGACTAATACAAGCACTCACATTCATGTTAGTCACAGCTAAACTGGCTGAAAATAGCTGAAAAGTCTTGATAAAGCATGAAAGGACTTCGGGAGAAAACAGTCAATAAATGTAAAATAATTCCCATGAAGAAAAACAATTGTAATTCTCTATGTCTATCAGCAGCTTTCAATAAGACTTTATGCTTCAGAAATGAGACTGTGGAGATCCAGTGAACAATTTGAAAATTTAAGCCCAGTACTCAATAACAGTTACAAAAACAATTAGAATATGAGGAACTATTAGGAAAGGAAAAGGGAAGAAAACTGTCATTGAATAAAATCCTTGTGCATTTATGTCTCAGATGCTGTGTGTAGTTCTGGACACCATATACATATCACATAGCAGATATCAGAAAATCATAAAGTAGAATTAGAAGATGCACTGAGAAACRTAACGAGAATTGTCAAGGATTATCAGAAGTACATGATGGCCTCCGAGGACAAATTGCATAGGGTAGGATCTTTCTTAAAATTTGGAGAGACATAATCAACATTTATATTACAAAATTATTTTTTAAATTACTACAAAAACCCCATGTCATGGAAAACATAAATAGGAACAATTATATTTTTCATAAAATATAAAGTATGGGGCATACAGTGAAATTATAGGCAGCAGGTTTAACACTAACAAAAGGAAGTATGTTTTATGAGATACACAATTAAACTGTGAAACCTCTTGCCATGGAATGATTTGGATAGCACAAACAGTAATAGGTCYAGAGATTCTTGAATAAAACTTGGAAGTTACACTAAGGTATTTTAAAACATGATATTGGGAGATGTCACTCTACTTCACTAAGCTTCTACTCCGAAGTGCCAGAAGAGCAGAGAGCATCAGGAGAGGTGGTGCTCTGTCCTTCCTGTTTCTTAGTCTTTTCCTAAGCATGAAATATTGTTCACCGTCAGAAACAGACACTGTTGGACTGTTAAGCTTGGTTCATGTGGTTATATTTGTAATACGACTCTTGATCCTTTCCTTGGGAACTTCTATCTATTTGCCTTTTTTCCTGTCTTGTGTTCTGTTCTTATTTTCGTGTAATTACAGTGTTTGTTTGCTTTCATGCTTCTTGAACTGTAACATCGTTTTTTCTGACCATTTCTCCAGGTTTTCATGATCATGATATTGAGATCCATTTCCTCTCATCTACTCTAGTAACAATGATTACCTGAAGGAATGGCTGATGACAGTAACATTAAATCTTTGAATACCTGCACAATTAAATTACCCTAAAGATCATAAAACTTACTGATGCCACATACAAGGGAATTGTAGTATTTTAAAATTGTGATCTAGATGTCAGGATAGATCCGGAAAGACAGAATGTTATGGTTCCCAAAAGTCTATACGATTTTCTTTGTATGCGGTTATTTTGCATAATATCACTATTAGTATGGAATATCCTAAGAACTGTTTCTGGCTTATTAAAATTTATAAGATTGGTGCAGCTACTGTTCTCAGTTTGTAGATACATGTTGAAGTAAGACGAGTTAAAAAAAAAAATGTTTAATGTGATATTATTTTGAAAGATTTCATATTACACTTTCAAGGTTGATTTTCCTTCTATTACCAAATGCTAGTAGTTAGAGGCACAAAAATATTAGTGCACTGAAAAAATGTCCTTAGGCTGAAGACCCCAGAGTTCATTATTTTCCCTTCTGGCAACAGGGCTGGAAAGGGAAAGAGCTGCTAAGTGCGATATAATGTTGCAGCCTCCGACGACRAAAAGTATTTTAAAGCTAGTAAAGTCCCATGCTAAATAACAGCTTGACCAATGGAAACCTACGTTTGCCAGGCATGGATTAGGGTCTGCACATGCACACTGATAGACAGCAGCCTGCACAGATATCCTTCCAGGTATCCAAAAACAGATTGCACAAAGACAGGCTTGGGAGACATCTAAACTAATCATTCAGAAACAGAGAGGGAAGGAAGGAGAGGAGGGAAGAATTTAGGCACTTTATCTGTTTTTGCACCTCTTTCCATTAGGAAAATTGTCTTATCCTGCTCTGCCATCTTTCTTTCAGAAAATAAGGAAGACCGGGTGTTCTTTTTAAAAGTATGACTGGAACAGAGTGCCTGCACAGCCACTGAACATCCCCCACTCCTTTTGTTCAATAGCACGGTGTACTATTGACGTCTCTCACAACCTATGATAGACCATTGGAGGAGTAAGGTACTCGGGGAGAAAACCGCCAGAAAGAGAGGAGCAAGAGGTATCTTCATTCCCTTCCCCTGGAGAAGCTACACCACATACTAAATCACTTTTCATGAACTTATCTGAAAGTAGACTGCACCTGAGTTACAGGTCATGCTCACGGTTCTAAATTCCCTCAGTGAAATTAGCCCTAAAAAGGAATACTTAAGTATCTTTCTCTTAAAAGATGTTTTGATTGAGATTCTGTAACTCAGTCCCCAAGATGACTGTAGCTTTGGTTTTCTTTTCTGAGATTTCTAACTTGTTTGACAAAAGTAATTGGTAAAGTCTGCCTTTCATGAATGAGGTGTTTGATTTAGTGCCACACATGAGTCTTATTACAAAATTATTCTCTTATAAACTAGTAGAGAACACATTAAATGGATTAAGAATGCACTAATTGGCAGATGCCCAAATGCAGCTGTCAATGGAGACTTATAGTGAAGTGAGGAATATTCTAACAGGATGATCCCTGTGCAGGGATTAATTCAATAATGTTTTATTAATGCTCTCTAATAATACACAATATCACTGTTGGTAAAACGTGTGGATGACACATAGATTGTCAGAATAGCAGATAATAATGATGAAGATATCTAACTTGTCAGTCTGAGCCTCTCAAACAAAYGATCTTTTTAAATGCCAAGTATCTCTAGACAAAAGCATCTGGACCATGCCTGTGAAATTAAATATTGCATATAAAACAGGGACTTGGTGAGAACCACACAGAATTAGCAACCGAGCATGAGCTTCCAGAATGATGATGAGGTGAAAGGGGACTAATGAAGTCACTGTAAGTATGCAAATAGTGGAGCAGAGGTTGGGGACAAGAGTGTGCTTCGYTATGTAACACTGGTGAGGCCAGCATGAATCCTAGTGGAGAAATTTCCAACAATTGCCACTATATTCACACAAAAGCAGCAACCTCCCCATCCCTAGGTCAGAGTTGCAGACTCACCCCCCATATTCATCCCTTCCCACAGCCTGATAGCTTTCTTTACTCATATCAAAAAACATGAAAGTATTTATCTCATCAATGAGGCTGGACATATGGCTGCATGTTTTTGAGATTTGGACAGACATAAATCAATTAGATATACATTTTTTTCAGTAAGATAGATCTTTGCACACACATTACAATATTGATATTTTAAAGAAATATTTGTGTTTAAATAGTAAAACAATAGCGTAAAAGTTTTATAAATCTTCAAGTTTTCTAACAATGAGACCCACAGGGTTTCTTTGCTTTCCACAAACAAGATGAAAAACACATTACAGACTTACGCTATAAAGACAACTTCCCCCTTCCTCAATGTGTTCTATTCATCAGATTACATAGCTGAAATGAGTGTACATAAACTATTATTGTTGATTAAGAATATAACAAGTTACTAAATATACATCTACCATCCTTGAAGTCACAGCACTACTGAAAGTTAGAATTCAAGCTGCTTAGAAAACACAGAAATTTCTAATAAGGCTTTTGATGTTAAAACTTCCCAATTGACTAGTTTAGACTGCTCACACTAACATTTCAGACTCATGCATAAATACATCACAAGATAAATTTGTCTTGTTACTCTACTAACAGGACCCTTCTTCCCCACTAAATGAAAATACATACTTATGCCCAAAGTCTGAATACTGTCTTGAAAACTTTTAGGTACCCATCCAAAAGCATACCTGATTTCTGCTTGAATACATAATGTTTAAAAGAGTCTTAGTAATTACCTTCTTAAATATCGAAATATCAAATTTTGACAAATATAATAACATGGTCAGTGATAATACCCTCCCTCATACACTTGAATCTGACAGGAAGGTTCCTTCAGGTCATCTCTATATCAGAAAAAAACCTGATCCCTGACCAGCCCCTATGTGAGAGCAGGGAGACACATCCCTTCAGACTAAGCACACACTCAGTTCTCTTCTGAAAGCAGACAGAACTTTCTCCACCCAGCTGGAAGGGGGCCCTGCCTTCACATCCAAAGACAGACAGGAGTGCATGCAAGTTATGATCACAGTAAAAACTGAAGATGTGTCTGAAAATAAAACGTCTATCACTCTTTAAAGAAGATGTTTTGAGTTGTTCTTTATAGCCTCCCAGCTCTTCAAGGAGCTCCATGCCATCCAAGCTGGAGACTCAAATTCTAGCCCGCTCTTCTCACTAATCCTTTTTGGAGACACAATACAAGAGGACATGGGCTGCAGCAGAGGATTGCAATGCCATGGGGGATGGGGAACACAATGCAGACCTTCTCAAAGGAAGGCCTGAAGCTGCAGTCTGAAGTGCCAGAAACACCTAAAGCCGCACTGTCTCGTAAATTCTGCCTCCCCTTACATTTACAGTTGCTTCTTTTATTTTTTTTAGTGACTAACACACCAATCCTCCAGCATGAAACCAAGCTAGCTTCAAAACATACCAAGTTGATTCCCTGGAAACCCAAAGGAAAACTATGATCAATATACAATGTCTTTATGCAAGAATTTAAACACAGTAGGACTACAACTAATTAATGTATTTTAGAGATGCCAGCCATCCTAAATCATTGGTAAATACAAGTCTAAACGATTGGACWGTGGTAAAACCTATCAGTGAGGTGCAACAGATTGCTATTATTAAAGTTTCTGATGGATTCCCATGGAAGGAATGATTGATTCCCAGTAAAAAGAATTGGATTCACAATAGGAAAGCTACCTCCTGCTTCTGTTTAAGAAGAAGATCTGAAATTTATCAAGCAGTTTGTGTACAACATTCTCTTTTCCTGCTGTTAATTCTTTAAATTACCTTTTAATCGCTACTGATACAATTTTTTTTTGTTCATTAGTCTTAGGTGGCCCCATCACAGAATTCTCAAAACAAACAAGAAAGTATCCTTCAAACCTGTATGGTAAACACTGTTACCATTCACTGCTTCATAGAAATGTGATTGGATAATGATACACATGTACTCAAATGTATAGACAATTTCATGGCTGGAGCCAGAAGAAGGTAGTGTAATGATGTATAAGAAGGTAAAAGCTACTTGGTGAGTTACAAGCTCAGACACTTCATGGAAAGACAGAAAGAAGGGTTTTTAAAATTTCTGAGAGGAGCAAGCTTCCATTCTGAAATAAACTCAGACCACAGAGAGTTTTGATTCCTAATGAGATGAATTCTGTAAGGCCACGCTTGGTTTCCAGGCTCCCAAATTTTCTGATGCTACCCTCAGTCATTCAGAAAAGATAGCCAAATTCAGATACACCAGCAATACTCAGACTTTGGCTCTGGATATGCAGCCTGCCTTTTTTGAAGGAGACCCATACACATGTTGGTCTATCTCCAGCTTCCTGTGTCCACCCAGCTAGCAGCGCCTCTGGTTGCTTTCAATACCCTGTGGCAAAGGGTGGGTGGCTGCTTACAGGCATATTAAATTTGAGAGCAGCTTCCAACACTGGATAAAGATTTTAAATCTCCAGCAGACACATCGAGATGTCCTAATACATTAAATACTTTGCTGCCACCCCTTCTCTCACTTCCCTTTTGCTCTTTTGCCTCTTTTCATCCTGCATGTACAAGGTTAGTTGTCCTTTTAAATTACAGGACAAGTGAGTACCAAAATAATTTTCTCCTGGCCGGTGGAAGCAGGAAATAACAATCCTTCCTATGCAGACTGGTAGGCCAAGAGCACCAGAGCTGCATCGCCACTCCCTGTTCCCATRTGAGTCACTGTTCAGCCAGTGSTCAAACTACCAAAGTCATTGCTCTSAGCAGAGGTTTGAGTTATTGACATCTCCCAACCAAATTACAGTAACCACAATCCCAAATGAGTAAGCACTGCTCATTCTGAAGATTTCCTTCACTCTATGAAAAATAAAGAGTAATTTGGAATTTAAACATGTGGTAAGTTCCAACTGCTCCACTTAAAACAGCTGTGGATCTCTGGGTTATGATATCCCCTTGGCAAAAGGATGGTGAGACCTTAGAGTGAAGCACCTGAGGGAAGTCTTTGGGTCTCCACTGCAGTTTTAATAGAGGCTGGGTTTTTCAAGAAAGAGATTTAGCTGGCCATTCAAGAAGTATTCTCCAGATTCATAAGCAATGAGTCCTCAGATCCAGCACACGACTCCATGATTTCTGGAATTTTTTATTTTTTAAGGAAAGAAGAAAAATGTCAAACTGTAATATACACCCACCTCATAAGCTAGTTTAATGTTCAGTGTGCGTTGAATGTAACGAGTCACAATTTGTTAAGATCTGCTGCAATGTCTTTTATTGATCCCTCACCGTGCAGATCAGTTGTTCTGAAAGCCTGAACTTATATTACTCACACTTCTGAGGCCTTGAACATTCACCRTAATAAAGATCAACTTGGAAAGGTTTCATGCTATACCACAGTACATTCCTTTTGCCTTGTGTCTCGGAAGCATAGCTGGAGCACATTTCAGTAATTCTATCATGAGCTGACACGCCTTCGGAAGGAGGTGAAGGAGAGGGCAGATGTGTGTGTAACAGTGCTTCTGATAATGCAGGCCTTGATTAAATACATTTCATTAAGTAAGTATTGTCCTTTAGAGACCTACCTCTAAAAGGTGTAAAAAGGGCTTCCTCYTGTTGTTTAATAATTTGTAAAAGGAAAATTCTCTTCTCCTACGTACTGCCTCCATGCAGCACATGTGCTGTTTCAGGTTTCCAKTATGCCTCCCTTGCCAGTCATACCTACAGTTTCCCCTAGCTGAGATTTCTGCTTTAGGATATGATGAGTAGTGCCTTAGAAGTGACTCTTCCTTTTTATTGATGAGGGTGTATAGAGCTAGGTCATATGTAAATGAAGGCTAGTTAAACGAATCCCACCCATCCTGACTCAAGCTGATTTGTCATCTGCTTTTATTGTACATTCTCCTTCACATAAACATCCAGTAGCTGTACTTTTGCATCAAAACACCATCACAGAAAGTAGTTCCCTTGAGGTTAACAACACAACACATAGCATTTGGAGCACAGATTATATGAAGAACCCTGGCTCAAGGCAGACCAAGCACCTTCAAAGCACTGTGGTACATTTAATTTGGCTGAGGAAGGAATGGTGAGCAATTTAAGTGTCATCATGAAGAAATAACCTATTATACATGCAGATCAAGAGGAATTGAAGAGAACGATTTTGAGCTTTGAAAAAAATACATAGATAGTTGAAGGTATAGGTATAATTGTAAGTATAGACACAGAAGTCGAGAAATTGTTTTTCACTGGTGATAGGAAAAACGTTGAGGTAACAAACTTGTTTCCATATGGCAGGAGGCTAGATGATTTTATCTTGAACACAGAAACAATACTGAAAATAATATGTCATACATCTGATACAATTGTATTGTGAATGAATTCAACCACCAGGAGTTATACAGTCCAGTTCCTCTGATCCTAAGCAAGAGCTGCCCACGGTTCCTAGTTCAGATGCTCTGCCATGTGTGCATCTCCTGTCTGAGAGGTAGTCTCATTTCCATAATACAGCTTTTAAGAGCCAGGAGTGATTTAAATGCATTTTTCTCATTCCTAGCTAGCCCTCTGAAATGTAGGACTGAGATTTTGGAGAAACTACATGATAATAAGGCAATTAACATTTTTTTTCTAGTCGAATTTATCTTCTGCAGACATGTTACATTCACAAAGAAAGAAAATTATCTTTCTGGATAACAAAAGATGTCGTTAACACCTTTGTGGACTCCCAACCTGGTTGAAGTATGCCAGACAGATTTTCCAGCTAACTTGCCCTTGCACTATTGTCTTAGAAAATACACAAATCTCTCCTTGAAAAAAAATTTTAAAAGCCACATTTCCTGCCTTTTTTTGCCATGTACTCCATGAGGGAGGAAGCAGAACCAGAATACAGCTCTCTACTTACTTCCCTTTCTTACCAGTTCTCCCCTCACATTATCTCCGATGTGGACACCAGCCAAGGACAGTGAGAATTAATCACTTGGCTCCCCTTCCAGAGAGTTCTGTGTTCCATAGTGCACAGCTCATCTCCTAGGGGAGATGACAATAACCATGATTTCTCTTCTCCACTGGTCAGAGCAGGGATCCAGGTGATTACCTCACATATAGATGTCTAAAATCAGGTGAGGTGAATTTCCCACATCTATCTTAATGATAGCAAGCCCCTATAGCATAACAGTCCTTGAAGAATCCTAAAAGAGGAGAGCTCTTATAACAAAAAAGTCTCAAATCCATCACAGTGTTGGACACTAAATAAATCCGTAGCATGCAAGCTATTTTTAGTGAAAGTAGGAAAAGCCATACTGGAGAAGACTAAAGGTCTGCCTAGTCCTTTTTCTGACAGTGGGCAGCAGCCGATGCCCATAAAGGACACAAGAATGCTCCATGCAGGAACTGCTGTTTCCCTGGTAAACTGTCAGAATACTTGGAGCCCTGTGTCTCAAGGTCTCCCTGAGACAGTGAACATGGCTTTTTTTGCATTTAATGACCCCAAATAAATAATCCTTTTATGGATATGTTTTTGGAAGTCATAGATGTTTTCAGCATCTACAGTGCCCTGTGGTAATGGTGAAAATATTTTAATTAGAGACTGAATGAAGACTCATTTTCTCTTATGCACCCTGAATGTGCAGCCTGATAATTTTGTGTGGTGACTCTGCCCTTGTAAGAAAAAAAAAAACCAAACCAGAAGGCTATTCAGTTTCTCCAAACCACTCATGAGTTTTTAGGCTTTTATCATACCTCAAACCCCACTGGCTATTTTCAGGGCTGAACTGTCCTAGCACATTTACTCTCCATGTGCAGATACTGTTACATCATCTTTGTTATCACTCTATTAAAAATTTCTAGTTTTATTGTACCCTCCCTGTGCAAGCAAGTTCAGAACTGTACTTTCTAGATTGACTGCTGATGGCAGTCAAAAATGCAGCAAAGAGAATACAATTTTTTTTATACATAATGCAATAACGTGGTGTGCTCTCTGCTAAAGTAAATCGATTTTCAGGGGAGAGCTGATCAGAAAGGAAAGGGAACCATTACATGCTGGAATAACACTTTGAGCATGGCATTATTTATGCTAATGCTTTAGTTACTTGCTATCACTGTCAGCTCTAGATCTTCACTTTTCCCTCTCTCTTCTTTACCCTTCCCCCTCTCCAGCGTGGTTATTTTTGCTTCCTTGATACACATGAGTTCTTCATCTATCATGGTATTGAGAAATGGGTTGGTTTTCACATGTGAAAGTCAAAAATTAGAAAGTGCTTCTGACATCCATGTCAAAATTGCAGGATTTTGAAAAGAAAGATGCAAAGCCACCAACTTGTTTATTTAATATACACCTCAGAAGATCTCTTTGGCTGTCATCAGGTGACAGAGGATAAGGCAGAAGCTTTGGGATGGACGAAGAGAAAAGAAAAAAAAAATAAACCTTAGAATGGATCAATACGGTTCTGAAGGGCTGGAGGCAGATACTAATCAAATCATGACCTTTCTGAAAGGCACCTACAGCAAAGCATGGATGCTGATCCAAACAAAAAATAAAAAAGGAAATTTAGTTCATAAGAACAGTATATGGATTTTGAAATTATACTTGCCTCATATTATAATGAATTGTAAAAATCCCAAAGGTTTTAACAAAGTGAAATACCCAAATTGAAGCAGACATAGTTGATGTCATTGTTTTAACTAACATATCACCAAAGGAAAAATTTTATCAAAATAAACATATTTAAACCATTTTAAAAATTTACTTCAAAAAATGAAGATGACATTGAAATGTTTTACAGTTTCAACTTTGCTGTATCCAAAATCTTCAGTAGGAAAGAGCTTCTGGGACAAATTCTGACCAGTCTCACTCAGGATAATAGGAAAAGATGGGGAAAATTCAATGGCTTAAAACTATCCCCTCCCATGCAGCCTGACTCATCACACAGATGCAGGAAGCCAAACAGGGTGACATTAATCATCTGTATCCCAGAATTATGGACCTCACTAGCTGAGGGTGTCATGGAGGCAATAAAGCTGAGGAGTGCATCGCTTAAATTTATAGAACAGGTGCAAGCATTAACTAAACTTTTTGGAAGACTAGTCTTGCATTTTAAGATGGGACTTAATGATATGATTATTTTTCTTGTTCAGTAAATCAGGAGGTAAGTGACTTTTAGTGTCCTCTTAGGCTCTTTAATCTTATTTGAGTGCATCTGTTAAAGGAACCAATATATATTTGCTACTTATGACTTTATATGACAGAAGTCAAGCAACAGAGCACCTTTATTTTAAGAGTTTCTCTTCCATGAGAAATTGTGGTAGTTTGGCAAACGAGTTTATTCTGACACAGAACCAAACAGAACCTGAAAACAAAACTTCCTTTAAAAAATGCAACGTTAATCATCCAGACTCATGACATCACTTTAACATTGATAATCAGAATAGTGGCCTTGATGTAACAAAAAATAAAAATACTACAACTACTTTAGTTAGATGTTATAAACAGACAGAAAGTCAATTTTAAAATCAAAGCCATTTTCAGAAAGAAAATCGCAGACGGGTCATTTTAAGCAAAATGCTCTTGCAAATAATGACTGCAAACTTGAACATTAAAATCAATACCAGTACTGCTACAAGCCTCTGGTAGTTTTCCTCACAAAATAAAAAGTCCCTTGGGAAACCCTCTCAGCTTGGAAAAGCTGACAGTTTTATTCTCTGCCTTCCCAAAATTAGATCTCTGACAGCACTGATACTTTTCTCCCTAGGGTGCGGCAGTTTTGTTCAGTGAAGCTATGTGACAAAAATCCCACGGAAACTAAAACCCACATAAAGTACCATTTATAAAGAAAAGGTTTCCATATCTGAAATACAAACCAAGGAGCTGTGCTGTGACTGGCCTCTATGGCCTCTCATTATTTAATGACTTCAGCCAAACACAAACCTACTTCTGCAAGCTAAACCCCACAAGAATCGCCCTGCAAACAAGCAGTGGTGAAGGGCAGCAGGCAGGCATCTACTCATTATGTGGCACTTGACCAATACACAGCTTTCTCTGGCAGCCTTTTGTAGCAGATAAATTCTTATCTGAGCTTTAAAATTTAAATAAATAAATAAATGAACAGCAGTCCTGTTATTAGTGCTTTTGTTTTTCCACCTGCGAAAATAAGACAGGGTAAAACTAATTCTTTCCAGTGGAAAATACTCAAGATAAACCACATTATTTGCATTTTATTATCTCTGCAGAGGTGTAAATTTCTGTCATCTTGGACTTTATATTGCACTATTAAGGTGCTTCTAGGAAAGGGAAACTAGGCAGAAAATTGGCATCATTATGCATTTCTAAGATGCTTATATTTAATCATTAAAAAGAGTGAATCTTTGAATAATAAACTGGGGGGGAATAGACAGTCAAAAATAAATTTTTGCAGCTGCAGGGTTATGAAAACATCATTTGATGAATTACCTTGAAACAGAAAAAACCTCATCTCCTCACCTTCCCAAAAAAACACCCAACCAACCAAAAACCCTCACACAAAAAACACCTCATCATCAATAAAATTAGAAGATAGGAAAATGGCAATAAATGAAGACTAAAGAAATTCTCTAGTAGATTCACCTGCTTCCTTTCATAATGGAGGACATTAGTAGAGGAATTTAAAGGCAACGAACCTGAGAGAACTTAAAGAAGGAAAGAAGCAATGATAGAAGGTCACATTCCCACCTTCCCTGAAAACCTCTGCAAGATCCTCCACAAAAACATCAAGCAGCAGAGGATGTTACTCACAGGAATTGTGACTTGAAATCAATCTCAGTTAATGACTGAATTAATCCACACAGCACTGCAGTTGCCTCTGTATTTTACTAAAGTGTTGTAACAAGGCAGTTTTATCAGTGAGAAATTACCAGTAGGCTAAATCATAGAATCACAAAATGGTTTGGGTCGGAAGGAACCTTAAAGATCATCTAGTTCCAGCCCATCTGCCAGGGGCAGGGACATCTTCCACTAGACCAGGTTGTTCAGAGCCATGTCCAATGTGGCCTTGAATGCTTCCAGGGATGGGGCATTCACACCTGTTACAAGTGCCTCACCACCCTCTGAGAAAAGAATTTCTTCCTTGCATCTAACCTAAATCTCTCCTCTTTTAGTTTAAATCTATTCCCTCTTGTCCTATCACTATCTGCTCATGTAAAAAGTTGTATTACTAGCAGATATATTCCTTTTCCCCTGTCTTTAATTCTGGAACTTGAAGACCATCACGCCCTAAAGTGACTGCAAACCAGACCTCTTGAAGAGACTATGTACCTGACAGGTATGTTCGCATGCATTTTTTCAAACACTCTCTTTAGTGCTGCATCTTTATTTCATGATTAACTTTAGTCTATAATTTTTTTCAGAATGCTGTATATGTCAAATTGGTTTAATAATGGTCTAATAAATTAAGAGGCTATTGTGGTTTAGTCTGCTTCCACAGGGGTGCATCAATTTGATGCTTTGCATGGACTGAGGTCCATTGCTACAGTTTTTCTAAAGAAGTCATATCTACAAGAAATTAAATCAACAAAGATAAATATTAGCTGTGATACGCTAGATCCATATTTCCTTCTTTTATTTTTTCTCCTGGAGGTCTTTGCTATGTGAGCATTAAAAGGATCTAATAATGATAATGTAAAACTTTAGTAGAAAAAATCCAGTTGCTAGTATAATACACAGTTGTACCTCATACTTTATTCTGAGCATTTTCAGATTTCGGGACATTTTCTTGGTTTGTGGTAGTATGATCTGAACTGTAAAAGGGTATATGCATTAAAGAAAAAGAAATAATTGTAAAGTTTTTGAATATGTTGTCATTTTCCGCTATTGTATTTACTTAGAAACTAATTAAAAGCTTCATATTTCACATTCAAATTTTATACATTTTTGTTTTATATGTCACACTCTAAAAAAAACACCTCATTAAGATCAGAATTCCAACCACTTCTTCATCAGGGTTAGACTTTATTTGGTGATTCTAGGAATGGGATATTGTTCAGACCAGTCTGATTCTCACTTCATTGCTCCATGAAGAAGATATTACATGTCTGTTAAAAAAAAGTATTTATTTCTGGAGATTGAAATGAAAAATAATGTTATCAAACAATATGATTATCTGTTTTCTTTAGCATTACCACTGTTGGAGACAAAATTTAAACAATACATTTAAATAATATTTTTTCATTAATATTTTTTCTGTAAATTTGATATGAGGCAAGGTGTAAAATTTTTCCCAAAAGTCAAAAGTAGCAAAGTTCTATAGCTAAATAGAATGATATTGTAAAAAAAATATTATCTCCATTTTGACCAGTGTGACATATTTTTGCTACATAGGCACTTTCTCAGTTGCTAATCTCTAGGCTTTTCAGCAGTTAACCTGATGGATGATGGGAAGAGGATTTCTTGACAGCCTGGTAATCTATCCAGAGGGGAAAGGATGCTGGATGCTGTTGGTCAGAGGTCAGGTACTGGAAGGGCTTTTGACTAACCAACCATCTGTACACATCTGGAAGGCCAAGGGCTATTTTTCCGCACTACTCAGCTCATGGGAATGAAACCAGTACTGCCAAGATGCATGCAGGCAATGAGACAAAATATTTTATTTGCTACTGACACAGAGAACTTTCAGCTTTGTGAACACTTACTATGTTTGTATTGTGCTCAGCAGACACTTAGAGATTTGTGTAAACACTGCCAGTACTATTGAAATTATTAGCACAGCTCCCCGTTTCACTACCCACTCCTGTACCCTTCACCATTGCAGCTCTATGATGGGCTGCACCGAAGCTGTGCTAGCATGATAGGTAATTAATTCCACAGACAAGACTCCCATACTCCTGCACATCCTCCTGACCATGCCACTACACTGAGGGGAGTTACACTGACATTCTCCTTTTGACTGGAAGGCATGTATGAAGTCTTGCCCCTACAGAAGCACTGGTGACTGACAGCAAGAATGACTGCTCAACATCAGGGAGCAAAAAGCATTCCTCTGCCCACCTACCTACTTTCATGGTTTTTAGACCTACATGTCTAAACTGTCTGCGTAGTCCTAGTGTAGGTCTCCATTGCCTCCCAGTTCCCTCAGAACAAAATCAGGTCTGGTATACATCTTCCCATCCTCCAGCCCACAGGCTGGTCTCTTTCGGGAGGAACTGAAGGTGCTGGAGTCTCACGTGAGCTGCAGGGTGCTCCAGCCAGCTCCACATCAGGGCCAGGCAACCTGAGCATGTCACAACATGCTGTCACATTATGCCAGCTTTGAGAACTCTTTTTATCTTTTTCCCGCAGATAACGGACATTAGGGAAAGGGGTCCAAAATGGGAGGTGGGGTGAGACAAGCAGACACATACACACACGTGCACACACACATGCACACACATACTAGGATCACGTTGTTTTCAGGGAAAAGCAGCCTGACAACATACAAATGGATACTGGTTATGACTCAAAACACTGCAGTGAGGCATTGCAGCAAAGCACGCCGCTTGTAGGGGCTTCACCTCTGTTCAGTCAGAGGGATGCAAGCGAGGGATTTCCAAGGGAGCAGAGAGCTGTGCTGACATCTCACTTGTTCCAGCTGTAATGATGAAATGCACCCTTGTGCAGCAATGGCTTGTATACTGTGTACAACAATACGGTGCCTGGGAGCTAAGGGACTACATTCCCATATAGATGAGAAACCATCAATATTTTTTCAATGTGTTGCAGTGTTGGTCTAAGGAATGCATCTGCATATACCACTGAGATTATGTGTGAAACAGGAAGATGCTGCATTTTTTTTTTTTTTTATCTGTGCAAACGAAAGATAAGATATGGAAAATGTACAGAAGAGATGAATAAGTGTCCTTGTGTCTAAAGTAAGGCATACTACAAAAATGACATTAAAGAAGCACATAAACACAGGACTCATTTACTGGGTCTCCCTCTCCCATGAAAAAAGCCAAAATCTAGAATGAAACGTGGTCATTCAGCAGGCACCTCTTAATGTCACACTGCCTGTTCTGTGCTACCCCTATGTCACATTGCCGGGTTATCCTACCCTCTCCTGAGAACGGAAACATTTTCCCAAAGAAAGGAACATCTCTGTGCAGAGCTAATACCACTTCTCCCTGATGTGGCATCAAAAAAAAGTCAATGCACATGAGACAATGCTAGGGAACACAGTACCGAAGAAGTTACGAGGCAGGAGATAGAAACTATCTTTGAGAGGAAAATGAGCTTTTCTTGTGCTGCATCTTTACATGATCTTCACCTGTGAGACAAGAGAGACTTCCAAGTGACAGCTCACAACAGTATTGTAAACGTGAAATATGTTAGCTCTCTAAAACTTACTCTTGCGTGGAAAGAGACATTCAGTGTTAGCAGACTTTCACGCTGACAAACCACTCAGATATTTTTCTTCCAATACCTTGGTAAAAACCGAGTGCAGTTCATCCAATTAAAATACGTCTTCCATATATGTTTTAGCACAAGGAAGCCAGACAAACACTCCCATGTACAAACACAAAAATATATATGTATTTTAATTTTCATTTGGTCATATTTTATTTAACAGAATGTCATTCTTCCTCAATAACCAATGATGATTTAAAGTAGTAGTACTCTCCAAAGCAGCCCATTGATCACAGAGAACTGATGATATTTAAATATACAATATAAAGAGTGATGTTTCACAAAGTTGCTTTATCTTCAGATTTTAGGTTAGAACACAACAGACCAAAAGTAACCATTTCACTAGGTCCAAGAATAAAATTCAAATTGACAACAAGTTGTGAAAAGAGAGTAGTTATTGAAACTTTACAGAGAAAGAACATGATTAATAAACTTGTCCTGGCTTTACAAATCTCAGACCCCCTGAGTCCTAACAGTACTAAACTGAGAAACAAACAAATTTTATCCTGAGGATACAGCACTGTTTTGTAAATTACTCCTGTAATTTAGTTTTGAATTTTGATATGGTGCTATGATATTTTCCATAAGGCTCCAAAGTAGATTGCTGCATGCAAAAAGAAAGTTATTCAGTAGTTACTGCTACGCAAGTACTACAGATCACAAGAGCCTTAAGGCACAGATTGCCAATCTAGCAATTTTAGATGTCGCCATGACCAGCTGTTAATCATTATTCTCATAACAGAGTTGTATTAATAGATTGTGTGAGTGCTTTTGCATCTGCATGAGTGCAGAATCAACAGAGCTAACATGATTTGTGACAGCCTTCACTGGGACATGACTACTTCCATAATCAGTTGTTGATTAAATGTTGGGGCAGTAGTTCCTACGTGAAGAGTGACAACAGTCAGGGGAAGGTAACATCTTAAATCACAAGAACTGTCTCAGGTAACTGACTATCTACACCTGTGCAGACTCCTAGACAGACCCTTTTGGGTTGTATTCCTCTATGATGTGGTCAGCCTTTGCTCTCATTTTCCATTTTACCCTGTTAACCAGAGATTTGTACAAGGGAAATATTTAAAATACGGGTCCTCAAGACCTAGTCTGTAGATTATCAGTGTGTTGGTGCTTTTTACAGTTTTCTTCAGTTATTCATAGAATAAAGTACATACAGAAGACAGGATGCTGTTGAATTGAAGAGGTTAGGAGAAGGGATGAAGAGCTGGGAATGTTTTGTGGAACACATTTCACACGACAGTCCACAGAGTGAAAGAGCTAGAGAAGCAAATGATTTAAAAGAGCCATTATTCTCATGTTGAACACTAGTCAACTGCAAAACATTATTTTTTTAATAGTGTCAGGTATTCTATCAGTGCCCCTCTGAATATATTGGAAGTTTTAGAATCGCATTCTCTACTATTGAATTCCTTCTGCCTTTGTTGCATCAAAGATGCACATGAACCTCAGGGAAAACCATAGTTAAGGAAAAGTGATTATACACTAAGTCCCCTCAAGAATACAACGCAACCAAACCCTGAAACTCCCTAAGTTATCATAATCTGAGGCATTACTTGTAACAACCACCAATTTAATATTCTTAGGCATTAAGTGTAATGCTTAAAGTTGTCAGTTTCCTTTAAATCATCTCTGCTCTGAGTGACTAATGGCTACAATTAACATCACCAGCAGCACTGTTGAAAGACACAGGACACAGATCACCAGCTACAGCTCGAAGGCTGCATAATTAGCACAAGACACCGAGGTTGGCAGGGGAGATTCCCACGCCACTTACACTCACAGCTTTCCACAGAGTAGGCGCGGATACTGATGTCAGGGCAAGGCAGGCTTTAATTCCAGCAAGCGCTCAATTCTCCCACAAAATTTTCTCTGCAGCAGGGTCTCCCAGAATATATCCCTCCTTTCTCTTCCTATGGACAAGCTGGTGAATGCTACCCTTCCAGCTCCTGCATGCTAGATGATACCCACATCCTGGGAGCCACTGTGGAAACAGCAGCAGCACAGGCACTTCAAGTCTAGCATATGCATCAGGTTTAAGTATATTGAAACTGAGTTTGTGTGAGAAAGAGAGAAATATGTTCTCTCCTTCCTGATGACAGATGCGTCATGGGGTTTGTGAGTCCTCTCTTATATTACTGAGCAGGTGAAAGCCTCTCTTACCATTAAAATGGTCAATCAGTTCACTCCAACTCCCTAATGCTGTTTTCTCCACAGGCCTGCCACCTTTCCCTACAGCCATGGGGCTCCTTTCCTTCTCTCCCTCCATGACTTCTTCAGCCAGGCAGGACACAGCATTTCACACATTCCTGGGACCCATCTGCAGGTAAAACTCTGGTATCATGCTCTTATCCATTAAACCATGTTCACAAGCTCAGCTACAGCACCTACCATTTCACATGGTAATTCAAATATTTTCTAAATATTTAGGAAAATCCATCATAGCCATACATGGTAGACCCGTGAAAAAAGGAAACTGCTTGTAATGTAGACGGGGGTACACATAATAGGCAACTAATTCATTTCTTGGAACTGTTAATGCACATTCTATCACATAATTTTTGCCATTCATACAGCTTTCCACTGCAAGCTTGCTTCTGTTTTGTTTGATTTTTAAAAATTATTGTGTTTTATCATCTTCTATTACCTCTTCCCTTGCTTTTTTCTACCCTTAAATTTTTATTAACCAAGGGACCTGATTTGAGATGCCTGCCTTTAGGCACTACTGTGTGTTGCTGATGATGCAACAGCCTCTTTAAGGAATCACAGCAGCATTTCCATATCAAATAAAAATCCTAATTAACCCCGCCATTTGTCTGCTGCAAATTGACAGATATGTCAATTCTCTGGAAGTCTATTCTCTGCTAACACCAAAAGGCAGCTTTGTCAAACCTTTATTAGGGAGGCTTTATTGTAAGCAACTGGTTCAGAAAGAACAGATGTGGCTGACCCCCATCCTTGCAGACAAAATACTTTGGCCTACTTTGAACTACATTTTAACAAAATATGTACCATAAGGAATTATCAGCATCTTCCCTCGGAGGTTTCTCTATTTTGCCTGTGTGGAGTGCACCCCCTCCCTTTGGATTCCACAGCAATACCATCAATTCAGATTTTGAACTCACTGCAGAAACCTTTTTCTTCTCTTTTTAAATTCATGTCATGCAAGTGTTAACACATGTCTGTTATCAGTCAAAGCAGATTACACACACAAAACACTGGAGGACCAGTGGCAAAACAGTGGGAACTTGTGACCCATGCTTCAACTTCAACGCTGCCCAGCACTGCGCAAGTTGTTATTTTCTAACAACAAAACCACTTCTCAAATTGTGCAATCCAACAGGGGTCAATTCCATTTTGTGCTTACAGACCCTTATGAAGGAAACAAATTAAGATCCCAAAAGCTGATAGGAAAAAAAATCCCACACAACTGAAAGCTGAAATGCAGACTGAAGGGAATGTCCAAGTCAATCTGCTAAATACAGAATACCTGTACTTTGTACCCTGTGCAAAGTACCCTTTACACAAGATCATTCAAAGTTACAAGGCAATAGTGGATCTGGGATCCTATTTACCTGGCTTGCACTGTCATTTATGGTCACTTGAGCATGACTATAAACAAAATGTTGATGTTCCTTGTATAGTTAATGGGAAATAAGTATCTTGTTTTGTCCCTGACCAAGTTCAGAATCCTTTACTGGGCAGCCAAAATTTCCTTTTGGGGGTCTTTGGATTAAACTACCTTTTTTTACCAACAATTAGACAGGGAAGAAAGGCATTTCATTTGGGGGACATCCTCCCTTTTTGCCATTTCCTCAGCAGAAATGGTTAAATGTACATTCAGATTTAACTCCACAGGAAAGCAGATCACCCCTGATTTGCAAAGGTCTTGTGGTAAAATGTTCTAAAGAAACCAGGCATGACTGAATCAATAACTGGACATTCTCACACAAAATAGGGACACATTATTTTCTCTCCTGCAGCTAAAACCAGAATGAGTCATCAAAGTGTCATCTTTGCCATATAGAAAAAATCTTCCATTGAGAAATGTCTCTAACTGGCCGTGTTTCTCTTTTGCTACCTGAGAAACAGCATAACTGTTATTTTCGCAATTTCATGGTGGGCTTTGAAGTTTGTGGACAAAAGCACTATTCTCAGCACCAGAAGTACACACTCACAAGCTACTTGCAAAACACCTTTCTTTAGAGGGACCTGATACAGCTTGCCATCTTATTAAGTGGTTTTTTTCAGTACAGTCCTTTGAGACCTTTGCTCTTGCCTTTCATATCGATATTTATCTTCCAGATTTGTCTTGGTACCCAACTCTGTTGATAGCTCAGCAGGACATTCCCCAGAGGCAATTAAAGATTATCAAATCCAAACTTAGCATCCCCTTAAAATCCCATTTTAATATTCTAAACAAAATCCTGAAGCCTGATTGATTTTGGTTTTTTCTCTCTTGCATGCTCTTTCAAATATTACTTTATCAAAAAACTTGACAAATACATACATTGATAATAATAACAGAAACAATATAATAACAGGGATATGAGCAAAGCTCATGGCAAAGTGTTTTCCAAGTAATTCTAAATGGTAGTTCTTACGATGCTTGACAAACTTTAATTTCCCAAACAGAACAGGAAAATAATAAAAGGCATGAACAAAACACTGTCAGGTTACAATCTTGTCAGGTAATATGCTTAGGCTTGGCTGTGGCTGTGATTAAATAATACATAGAGCATTCCATGCAAGGTACTGAGCTAAAACATTTGAGAGCGACACCAAAGTGAATCTGCTCCTCCACATATCAATGACCTCTTGAGGTCCCTTTTACTCCTCCTTTCTTTAATTCCATGTTCAGTTTGTGACTAGGCATAGCATGTTTGTAGAGTGCAAAACATCTTTTTAAATATGCTATACAGTAAATTTACATTTCTGGTAAAGACATCTCAAACTATTTTACAACTAATAACTATTGGGAGTCTGTGTATTTGTTGGAGCTTAGTGGGTCTGATTACCTGTCTCTATAAAGCCAAGAGTCTATTGACATCTCTGATTACAAGGTTTTGGTCATGGAAGTTTCCATAACTTTTACAAACATCTTTAAACATTTGTTTCTTGGAAAAGGCATCATGTAGGAGGATATTTTTAGATCTTAGCAATGGTCCAAAACTATCAATTTTTACACTTTTTTTTTAATCCTTTTTTTAATGTAGTTGGACAGGTATATTCAGTTTCTCCACTAAGTTCCTCATATTGCAGAATATTTTTTATATGCATATCAGCATGCATAATTACAACAAGGTTTTATTCTACCCAATACACAAGAAAAGTAAGAAATTAAGAGGAGCTCCTCCCAAGCATCTGCATTCTGCTTTTAGCACTTCAATTCTGCTATAAAAATTAGACAGCAATTCCTATGATAATAAAGATTGGAAAAAGTTTTCAGTCCAAATTTCATCTAATAAAAATTAACTACCTATAAAGATTTTCTACAAGAAAGGTGGAATCCTTTATGTACCCTGATGTGTAAAAGAGAAATGCCTTCAAAGAATACTGAGAGCAGGTAAAGTATATATATTTCTCTTACCTATTTTCATATTCTTTTTCAATGTCACAACTGCAATTACCACTGTCAGAATTTGCTTCAGTGAAATAAAAGCTGCAGCCAATAAGACCTGTAGCCCGACTCTTTAACAGAGAGAATCTTATTGAAAAAGCAATTTTGTTCTTGCTGAAAGATGAGGTCCCAGTTACACAAAATTATAATGCATCTTACTTTCACTTTCTGGAAAGAATGTATTAATACTCATTACCTTAAAATTGAAATCAGGCATCAGAAAATATTACATAAATTACAGTTAAGTGCACGAATTAAAGATTTGCAAACAAAACAAATTTATAAGCTTCAAAACAAATTTTAAGCTTCATACAGTGGAACATATTTGCACTTTCTGATTGGACAGCTGGTGTACTCTAAAATCAGCATTCTGCTGTCTTACACCAAAGTCTGCTCCATGTATCTAAAAGGATCCATGAAGATTTTGATCACCACTGTGTCACAGTTTGTATATATATGGAATACTGACTAAATCCTGAAGCCCTTATAAGGAGAAAATTTCTACTTATATTTTAGTTTTATCTGATAAGGATTTAAAAATCAGATCAATGACAATACACAATTCTATTACCAGAAGTGTGAAAATATATAACACACATTCAAATATGGCACTTATGCAAATCCTGGAGACACACCTCACTTATACAGCATGATGTTACATGGAATGTGAAAAATAGAACTGAATAAAATAGCATATAAGAGTTGATCATTTTTTCAAGTCTTTCAAACCACAGAAGTAGTATTAGAACAGTTCTACTGCTGACAACTTGTAGGACAGACTGACAAGAAGTTCAGGCTCCATATCTTTCCTCTCTGCATTTCATAACATGTATCATGAAAATGAATTAGGAAAGCAGAAAGGCAATGACCTCTTCAGACAAGTTCCTGCGAGGTGATGGCATATTAGGGCACACACTATCTATCAGTGCTGCTAATGACCTGTGAAGTAGGAAAGCTTTATCTGTGTGTTGCCTGGGCTAATCAAGGGTGATGCTGGAAGAGTCAGGGTTGTCTCAGCCCTGAGAAACGCTGAAGCTGCCACCACAGGAGTTATAGACAAACTCTAGGTGACAGACTTCCAAGATTTTGCTCTCTGCTCTTAACTCATCTCAGCCTACCAAAACTTACAGCTGTAATCATCCTGGGTGAGGAGAGGTGACCTACAACCAGTGACTTTGAAACTTCTCTGGTCACTGAAGTCATGGAAGAAATTTTTTAGACTCTAGTGCTTGGGAGGCAGGGTTGCTATGAGCTATCACCTCCACTGTAGTCAGTGTTTTCTTAACTAATCTCTGCACTGTCTGGACATGCTCTTACAATACCTCTTATTATTCAGATGTCTTGCTGGGCACCCTGTGTGTCTTCCCACTCTGACTGTCAATTTAAGTCCCAATCATAAATTACATTCTAGCCTCAGCATACCACAGGCTGCACACACATCAGTCAGCACACAGAGATGACACAGTCTCTATGTTTCAGCTGATTTACCCAATCCCTAGTGAAACCTGTTGCCCTTTTGAGGTAAAATGTATTCTCTATTATGGCACATGTTCAATATATACAGTTACATTACAACCAAAACAAAGGTGTCCTAAACACATAAGCTGAGATGTTTGACTACAACTTATTCATATTAATCCTTGCTTGGAGTGGGATGCTGTTGTTCTATGGAAAGTTTTACTATATTAATAATGACATTGTCTCAATATACAATCTATAATATATCTAAGTACATTGAATAAGTATGACTTCTTGTATAAACCTTCAATGAAATATACTTATCTAACAATGTCACCTTGTATGCTTGTCAGAGATTGGTAAAAATATATATATGTATGCAGTCTCCCAGTGCACAAGATTCAGTGATTAACTTTTAACCTTTACTGCCAGGCTTTGCTTTCAGATACTGGTTATTACACTGTATTTAGAGGACTAATGTCTTGTTCCAAGGGAGAACAGAGTTCTGGAAAAATTCTTAATGTGCACACAAAATGCAAGAGAAGTAACTCCAGTGTATCCCACATTGCAACACCCAGATTATGGTAACAAGCCAGGTTACTTGTGTAAATTTAAAGTTAAAGAAGAAACCTCAGAAATCCGTACAGCTAAACAACAAAGCTATGAAAGACTTGGTTCTAGTTCACCTGTGATCTTTCTCACAATGCACATGATTTATGCTAAATCACATTCCCAATGTGATTTGGGAAACCAATTCCTACAGTTAGGAAACATTCAACTGATTACAGCATCTCCCAAGTTCTTATATTCCCTCTTTATCTTTGCACACTACGTGAGCATTTCAGAAAAAAAAACCAGTAGTCAATGTACTAGTTGGCTTCCTATGAGAAGGACAATATTTAATTGGCTTTGATATTTTTCTTTGTTCAGTATGTGTTGCTCTGTGTGTGTGTGTGAGAACACACACATTTTCTTCTCTTTTTTATGGTGCACTTCACTGACATATTTAATAGTCACTCATTTCCATAGCACTTGTTTACCATAACTTACAAAGTAAAATTGGAGGATTATATTGTATTTACAAACAAGTTGGCACTTACAGAATAAATTATTGATTCCTTTTCTTTTTTTTTTTTAATTAATTTCATTTTCCTTTTTTCTCCACTTCTCTTTCACCCGAGGGCATCCAGAATTCAGGCAGAATAGTAAAACCTGCTGCCATTATGCTACATTAACATGGGTAAATAGGATTCCAGCTGTTACACTCTTTCCCAACGATTTGCTTGTTGCTGAGAGGCAGTGCCTTCCACCTCAGTTCATGTCCAACGCTCAAAAACTGTTAGTCAAGTGAAAGCAAAGGCTGCATGTTTTCTTCCTCATTCTTATCCATGCGTTTCAGCACTCCAGGATCCACAACGGACTGAGACCTGCAGAGGGACAACATGTTTATTTGACATTTCTAGATCAAGACAAATAAGGGTAAATCTCAGCTTTCTTTTATTTTAATTTCTGTCAGGGCTTAAAAATAATGGTACAGCATTATCCAAGCATCTGATCTTTGCAAGTCATCAGGAAACACCCTCATGGAGGGATAACATGGCTTTAAAGAGCTCAGTGCTGATTTGTGAATGTAAAGGTGGAATAAAGTGCATCTTCTTTTCAGTGGAATCATGAAGCAGGATGCATCCTCCACACACAAGAGTAAATGAAGCTCTTCTCTGTACTGACTTAAGCACTGACCCTCTCTCCAGAAGGTTATATGGCACTGGACTGGCAAAGAAGGTACAATTCAGCCATCCAGCTGGCTAATGGCACACTGCAATTAGTGGGATATGTTAGCTGGAAGCAGAAGTTGCTCCTTTTCTGAATAGCACTTGAATTCCACAGTGTGGGATCCTAAGCCAAAACTAGGGAATAGTGCCATGGTTAGCAGGATTTCTGGAGCAGCAGACAAATGTGTCAAACTCACTTTTCAGCTCAAATAAACACGGCAGGGAAGGATGATAAGGGCAAATTCAACGGTGATTGTAAAATTTCTCCAGGTTCTCTGCTTCAGCACAGAAGCATCATGCAGTACTGGTACTTGGAAACAGCCAGATGTGATGGACAAAGAAGAAAACCCAGTCTCCAGCAAAATCAAAACACTCCATTAAAAAACAAAATCTGAAGTGTTAAGATAGGGTCTCACTTCAGCTATGGCTCAGCTCGTCAAAAAGAAGCCACTTCTGGGGGTGCAGTAAAAGCAACCCTTGTTAGATATTGCCTTTAGTGAGATGAATGTCATGCAGGAAATGCCTATTTCTCTTCCTTTCTGTAAAGATTTGAGACGACTAAAGAGCATGTGTACATCTCTACAAAGCAGGCATCTGTGTTTGATCAGTGGAAGCACACTGTGCCTGCAGCATTGCTACAGATTTGCCCTTTTAGAGGGCTACAGTGCAGAGAAAAACCTTTACGAATTCTAAGCTTTCCTAGGATAAACCTATGGAGTCAATCCCCCACTCTTATGAACTGGCATCACCCAGTGAAACCAATGAATGCCATTGATGAGGTCTTTCCCAAAAAAATCTAAAGAAAACTTACAAACACACAAGAAAAAACATCTGACTTAAAGTCTAGGTGAAAACTTTAAACACAAGGATATTTTCTAATAATATTTATCACTCTTACTAATACTAAACCTAAGAAAATTAGCTTTAAAAATATGATGGTCTCTCTTGTGATATGCATAATTTAAACATTTTTAATTAAGAGTGTACAATAACACTCATCCTGAGCACTAGTCAGTTCCTCAGGCAGAAAACTAAACCACTGAATTAAAAAGGCTTTTTAAAAATTTTCACAAGGTACCGTGCCAATGCAAAGCCAATTGAAAATTTGCTGGTGGGAAGCTGCACTCATGGAAAATCCAGTTCATCGTGATAAAAATTGCTGTGGAAGCAAATTAACTTCAAAGGTTTGCCAACTGCATGTAAGTGCTAAAACTGAGCCTTTTCCTCAGCTGCCAGTGACTGAGCAGCCAGGGTTTCCAGTTCTCATCTGGGGAAAACTGAAAGGGAGCTGAAATGGCTGCAAGCCTGGTCTCAAATTCCCAGTGAGGAAGCTTTGGCCATAAATCCCCAGGGCCTCCAAAATCCCCAATGCCAAGTTAGGTGTGAAAACTTAACCGCACAAATCCTGATCTATGGTTTGTAAACTCGGGTGCCCAAATGCTTTGAAGAAGGCAAAATAGTTTTCATTCACTTTTAAACAGAAATTTACTGTCATGTTTCATCCCATTTAGCAGCAATTCAGAAATGAAGGTATGTAAAAGGAAAAACATTTGTTTAAGTCTGTAGCACCTTCTATTCTATTCACCTACATCTCCCAAATAACTATACAAACATTACTGAATACATTCTCAGAAAACACAGTAAGACAAAGTTATACTACAAAGTTCCCTTGCAGAGGTGAGGAACCAAACCAGAGATTCTCTGCAAAGTTTATCCACGCAGACATCTGCCCTGCAGGGTTAGGTGAGAAGAGAATGCAGGTCTCCATCTGGGTGCCTCAGCCATGACAGCCACATGACAGCCACAGGCTAAACCCAACTGCTGAGGCAGCTGCAATTTTGCCAGATGACATCAACAAATTCTCCCCCAGACGTCTGTGCTACAGGTGGGATTAATTCCTCCTTATCTCCACCACCTTCCCCACAATCAACCTTCCTTTCAAGGTGAGGTCATCCAATTCACCAAAAATTCAAGGACATCTAGAGGAATGCCAGTGGTTCATGTTGGGGGCAAAAAATGAGCAAGAAAGAAATGAATTCTCAGTAGGATTTTGGTTTCAGAAGGACATCCCTTCAGAACAGTAAACTAATTTTAAAATGGCAAGCCAAATTAAACAAGATAATTGTTGGAGATCTGCTAGATGCTTGTGAAATTTGTTCTAAGCTAGGCACTTTTTGTTGACTTAGTAATGGTTTTTTATATGTTAAAAATCTTCTGCACTAACATATCATACTGACTATGGGTTTAAACTGAGAGAAAAAACCCATCGGTTGCTGAATCCAAATAAAATTTAATTTTTAATCAAATAGAGTTTATCTGTTTAATCTTAATTTTACTACTTGTGTTTTAACAGAGTCTGTGCACTTGATACACCAAAGTCTTGGGACTTTCTGTCAATCTTGGTACTAGCACAGTAAGTCCGCTTAGTACTTTTTATGTCCGACAGCAGGGAACGAGGATTCCAGCAGGTTCTGGAGGCATGCTAACTGAGAAAGAATGCATAGAAAGTGAAGAAATTTTAGCTTAATATTATGTAGATACAAATCTCAACATGCTTATTTTCTGCACTAGGTCTCCTACTGTGTCAGCTCACCCAGACTGAAAGAATGTCAATTTTAGGCTTATACTGAAGTATAATACTGTATGAAAGACTTTTCAAGAACAAGTTAAATGAGAATAAAAATTATTAGAGAAAGAATGAAGAATCTGGTCAACTCACTGCTTTTCCATTTAGTAATACGCTTCCTCAGGACAATCTGGAAAACTCTGCTCCGAACGGTCTGCTCCAAAGGGACTTGTCACAGAGCTTTTCGTATTTTTTTTTTGCACCCTTGGATGAAGTTATTTACTCTCACAACATCATTTTGGAGCAGAAAGACTTCAGCATGTCAGTTCCTTAATCCCATCCTTCTGTCTAAGATGGCATCTCTATTGTCTCATGATTCTTGTATTATGTGCAAATCATATATAAGTGTATTGCTCACTTTTCCCCTTCCCCTGCCTCTTTTCTTCTGTCCCATGTTCTCCATTAAATGTGTAAATTACATAATTATAGCTTCATATATCTGGGCACCAGGGGTTTTGGAGGCTCTGGGAATTTATGGCCAAAGCTTCCTCACTGGGAATTTGAGACCAAGTTTGCAGCTATTCCAGCTTCCGTGTCCTATAGCTTCAGAACCTTTTTCAACTTCTTATCCTAGCTTATTCCTATCCAGTTTCTTGCTATTTCCCACTTTCAATGCAGTGTAGGTTATTTTCAACACAAAATCCTTAAACTTCATTGCTTTTTTTCCTTTTTTTTTTTCTTCAGCAATCTCATGTTGTCTCCGCTCTGTTTCCACAAAAATATCTCCCTTTCAAACCACACTGTCCTTCCCAGTCTACGCAACATTTTCCAGCCAAAATCATCTTCCTGGCTGAGGAATCTGAAAATATTTTATCCTATTTGATCTGTTTCCAGAATCTCTTTCCCTTTTGCATCACATGCTGTCTCCTGAAACTGGGTTCCCAGCCTAGCATATTCTGACTTAATTTTATTGACTTTATATATTGGTTTCTGCTCCGTTTGTTCTTTTCTGATCCATTGCTAGGCTTATCCCTTATGAGTTGCACTCTGAATTTTGCTGCCCTGCTCCACCTCTTCTATCACAGTTATAATCCTTCCCCTTTTCTCTCCTACTGCCCTGGCAAGGTTGGATCAGATTCAACCCCTCTCAAGTTAATGACCTCACTGCTTCCATAGTTACTGGGGAGGTACCTAAGTTCTTCCTATACTTTATTTTGAATGGTAAAATGCAGCAAGCAATTACACTGTACCTTCTCAAAGAGAAGAATATCAAAATGCCAGGATGTTTACCAGACTCGAGTATAACAATTGGCACTGACTTTTGTCCTGGTTCTCCTCATTACATTTTCTCATGTGTGCAGTCACTGCAACTGACAGTTCAGAGGCTGTAAATGTCCTGGCACCTACAGGCTGGTGAATATCAGGCAGTGGGCTATGAGACGGAGGAATATAAGAGCTAACAGCACCACCCAGACAGATAATTGGCCCCAATTCACCCTCTGCAGGGAGGCTCACTCCAGCTAGCACTGTTTCTCTAATAAGTGCTGTAGGCTGAGGTGGGAGATAAGCTTATTCCAAACACAGCACTGTATACACAACCTATATGGCACCACAGAAATAATCAGCTGCACTGAGTTCACAACTCACATGGGTAAAGTCAAGGCCATGATCTCTCATCAACACTGATCATCTTAAGAAAGCAAAAAAAAAGAATGGTCCTCATACATAAGACTGAAATACCTTCAGCTTCACAAAGGAAGAGGAAGACAAATGTCAACTTTATGGCAATACTAGAAGACAGCAGTACCTTTAACTCACCTTTTCATGGATTTGGGAGAGAGGTCCTTTTCTATATCCTTTGCAGGGGTGTTGTAGGAGTCCGCATTGCATTCACTGTCATCATCATATTCATGGTCAAGCAGTGTTCTTGCCCACGTCCCCATGTCATAGGGGGGCAACATTCCTCCAAACTCTGAAGGCAGGATCTCGGGGTGTATGAGCTGATGCAGGCTGTTGAGGTTGTTACCATGCAGGAATATCTGTATGTATGCAGGCAGGTAAAAATAAAAGGGTATCACCAAAAATCACCAAAGCCCAAATTACATCATCACTATTGGGAGAATATTGTACAATTTCAATGTTCTGGTTGTGTTGGGCTAACAGAGGAGCAGAGGAAGGCACACATCACCTCTGCCTCAAGCATGGTCATACTATGTTCTATTCTATCACTATCTCCAAAGTGATTAAAGCACGAATAATTTAAAATATTTGCAGGGAAAGGGCCTTAAAGGAGGTTAAGAACTGATGTCTGCTAGCTAGATGGACAGAAGATTAGATAGACAGACTGCCTAGCTCTTGTTATTTTCTCTCCCTAATTCTGTGAATTAAATTAAGTGAATAAATTAAGAACATAATTAATAAATAAAAATAATATTAACCACATACAATAAGGAATATATATTGACTTTCAGCATCCAGCCATGAGTTCTATAAATAAGATAAATTGTGCAGTCTAACGATAACAGTGCTGGAAAGATTTTCTTCCTTAATCTAGTCATACCAGTAACTGCCATTTGTACTTGACAACACATGAAGTAAGTAATAACAGTAAAACAATTCCTGTGACAACAGTGAGGGAATAGCTGATGGACTATTTGATATTTCCCATCAATGTTTTGGTAGACTGATATTCATATATACTTTACATTTATATATCTGTATATTAATATGACATATGTATATGAATTCTTGTCTTTATTTTTAACTTTATTGTTTCCCCTCAGATCTTTCACATTCTACTTCACCTTGCAGGGCCTCCTCTGGACACCTATACTATAAAGAGTTAAATTCAAAAGGCAGAAAGACAAAGACCAAATATATGCTTGTCTTGTATTGCTTACTTCAGACCATATTCCAGTCAGCTGTTGTCCTGGGTTAATGGAGACAGGAAAGTTAATATGACTATGCAAAACCAGTGATTTTCTTCCATCTCAGAAAGGAATTTATCCTTTTGTGAAAGAACATTTATTAATGGTGAAAGTAATTTGCTTTATGGTGTCATAAGTGTTTCACTTCTTAGTACTGCATTTATCTGAATATAACTATCAGTTGCAAATCTACCAGACATATTAAAAAAAGACATAATAATTCAGGACAACAGATATGTAATAGGCCTGATAAAAAAATCTAAAGAGAATTCTGTTGGGTTTGTGGGGTTTTTTTCACAATTGTTTGTTCTGCATCTAATTTTTTTTTTTTTTTTTTTAAAGCTGGTTTTAAATTTTATGTGCTGGTCATAACTTTCATATTTTGACACTAAGTTTAGAACTGTAAATCAATATTTAACAACCTGACTACTTTTTACAGGTATTCAGTATTGACAAAAACAGTTGTAAGAAGTCAGCATTTCTGAAAATATATGCCATTGATTCAGGTGTCTAAATAAAAATTTAGATGCTAACTGATAAACAGCCATGTTCAACTGCCTTGTCACTTATTTTTAATGCTGTAACACTCCTATGAGCTGCACTTTACTCCCTAGTTATGCATATGCAGCACTGGAGTTGAAAAGACCTCAGACATATCTGGCACTACAATGTTCTTTGCAGAAGCTGTAGTCGACAGAGTGCAACTGAATCCTGCAAAATGGGGCTTCATTTGCATATTTATAACAGATATTACATAAAAGGCCTTGTGATCTGGAGTTCAAAATCTGTAAATACCAGAGGCCTCTCTAGCATAATCTGTCAGTATAAAACAGCTAAATACTAAGGATCATTGTGGCCTTGCAGACTGTGTTTGAGGAGAGAACATACAGAGCTGCTTAGAGAGCTGATTCCATTAAAAAAACCCACCATCGTATTCTTTGTAGTGCCTTTGTATATAATGTTGATTGTGTTTTCCTGTATGACAAAGTTCCTGTTACATGAAATAATATCACTCTACATGCTACCATCACCAGGCTCTAATTTAATTGCACTGATGCAAATGGTACAAATTCAGCAATGTCTCGGTGACTGCTCGTTCTTATGCACAGATGCACGCACACAAATTCCCTTTTATTGGCTTTCATTCAAATTAGTATTTGCAAACTCATACTACTACATGCCAGCTGGGTATTTTAGTTCATGCTAATGTCAAGGAAATCACACTAGGAACGGACTTTGTACTCACTAACTCTGTTTTTAAAAGAAAGACACAAATAATTTTAACAGAAATTAAATAGAATGGAATTGAATACCATCTTAATAGAAACTGTAATGCTGGCAATATTTTTTATATAACCCCCAGGAGAAAGCATATGCTTACATTTTAAAATACATTTAAATGCACTGCTTGACTGTGTCCTTAACGGATAATGTTGTATAAGTTTCTAAAAGAGCTGAAGGTACCCTTTACAACACAGATATATTTAAATACTTTCCACCAACAGCAAGCTGATATGTCATGTACATCTACTTTATTAGAGTATGATGCATCTGCTGACGCCAACTGCCAGGAAATGGACAATTAAACAGAAGAATACCCTTTTTCGTGTCTTCTCCTTTAGAAAGGGCCGGATAACTGTGTAGAGGGCATGGATATACCAGGGCTGATTGACGAAATGTATTCCTCCAAACCGAGCCGGAAAGCTGTCCTGTGTGTCACAAAACAAATACGTACAATGTCAGCTGATTCTTAACATATGTAGCACATGCATCAAATATGGGTTTTTTTTTTTATTTTAATGCTTTCATTTTAATAATAAACATTAAACAAGAAGAAAGATTATTCACAATTGTGTCCTCTCAGCTGACTTCCAACCTTCCACACCAAGGAGCAACACAGCTTGGAGAGAGCAGTGAGGACATTTGCAGAGATAGCTATGTTATTCAAATAAAGGCACAGCATTTCTAACCTCCAGAAATGCTTTAAACATTTATGATTTGCCCATAATCCAAATATGCAATGTATTTTTCTCTTTTCCACTTCTATGGATTTTATTCATTTTTAATAGTAACAATGTCAACTCTTCCAGTGTCATTGAAGAGCACTAAAAATGTCCCTCGTCTCCACCTTAAAAAAGAAAGTGTAAATCTAAACTGCTGTGCAAAATGTCTCCAATATTATCCATATTTCATAAAACTGAGACTGCATTAAACATTATGCATAAACCGTTATGCAATATCCATGACAGTAATTCTTGTCACATAGTCAGAGGCCTTCTGGGAACTTAAATGTAAGGATAGCATATCTGTATTGAAGCAATGGCGTTTCTTTTTTCTTGCTGAAAATCACAAGGGGCAGATAACTCACTAGGAAAAGATTCTGATATGCATTTTCAATTTCCAAGTTGAATATGCCAGAGGGTCTGGCAGTTTGAGAAGGGCAGCCACTCTGTCCTGGAATACTATTGCCAAATTCCTTGTGTGCCCTCATTTTGTCTTTGCCTGCTTGATCGTATGCACAAACAATGCAATATGCTGTCTCCTGTGTTGCCTAGAGTTACATCATTGAGGACGGAGGAAAGAGGAGTAAACAGGTGCAGTTGACGCATGTTCCCTTTTGTTTTCACGGGTTACATCAGAACCTTCTCAGTGAAGAACCTTCTTTTAGTTATACAGACTTACTAAATTAATGGCTTTCATTTGAAGCTTAATTCAACAGGTGACCCACCACAGGCAGCCATGCAAGTCACTTAGATCAAAACCTGCTTCCTCACAGCAGCAGCAGCTCCTATTTGACAATACAGGTACAAACAAGGACATGCTTCCCAGCTACACCTCCTCCTCTTCCTCCTCTCTTCCTCCTCCTGTGTGGATGCAGTAAAGGCAGCTTCAGGTCTGTGCCAGGAGGATGAGAGGCTCAAAACGAGGCAAGCAAATGGTCTGATGGGGCTCTTTATGCAAACAGACCTATTTTGCCCCCTCTGGAGACACRAGAGCAGGCCATTCATATAGAAGCATCCAGCAGTCTACAAATAATCTGCAAAGCACCATTTGAATCACACTGTTTTAGAGTCATACAGCACACACCAACAAAATGGCCAAGAAAAATACTATAAACTATACCAGCCAATCAAGAACTGTCAGATAAGGAAGGCAGAAACTGCACAAAGCAAATCCTTCATGAAATGTTTCCAGATAGGAATATACATCGAAAAAGTGCATGTGTCTGCATAGTCACAGAACCTCTCTAGTTCTGCAAATGCGTTCAGACCTGTGGCAAGTACGAAGTATGAATCACTTACTCCTCTCCAAGGTTCCATTCACATCCTGTGAGGCATGCCTAACCCAGGGGCTCTTTACATCAAGGGGCCACTTGCCTTCAAATTGCAACAACTTGCTGGATTGTCCATCAAGGAGGCAATGCCTTGACAACAATTTACAGGAAGGATGACAACTACAACACACACCACGCACACCTGGCTGGCCAGAGCACAACAGCCAATACAATCAATGGTCTATTTTGCAGTTTTTCTCCAGAAACATTTGATTAACAACAGCCTTGAAATAAAACAATCCTGTTGAAAAACTGCTGCAGAAAACTCATTTTGCTAAATGCCCCGTTCCTGTCAGCACTGACTAAATGTCAAACAGGATGGCTGATAATTTGATGCATAATTCACCCTGTTCAGTATTGTAAATCCCCAAAAACCATTTGAGAACACAACCTTTAATGTACAAAAGGCAGTAAATTATGTTTGTATCACAGCGATCCAACAAATCCATTAGAAAGGATAAATCACTGGATGACACTTTAACCTTTAGTTACAGGAGATACAATTCACCTACAGAAGGTTGTCTTTATTTGGATTATCATGGCTGCTTCCTCAGGAAAGAAGTCTAGTGCTCCATGCTGTGTACCATGCACAAAAGAGCACACACTTAGAGCTGCAGAAATCTCAGCAGAGCTCAGAGCCAGACTGACACTGAGGACAATCTGTGAATAAGAAGATCTCAACAGGCAAAAAACATGTTGTACATACCCAGACTCAGAGATGCCAAAGGTATTTGTAACCTAACACGGGCTCAGAATGCTCTGTTATCATTTCAAAGGCATAACATTTCCAGCAGACAAAAGGACAGTCTTTAGAAAGCACGGCTTTGACACTCCTACTATCTTCTCCTGAATCTTGGAAACCATTTACATGGAGGATCATGAATGTATGTGGAATGATCCTCAAACAGAAGGTGCCACTCGATCTTAAAAGCCAATTTGTCTCAGTGTTTTTCAGAAATTCTGAAGGTATTTTCTGGAACTAAAAAGTTGGGTATTTATTAGTTTCTGTGACTGAACTGAGGTGCCCAGGTTCAGGAGCACATCCTAAGGTGTAATTAGGACCCCCCAAAATTTACGCCAAAAAAAAAGAAAGTGTGATTTGGTCAGAATGACCAAATTGTATGCAGTGCTTAGACTAGTATTCAAAAGCTGCTGACAGTAGATCCAAAAGCAAATCTCAAAAGCAACTGCTGAAAAAAATTAAAAAGCAGAATAAGCAACTACATCTGCTGGAGAAACAGGTGTCAGAAGGTTGTCTTGCTCTTCTCAGATGTATCTGACTTCCACGTGGGGATTTGCCAGACAGATGGTCATCATCCTAAACAAACAGCAGGTAGGAATTTCTTTCAAATCATTGATTCTTCTGGGATTTTATGTAGATTAGGTTACAAGGATGGTGGCAGTCACAACTGCCTCTGCAGACATGCTGTACTTCAACAGATGAGCCTGTAACCCATGAATCACATGAATTCTAAGTAAAAGGAATCCCTTGCCAGAAAACAGTAAGAAATGGAGATCAGCTGTGAAGTGAGCTGTGCTTCTGACTGGAAAAGTAATAAATCTGATGGGGTATTACCGAACCACTAAAAAGAACTCATTATGTGTACACGGTGGGTGGAATTTTTCTTCACATTCACTGTAACCTCTGTTTAAGCAGCAGAACACAACTTTTGCATGTCCCTGATGAGCACAGTTAGGGACATGGCCATGCCATAGACACAGGCAAGCAGGTGGTTACTATTAGAGACCACAGACCTCGTGATATGAGGCTTGCAAGTGACAATTCACAGCAGGCTGCCAAGGAAGAGGCACACCCCTACACCACTGTCTGCAGGACTGGGGGACTACCAGTGCATGGCCAGCGTGGGAGAACGATCCCAAGAAGACCCCCCCACTGGGTTATCTCTTACGATATTGTTCTGCAGACCCACAGCACAGGAATTTTACCTCTCTGTCAAACATAATATATACAAACTGTCTTTACAAGCTTTCTCTCCAAGGACCCAGCTGCTGCTGCCTGCTACCACCCTTGGCACATACTAAGAAGCCAGGTTTCTACTTGCTGAACACCGCATTCCACCCTGTGCTGGGCTCGACCATCACCTGTGCCAGTCCTCAGGGCTTCACAAAGGGTCCCGTTCTCCATTGTGGCCAGCAGAAACTCTTACAGCACATGTAGTAACAGCAAAACCAATATAAGACATTTTTAACAGTACCTAAGAGATAAAAGTGGCAAATTCCTACTGAAAACCAGTGTGAGTCTTCTTAGTGGTGTCAGGACTGTTATCATAGGGATAATAAAAATGACCCACCTTTTTCATCTTTACCAAATGCAAAAAGTTGAAGAACTTCTTAAAGCCCACAGCATTCTCCACTCCTTGGGTATCATGTCTACATTTAAACCTCTGAAATCTACTTTTAATGAAGTAACCCTCCTAGCTGGAGTCAGTACTGTAATCAAATTTGTTTGCACAGCTTTTGGAAGCATAGTCTCAGAAACTGCTGAGACCCCTGTGTGCCCAAAGGTGCCTTGGCAGCCCATCCATATCAGAGCCTTGCAAGTATGATGCACATCACCCGCAAACAGTGGCAGCACCTTGCCACACACTAACACCGAGACAGTGCTCGGGCACATATGCTCTGGGGTTATTTGGGGAGGGGGGGGGGGTTGCTGTACTTATGGGCAGTGAAACTGTTTTTGCAGACAGTCTAAAGACATCCTCCAAAGGACAGTCTAGACAAATATAATGAATACACTCACTTAAGGCTGCTCTTGAGCACTGCGATGAGTTCAGGCTGTAGCATCTGTACACAACATGAGGTCACAAAGTCAAAACTGCAAAAACTGTATCTTCATAGTAAAAATTGCAAGTTCAAAGAAAGCATACTAAATTATTAATATCTTAAATGTGACTTAATACTTATTCCTGAAGACAATACATTAGTTCTCCTTCAGCTTTTCCAAAGTCAAGCACTTCAGGGAGAAAAAAAAAATGATGATGATGAACCAAAATAGTATCTTTATAATGGAAAACTCCACTAGAAAGAAACTGAAACATTCTGTCTGCTACAAAACGCAGCATGACTAAACTTAATTTTGAGCATGTTAAAGAGAAAACTATGGAAAATCATGGAAGAAAAGGATCTGACTAGAAGGAATAGTTCACTTCCTTAGTACTCCAAGTGTTGGAACTACCAGAGGAACAAAGTCACTCTCATCTACATCAGGAAATGACACTCATCTTGCTACCAAACTGCAACTTACACTGAAGGTATGAAAGAACAAGGTATTCCTAAAACCAAACTTCCTGCCAGCATCCATCCATGACATGAGTAATCACAATGTCTCAAAAGAAACCAACTTGTGTGTCAAGGCTGGTCACCTATGCTCAAGACATGACTGGAAACAGTGGTGAAGATTGGATGACTGAGAGACTGGAAAGTGAATCTGTGGAGTCTAAAAGAATTTGGGTTGTTTATGAAAACAGGTGCTAAAACACACTAGGGAGAATAAATAACAGGTGAGGAAAGACCCTTTCAAGACAAAGGACAATGCTGGCACCCAAACAAGTGAGAGAAAGCTCACCAGGAACACAGCTACTCTGGAAAGTGGTAGAAGCTTTGAATCACCAAACACGCAACAACCCTGCCCAGGAATAAGCACCCCAACTCATTTTAAGCCAATTAGTAAATTATGAGGAAGCTAAGCTTCAGGTTGTCTAACAGGAGACTTTCCCTCTGTCCTTTTCTGTTAAGGCTCTTTAAGGTTCAGATAAAAAAAAAAGAAATCTCAGGTTTAAATGGTGGTTTGCTTGATCCCTGGAACAGCTGCAATGGTGATTTCCCTCTGTAAGACTGAAATGTTGTTCTCTCCCAGTCTTAGCTTTTCATTTTCATTAGACAATGTTGAACCATTTCCGAGACAAACAAAAAGTGCCCAAATAAATTTTTGTTACTGTGTTCAACCAAAAGCACAGTACCTAAAGGCAAATTAACATCATTCAGTGACATTCCTACAAAATAAGATTTAATTATCTAGAACTGGATGTTGTCATTTTGCTAAGAAGCTTCCAGTGAAGCAATTTGACTTTTGGCAGTCCTTTTCATTTCTATTAGTCATTTAATCTTAGAGCTCATATAGAAATATGTTAAGTTGAATGAGATGAGAAGAGAGATGGTATCCATCCAGAGAATATATTGCTTTTTTTATTGGAGTATCTGTTTTAATTTCAAATAGTCTTCCATCTTTCATTTCAATATGCTACTCATAAAAATTATATATTGTTTAAATTAATTAGGTGGGATTTAAAAGCCATTTGACCACATGTGTCTGCATGTTTATATATAAATATAATAAAATTTAAAACCTACAGAGATTTTGTGCTTTCACTATTTGGATAAAGGGATGATATCACTCTCAATTTTTAATTAGGTGGGCTTGATAAAGAAAGTATTTTGTATGAAACCTTTCATTTTTATTTGAAATTACTTTATTTCTTTGCAAAATAACTTCAATAAGTTTTGACCTGTTAGGTTTTTTTTTTAAGTTTTAATTAGAAATTGTGAAATTCTCTTAGCAATTTTTTCTCATTTTGACAGGGACTTGGGGTTTTGGACATTGGTTCTTGGCTTATTTGTTTAAGTTTGAACCTTGAAAATGAAGGCTTTAATTTTAAAGAAGAAATGAAAAATGTTGTTTTCCAAGGACAATTCTATTTTCAACTATCAACGCTGTCTCTTTTCTAACACTTAATTTGGAATGTGAGATATTAAAAAGGGGGAAAGGAACCCAAAACTTTTTATAGCCTGATGCTATTTACCAAATCAGCAAAGCCAGAAAAACAGTAAGAAGGATGGTAGAAGTAGGTTCTTCTATAGTGTTTTCTTTCCCGTGATGAAAAGCATTCTTTACAATAAGCAATTATCAGATGGTGATTTCTTCTATGGAAATTCCCACAGGGAAAACAAAGAATCTGTTTTCTAGGCAGCTTGTGAATGTCTTATTAGATTAAAATTACAGACAAATAGAAAAAACACTATACTGTTAATTGCTGTGCATAAATAGAGTAACAATACTTTCATAATACTGGTGGAATAAAAATAATGTGGAAAATTACTGTTCCTAAAGGATTCCATACTCAGATTCCTGAAGGCAGGAGTCTTTGGCCAGAGACTGCATAGCAAGCGCTGAAATGCCACACCAGCATCTCAGCTTGTACCACTCTCGTCCTGAAGTCACCCTCTTTTAGTCAGTGAGACTGTCCTGATGCCCAAACAGGCCTTGGTCTCTGCCAAACTGCTGATGACAGGATTACTGTCATGATGCTTTTCATCATGCAGAAAGCATCTCACAGGCCTGAGGTCGTTTCAAAGAGGAGCATCAGTAGATATCAGATACCAACCCCTCTCCTTGTACCTGACCGCTTCCAGATGTGAGTAGGCTAAACAGCACCTGGGAAGGAAGGGAAATTTTAGGATAATGCCAAAACAAGGACTGAAAGAGACAACGACAGGGCAGAAACCATAGAAATAAGATAAAAGTGAGGAGCAGGAGAGATTAAATTAAAAGGCAATTCAGGGAGAGATATCAAGAAATTACTATGATGCACAAGAGAAAAACATATTCATCTTGTTCCTTCTCTAGCCCCTCTTCAAAATTTTCAGAGGAAGACAGGGAAAGAGAAACATAAAGTATTCCTACATGGAGGGAATCCCAACCCAGCCAATCTCCCAGAACCAGAGCTGGCCTAAGGATTTTCAATTCAGGACTGGCTACTGTCAAAATTTGCAAGAAGCTAATCTGAACCTGTCCAGGCAATGGGGCTCACACATCTGCAGACGGATAAGGTGAACAAGGATACTGCACAGAGGCAAAAATGCATGTTTTCAAGTAACATTGCATAGCTCTGCAGTACCAATAAGTTACTGAGTTAAAAGACATCAATTTGCCTACCATAATATTCACTTTTTCTCCCTTGGAAATGGAGAACTTCTAAACTGGTGTCTACAATTTTATTACCCAAAACTCCTCCAAAAATGCAACTCTCAGTTTCAGACAAGATACACTAATATTGGATTAGTCCTTTATACGTTTCAATTTACAACAATACAATAAACTGAAAACTATAGTGTTTCAAGAGCTATTTCATGAGCCATATGTTTCCTCATACTACGATGAATCAATCTCCATCACTGCAGTAGGCACTAAGAGCAGTAATCATTTTAGCCATCCAATTTTAATCTGTCACTCCATGCAAATGAGAGTCCTGAGAATTGAACTGAACCATAAAATGGGAGGGATAGTGATTTAAGAAAAATCAGCTGAGGACAGCCACTGAGATCTAGAATGCAGCATAATTAAGCTTTAAATTACTGGGGAAATTGAATAACTGACTTGAGATCCATTAATAAGTATTATATTTTATTAAGAGTAGAGGTATCATGAACTATGCAGCATACGTAGTTTCAAGAGGTCAGTTCCCTGCAGAACAAAACTATTTCCAGTTCCAAAAAGTGTTCAAATGTCTTTGTCATAGTACAGAACGAAGATTTATTTCAGCCTTTCAGATTCAAGAAAGCCTCAGTCTGAACTGCCCAGTACACTTTATCTTGCCAAATGTGCTTGAAAAGATATGTAACCTACACGGGAACTCCACTTCAGCTTCCCTCTTCTTCTGCACTCCCGAACAACTGCTGGTGGTACACACATGCAAAATGTGCTTGGGACTCCAGGGAATTTCAATACTGTTTGAGGGAAAACTGTCATTCAAGTTATTACTCTAGAGGACCATAAATCACTGTTGTGGAATTCTAACTTCAGACATCAACCCCCTGTCTTTGCAAAGCCACATAAGCGTGGGTGTCTCTGTGCTAGATTCTATGGAGGAAATCTTCCAGTAAAAACAGAGATTCACAACAACTGGGAAAATAAATAGTTACATGTTTTATCATACATATCTAGGACAAGGCTAATGTGTTTACTGTGCTATCAGGATATGCCAGTAATGAAGAAGTGTGATGGTAGAATGTCTCCTAAAATCACACTTTTGAAACTCTTGAAAATTCATATGCAAGGAGTTGGGAGATCAAAATCAAAAATGCAGATGTCTTCTTGCTAAGATAAAAGTGGAACCCATGTGAATCTATTCTCAGCAAGAGAAAATAACAGTAGCGTCAGTTCATGTTACATGGAAATTCACATTCCTGAAATTGTCTGGAATGAGGGGTCAGTACAAAGCTGACAGCAACATACTGGAGACAGTCCTGCAAAGGACCACAAAGATAAATCAGGGATTGGGGCATCTCTCATATGGACAGAGACTGAGAGAGTTGGGAATGTCCAGCATGGAGAAGAAAAAACTCAGGGGAATCTCAGGAATGTATATAAACACCTGAAAGGAGGGTAAAAAAGCTGGACAGCCAGGCTCTTTTCAGTGGTGCCCAGTGATATGACCAGAGGCCAAGGAAACAAACTGAAACACAGAAGGGTCCTTCTGAACATAAGGAAACCATGTAAGAGCACACAGTTCTAAACAAGTCAGACACTGAAGGAAAATATAAAATCACTGAGGTTAAGTGGGGTCTTTTTACCTGGTATTTTCCAAATCACTTCCCAAAGTTGGGCTATTTTTGAAATTCATCACCAGCCAAAGTAACCAGTGTGATGATAGACTTCTCAAAATAAATTAAAAACTAGTTTGCAGGTAGATGTTAATATTTGCCCTGTGTAATGTACTCAAGCTTCTTGGCTTGCCTCAGGTAACTCATCTTCTCATCACAAGTGAGTGCCGAAAATGTGCTTGGCTTACTCCACCTAAATGAAGGCTTACCTCACCTGAAAACCCTGACACTTCATGCATCACACTCTCTGAACCAGGATTTACAAAACATAGCCACTGCCAAGCTGTCTGCACACCACTGAACAGGCTCAGTTTCTGAAGGGTGAGAATGAGCTGCCTCCCCAGTTCTGGCCCAACGTTCACTTTGAGGTGAGCCCAGCTTTTCAGAAATGTAAGAGGGCAACACAGGCAGCTCACAGATCAGGAGAAGTCAGCAACAGTCATATTGACTCCATTCATTAATGAAACCTCTAGGAAAGAAGTGCAATTTATATCTAGAAATTGACAATTTGCTGCTCTGCTCTTAGCTCTATCAACCTAATAAAAGGTGGTTGCATCTGAAAGTATGTCTTTTTCCAAATATAGCATTATTTACAAGAGATATTCCTTTTGCATATGCAACATCTTCAGATGTTTGTAACTAGAGATAGTAAAATGCTTATTGCTCTACTATTAAAACCTTATTCAAATCATAGCATCTTAAGTCCAATGCAATATACTAGAACTATATAAACTATTTTTTATAGACTGCATAAGAATGTAGTCAAAAAAATCCTCCTCCCCTATCCTTCCATTCTCCTTTTCTGATTTGGGCCTCATTGGCAGCCCTCATCTGCAGCATGGCTTAAATTTTCTGCTTTCCTATACTACTGTCACTCCAGTGCTAGTGGTTGATGCTAACCAGAGAATTAAACCCCCAGTACGGGAACGATGACATATGGTATGCGTGAGTGGACTTAATGGAAGGCAGAGACACCCTGCTGGCTGTCTCTTGCTTCCCATCCATTAGCACCATACAAGGCATTGTGCCATGCCATCCGGCACATCCGTGCTATTAGTCCCACAACCCCATCCACTTGTCATTCGCGCTACAGCTGTAAAGGCCCCTGCTGTGACTACTGTGTGTACCTCAAAAGGAGGCTGAAAAGACAAAACTCCTCTCTTCAGTGAGAATACCATTAAACATTAAACAAGCTTCTACCTCATCTTAACTGAACACTCAAGAGTCATTCCTCAGCAACTAAGAAAAGCGACATACGACAAGCTGGAATAAAATCAGAGCCAGTGTTAATGTAAGCAGACATGGCCTTTTCCAACCTGTCCATTCACAAAAGAATGCTTTTGTTGAGGGTATCTGGAGACCATGCTACAAAGCCCTTGCACCTGTACAAAAACTGGTTTAAGCAAGCAAAATGTTCTGTTAGGTACTAACACGTGTGGGGTCACAGCAAGAGGCAAATACAGACTCAAAATGTGCCACATTTTCTAGACATAAGTTATTTTCATTTGCCAATGAACAGAACTGCATTGAAATCTAAAAGGAATGTGCCAAATAGAGTGCATGTGTGTCTGTGTGTATAAAAATCATTATGTCTCAAACATCAGATTAATCTCTTAAATAATTTATTAACATGGATAATTTGTCAGTTTCCAGTAGCCTGTTCACTTTAAATTAACATAGATTTAAGAGCTCAGACTATCAGCATGGGACAAAAAAGGAAGGCATTTCCTATCTAGGAACCAGAATCAGTTCTTTGTGCCCTACTGGTAGATCAATTATGTATTAGAGCTGCTGCTGCCACACTTTTAATCCACATTAGTTCACAGACCTTGAGCAAATTTGATGTTACCATATCAAAAAGGGAAAGCACTAGAATAAGTTACACATAAACAAAACGGAAAACAGATCAAGCAAGAGACCAATTAATCTGTCAGATGCTAGCAATGAGGGGACAGGCTGCCTACTGTCAGCACACAGGGAAATAAGAAACACACAAATAAATCATTTAAATGCCTTTAAATGTAATAAATCCGTCCTGGAATAACCATAAGACCATTTTTTAACATGTTTCTTTGTTACCCTTATTTTTGGTAGTTCAGACAAAGAAATCTGCTGATGTGTATATATTTATGCGTACAATGTAGTACTCTAGACCTATAATAGCTGTTCTCATCCCGAATAAATAACACTTCGAGCCACATTCTAGATATTAGATACCAGCTGTATGCTTAGCCATTTAAAGATCCTGGCTGTGTGTTTACTGAAATAGATCACTTAAAGCAGTATTCCAGTCAGCTTTGCTCATTTTGGAGCCTGGCTGATAAATCTTCACACGTAGCAGAAGCATTAAAAAATCTTCCATTTTCTGAACCCAAATTCCTCCATCATCGTATCCACTACAGTCTTTCAGCTCTAAAATTAAAAGCAGCATGAATATTTAAGTGTTCTGTGACAAGAATGCAGCAGCTAAATCTGCCAGTACACAAAATGCAAAGGCTACCTTAGAATTTGAGTTCACTGGACGGAGGGAAGGAAGGGAGATGTAAAAAAAAAAAGCAGGGGGGAAACTATCTTAAAGTGCTTGACAGCTATTGCTACTGCCCTAGGAGCTGTAGTTTGAGTGCTCTAAGCTTCCACTTCCTTACGAAGACAACGTTATTTAGTTGAAATATTTTTTCCTACAGTGCACAATAATCTCTGTTGGAGACAGGAACAGATACAGCCTGGAGGTAAACGGGGACATGAGGTGTCTGAATGCTCCACTCAATACTGGCAGCTTCCCCAAAATTAAACACTTCAGTTTTGACCCATTTGATACTTCTCAAATAAAAAAATCTCTAGAAGGGAGACATTTTATACAAACATTTTCTTTTAGTCTTTATTGAAAATTTGTGATTCTTCTTAGAAAGTTTGTAGAGTCAAAGGTTATAATGTTTCTGTTTAAATTTTTAAAAGAACTATAGTGATTTTGTATTTGTGGACAAGAATGCAGCATTTTGGAGCTATACTAAGCGAGTTCATTCTGTTACTTGCTGTGATCATACAAAACACAAGCTTACGCCAGGATCAGAAATTGAATTTCATGCAGATCTGACATGGAGAGTTATGTGATGAAATAAATCACAGACAAGCACTGTCTTGTGTGTCCCAAGACACCCTCAATATTCAAACAGATTGCTTTGTTATTTTAAGCTGTTACACTGCTCCAAATTTCATCACCCAGTCCTGTGACTCTGACAGACCTCACCTGCAAATTGAGGCCATGCAGAATAACCTCCAGGTGGAACCCAAAGTAATGCCCAATGGTTGTTGGCACTTCCATAATTGGTTCCTCTCCTCTGGCTCAACTCTGCCCCAAAGTTCCAGCACAAGTGAACAGTTGGTGTGTTCACTGAAGCTGCCAGCTTTCAGAAGGAAAAAAGCAACTCAGGGTCTTGACCACTTCTGGTTGTATCAAGTCCCATGGTGCCATTGTAGAAGGAGAAGTATTAACCTCAGTCACTTGGTCAAATAACAACTCAAGGAATCTCATTCTGCCTATCTAAATTCTCTCTATACTTTCAGGTGACTCCAGCATTTTTGCAGCAGCATTCAACTGCCTCAAAGTGTCATCAAGAACTGAAAAACACCAGACATGACAACTTACCTGATGAAAGATGCGATCATGTCATCACTATGATTGTTTAAGACTGAGCAGATACGTAACAGCTAATAGCAAGTGGGTCTGATGAGCTTGACTAACTCTGTGGCACTCCATTCCTGCTACACCAGCCTGCAGGGGTGAGTGCAAAGATCTCCAAAGCAGTGTTTTTCACATACAGCTCACTCACTCGGACTCACTGAGGACTTGCACCAGTTTGATTATATCGCGTGTACTCCATCATCTCTGTACAGAGACAGGCCTTTCCATAATAATATGTACCATAAGAAACACCAAGCTACAAAATAACATTCTACAAAATCCCAAGCAGCATCTATACTGCACAATTAACAGCACCCAGAAACATTCATGGAGGAGAAACTCAATTATCTATACGGTGAAACTGTTAGAGTAAGTCATAGCCACCTATACCTCTCCCAAACAATTTGGAAGGTGAACAGAAATCAAGCACCATTTCCAAAATGACCTTCGAATGTAGCAATCTGCTTAGGTTAACAAAAATATTAATAGTCAGGACATAGCCACTACAGCAGAAGGGAGCAGCCCTGGGCATGTGTATTTTATTAGTACATAGTTAACACTCTCTTAGAGATGTTCTCCACTGACAGCTGCCCATTATAAACCAGCAAGAAACTCAGGAAAACGTGAAGCAATTTTCAATTATTATGCCTCATACTAAACAAACATATCCACTTTCAAATGTTAGCTATGGACTTTTTAAATTCTGTTCATTACATGGATTAAACCTTTTAAATAACATTAACTAAACAGAGTGGCTATTCAATCACTACGAGGTCTATTGTGTAAATAGACATTAAGGAGTGGTGAGAGCTGTTTTTGTCCACTTCAGTGACCTCTACTGTATAGCCTTTTTTACAGAAATTAGTATCACACAAATGTTTCTGTTCATATCATCTCTGTTGAAACTTTTTTATGTTGTCCATGTTCTGTATAGTCTGAAATGGTGACTTGAAATGGCTGCAAGATATAAACAATCTCCAAGCAAAAGATACATAATTATTACTTTCTTAGCCATCAKGTCTTCAGCATCCCAGTTCCTTTTCAACATCACTGAGCAATCTACTGCCATTTATATTTAAGGTAAGTTATAATTAATTAAGTTCGTTTTGTCCATACTCCCATTAGCTCAGCAGGTAACTTAAATGTTTCAGCCAAGAACCTTGGGACATTTTGTACATGGTGAAAGTGAGGGAGAAGGGCCCAGATCTGAATGTCAGTCACAAATAAAGGACAGTGGTGCTCACTGACCAGCAGATCTGGTGAGAGCATGCAGGGCCTTTGGAGAATCTCAGCTCCTGCCACTTAAGTGCCTCTGTGGAGCTGTACTATGCATCACAGGAGAATCAAGCCCAGTCTGAGTACACAACCAAAAAATCCAAAATAAATAACAATCCACATGCAGGGTTGTAAATGTTGATGATAATAACTATATCTGATAGTCTTAAAGAGTAACTCCTGGGCTGTAAGATTCTCCTGTTTCAAAACAATGTACCTGTCTGAAAATAGTTCTCTATTACTGAGTATCTACTGAATGCTTTTTCTGCATAAGAGACTTCATAAGCATATAATAAAAACAACTTATCACCTATCATCAGTAGGGTGAACAGCATGGCCCCAATGGGAATAGGAGCTAGGCTAACAGACAAGCTGAATTCATAGTAAATAAAAAACGTGATCAAGACCTTTGCATGGCTTTGCATTTCACAGAAAAAAAAAAATTATTTAAAAGCTTTATATTTTTAAAATAAAACTCTCCCTCATTGTGTTGGTTTTCTTTGACACTAACATAAATACAGATGTAGATGTGTTTGTAAAAAAAAAATAAATTATCTTTTCTACAACACTACTGTTAAACAAGCATTGACAGATTAATATAATTCAGCGTTAGTGCAAAAACCTTACAATGTGCATTCCATTAGGCATGAAGTTTATAAAATAGAAGCATTGTTGAATGATCAGCAGGCTGTATGTCATTTTATATAGTCCACACAAGTTATGATTCTTCCCTGATCCATATCTATCATACTGGCATGTGTTTTTCAGTACTACCCAAAGCAATAACAAGTACAGATGCTATTTACTATCAAAGCATGTGCACAAGTATGTGCATCATCTACCATCGGTGCAGATGAAAAGTTTTCCCAGCAAGGATCATACTGCATTGCCCTGGACATGGCTCCCAGCCAGGTAGAGAAGATATTTTCTCTTCAAATGAGAGATATTAAATAACGCCTGAAGCAAGAATCAAACCAGAAGTCAAAATTTTGAAATTCAAGCAAGTAACTCTCTGTCCAACCTGGCAGGCCTAGCTTTGTTTAAATCCACATCAAATTGACACCAACTCTGATGATCTCCATGGACAGGCGAACGCTGCCAGCTCTCCGAAGCTGCAGGGCTTTGGAAGCGCAGGAGGCTGCACCAGAGCTTGCAGGAGCATGAAGATGGGCATAGCAAAAAAGAGAAAACATAAAGACAGAGAAAGACACCAGCATCATGGACAGGAAAGTCTGGACCTCCTATGCTGGAGCATCTTGTCTAGTTCAAGAGGAAATGGGGTTTGGATGACTTTTGGTGCAAGTCACCTGCACGCACACTGCAGGTAAACTCTCTGAGCCTTTTCTGCAAGGATGGAGAGCAGCATTCATTACCTTAAATGCGTTAACTAGAAATTTGATTGTTCAAACTAATTAAAGATGTTTAAAAGCTGGGTTTGACTCACTGTATGTAACACTAAGGGAAACTACATCTATTTTAGGATTCTGAAAATGAGGGCAAAGCAAATGGCACTCAGACATGAACCTCTGTCCCCAAGTCCCACTCCAAAGCCTGGACATTTCCCACCTTCAACACACTCACCTGTTACCTGGGAAACAACATTGAAATTTGACTTTCCAGCATCAACTCCTCTAATTCTATTCATGATGACATTTTCTTGCAGTGACAGCTCCTATTTTCACCCCTCCTGCTCCTTCTCGTTAACATATAAATGCATAACAGTACATTTCACTCTAAAATAACTTGCTGTTCATCCCATTTCTATTTTACAGTTAATGCTCAAGTAACAGGATGCCCTAAGTTGATGCATTACCCATACTCTCTGCCATCTCCCCTGTCTCCCTGTTCCATGTAAACTGTCGTCCCCAGGTTTCAATGCTCTGGGTCACCTTTCACCATCCCATAACCTTCAGCTCTTATTCCTTGCTCACTTCACACTGAACACCATCCCTAGAGAACTCTCTTTACATATATGCATTTCTGTGTCATTCCTGTGCCAAAATTCACATAACCACAACTCCAACTCAGGTCTTCCACTGCCAAGCCTCACCCATCATTACTACTTGTCTGAAAGCTCACTAACGGCACCAAGCTCAAATTCACTCAGTTTTTATTTTCTGTATTGCTGCAGCCATCCTCACAAAGCACTCAGCCAGCAAACTCACAGCCTTGGGTTTATTTATAAAGTCCTGTTCTCCTCTAAAACCATGGCTTCCCCTGCAAGACCAACACTTACCACATCTTTCCACATACAATGTTGTGGGGAGCCTGACCCCTTTAATACCCTACTGCCACATTTTGTGCTGCCTAAAAGTTATTCTATCTAAGGGTTGGGGTTTTTTTTATTTAATATGGGTTTGATGAGCCTGTGGATTTCAGTCCATGTTAAAAGGATAAAACCTAAGATAGGAAGGATAGTAACACATCGTCCACCCAATAAAGGCAGAGAGAGGGAAATCAGGCTGACACTATTTGGGAGCAGAATTGTGATCTATGTGAATCCTGACTCAATTCCCTTCTAAGAAGTTTTTATTGTGTGTTGAAAAAAGGTTGTGAACAAGGAGGGGTAAGAAGCAAGAAATACCTGGCCCAATATGATGCACTAATAACAAAAGCATTCATTTTGCAACCATCTGCTTTGCAACAAAACATGTCTCCTGCAATACAATATGTGAGGCAAAGCAGATTATGCCCAGGGTTTGCTGCAGAACATGGAACAAAGCAAGTTATCCTAATCCAACCCCCCCATCAGACTGCGACTGATGCAAGCTCAGGAATGCCAAATAAAAAGCTGAACAGCATGCCAGGGCTCCACTCGCTCCATCCGGCCTTACCTCAGGAAAAGGGACAGATGGTGCCAGTGACTCAGAAGAATGCCAAAAGGCTCTCATCTCACAGCAATAACCTATGTCCCAGCCCTGTGACAGTCTGTCATCCAAGCAAATGGTATTTTTCAAGGACGTAAGTGTGAACTTGGTGCTGGTAGAAAAACGTGACAGTGCTCTCACAGACAACCTCTCTCTTTGCTACCTGAGCACAGATAATTCTCTTCTGCAGATTCACCTGTGTGCTCCTCTGTGTGAGAAGGCAGGGCCTTGGGTAATAATGCTTGGCAACATAAATTACAGCTCAGTGTACTTCTTCTGACTAACTTAAAATTGTCAAAAACCTTTCCAGGAATAAAAAGCCTCAGGGAAAGCATAAAAGGCTTGTGAGCAAGACTTCATAACTTTAAAGGAAATCAATCTGAACTTTAAAATTTGTAAAAAAAAAAATCAGCAAACCAGGTTCTTCAGATTTTGCTTTGCTATTTTCTGTTTTTTTCAATTAATTTGCAAAATTATTTGCAAAATAGAACAAAGCAGTTGTAGCTCTGTTCCCTACTGCCTCTCTAGKTTTTTTTTCCATTTGCAAAGGGCAAAATTATGGCTTCCTGTTTCTACTTTAGGGAAAAAAAAAGATTTTAATTGCTATTGTATTTTTCCCCCAAAGCAGGCACTGTGTGAACAAAAGCAGGGAAGCACTGGCTCAACATCTGGTCCTATACAGGGAGCAGGACTAATTTAGGACAAACAAAGAGGGAACAGGGCTTTGCATTGGTAGACCAAGACCTGGGCAGAAATGAACTGCTGAGAAGACCTGTGCCAGTAACAGCTACTTTGATGGCATTCTTAGAGACACGATGCTGTAATGACATAAGCAYATTAAGCTTCATGGCAAAGAAGAATTTTCTCTTATTAGACAAAACAGCACAGAATGAGACAGTTACATATTGACCCAAACTGCTACTTTGGGGACTAGTTCCACTATGAGAGCTTTACATTGTACCTTTATGTCCCTTAATAGTGACACAGATACTTCTACTCTTCCAATCTCAGCTCAGTACACCAAACACTTGGGGGCTTGTCAGTCAAGTTTCCATTTGCCCTCCCAATTCAGAGTTGTTTCTCAAAAAGACCCACCCTGCTTCACATGGGCCCCAAAGTACACTTACCTCTGTCCCATTCTTTTCTCCCCATGTGTCAGTCTGAGTGTGAGTTCACACATCACCTCTGTGCTGGTAGCTCACATGGAGATATCTCCAGTGCCCTCCTGTACAATAACTTAAAACTGCAGTGTGTTGCTCTAGGAAATGTCCAGCTAAAACCCAAATGAGGAAAGAAAAAGAGCTTCTAAACTTGCCAAGCTTACCTCCATTCTCAAACCTTGCACATGACAGAGCCGAGTYATTTATCATATTTAGGTCCTAGTATCATATTGGATTTCAGCTKCTCTCAAGCCCCACACATCTCACCTCTGTTTACACTCTGCAAATTCTTCTTACGTGGTGTTGCTTAGACAATATAAGTGGCTGAGTGTGCTCACCAATGCAGCAAATTATCTTTTTTTTCTAAAGCCACAGAAGTGTGCCTTTCCTATTTTTCAGGGAAGACATCAGCGCTGCAGATGCACGTTTTTTTCATCTCAGTCCTCATGTCTGCTTTCCTAGCCTGTGATTTAATGAAAGATTAAAGACTAGCTTATGAAAGTTCACCACGGCAACTGCTGATGTCATTGGGAACTGGATTCCCAGTCGGGGCTTAAAGAAAGATGAAGACCACATTGATAATTGACAATATTTCTGACATTATTCATCTAGCTAATTAAGGCACAACTCCATGCCACTACATATGCTCAAAACTGAATGAACAGAAGATGTAGCACCATTAATACGCTTAGCTATTGGTGTTACATAAATTTAGCCCACAGACATTAACTGTTCATGGAAGGTGTAGATTGTTTACTCCTTTCCTATGAAGCAGCAGAAAAACAGAATTATTCATGCATCTACTTCATGATGCCATGCCTTTAATTATCCTACTGAAAAAGAAGTATGTGCATTCTTCCTCAGAAAGTGAATAAGTGCTGTATCCCACATGCCGCAAAAAGAAGAAAGATTTTTATTCATTTAATTGCAAGCACATTCAAGCATTGAAGGAAAGGAGACACACTGACAGCTTGGACAGCTTTGCCTGTAACCATTGCTGTGTTTGCCATCCTTTAGAGAAGAGGTAAAACTTCTGTCTGTGTACAAACACAAGAACAAAAAGCACATTCAAAGTAAACAAAGTGTACATCTGTTCCCCTTTTGACTCTTTCTGAGACAAGTTACTGCTAAAATGTCTTTATGGTAATTTGTTGCTTGCTTCATCCTCCTACAGCAGCCCAAAAGTGGTGTACTGATGGGCAGTCAGCCCATAGCATACAGATACACCCAGTAAAGGAGAATATCTGCCACAAAACAATAATATTCAGAGACGGAGAATGTGGGGTTTTTGCGGACCTTAGTGGATTTAATGAGGAAAAAATGCAATTAGAGGAGGAAGCAAAAGTCCATCACAAAGCTTTAAGAAACACTAGCAATGAGTACAAACAGTTATGCTTTATGTATCTACTATGATTACAAGTATTTGGATGACAGGACTGAGAACGGAGGTAGACTATCTTCTCCCTGCATTTAAGTTAAAGCCATGAGACCTGGAACTGTGCCTGAGTGCTGGACACACAGCCAAGAGGCTTTGCAGTTCTGCTACACAGTGTGGCTGCAATCCTCAGGAAGGGGCATCAGAGCTCATTACAAAAAAAGCATAAGGTTGTCAAAGGGGAGCTCTTGAAAGAAGAGGTTTACAGTCACCATATGAAAGTAAAACAATTCACCAAGTAGATTTAATGGGACAGGGTATCAACAGGATAAAGAAGAAAATATATACTAGGGCTCACCTTGCATATAAGATGCCGCTTAGTTTGACTTCATTCCTACTACTTAGAGCAAGAACACACATGGTCCAAGATGCTCCCATGGATTTTCAAATAGATTCGTTCTTAACCGGCTTTCATGCAGCTCTCTTTAAAGGCTTGTGTGCTACTTTCATTTGATACCGCATTGATTTTCTCTGAAGTTTCCTCCTACCATGGCTACTCTGATCAATTAGTGTGCTATAAATAGAGCAGTCAGATTCCCTTCACGAGTCTCATTAAATTGCACTCCTGCTGAATTTCTGTGGAGAACAGAATTGGATCATACTGATAGCTATAGTATGAAGATGTCCTAGGGTTTTCCAGAGAAAATCAATTGCTCAATATTCCTGACAAAATGCTTTGAAAAGCATGACCCAGTGGATCTCAGCTAATGCCTGTAACATATGTCAAACCTTGCTTGCAATTCTGCGTCTCTAACCCCTGAAAGATAAAGGATGAGAAAATAAGTGGTTAAGAGGCTCAGCCAGCTCCTCACTGATACATAATCCCTCATCAACCRCAACTATTTAACTGCATCCCCTCATAATGGAAACATGTTGCTGGAGGTATTCAGCTAACCCATATAATTCTTCTGGAAAGTGAAGCAAGAATTGGTGGAAGAGCACAGTCTCAAGGCACACCTGGTGCCTGTMAAAGTCACCATGTAATGGTGGTGTCCTCACTGACTAAAACTAGAGGGGAATGATAACATCTGGTGCTATGATATAGCTTAGTTATTGCAGATGTGTGACAGCTATGATTTCAAAAATGTTAATCTTTATTTTCTAATAGTACGTCAGTATAGCTTTTAAAAAATTTGTTTTAGAGATGACATTTTACTCAATGAGATTGATAACAGCCAYAAAATAGGAAATGGAATTGCCTACTTTGAAACATTTCAAAACATAACTGAAGGGCAGCTTTCAGGTCTTTCTTCTGCCCTACACTTTGCCCTATCCTTTMATAACTATCCTGTCTTCTTCTAACATCCTTAGTGTCCTCTTTACTCCTCTGCTAAGCACTATCCTTCAAAATCTTTTCCATYTTCCTCACAAAATGAAGCTGCATTTCCACCATATACTCTTCTGCAGGGTGAAAATCCCTACTGCAAAGGCTGCATTTATAACTACTGCACTTGAATTACTGAATGTATCCATCGTTTCTACGTTGACTCACTGTGTCTGGAGCATAACCTACAGATTTTTTGCTTAAAGACCTGAAAGATCCATTGCAGATTTCAGAGGGTTGGCTGTACCTTGCAAAGACTTTCAGAGGMGAATGCTGGAAGGACTACCAGTACTTGATGATTTGCCCTGGATTCTCTATGCTTTGCATGGTGGCCTTCAGCCAGAAGATGCAGTGCTCTAAATTATACTTTCAGTCAAATAGCTTAGCGTGAGATGAAGGCACACTCCAACCAACTCAGAAGGTTTTGCAGGTCRTAAGGCACATTCAGTGAAATGTCAGGTAAGAATTAACAAAAATTGCAGTTTAAACATACCTTTAGGGAGGCCCTCTCCTGAATCACAGCAGAATCACTTTCTCCTTCCAGAAAATGTTTTTAGTGGTGGAAGTGGCAATGGGTTGAAATCCAGTTCTTCTCAGAAAGAAAACCCTACCCCAAAAAATTCTAACAGCTACAATGGATTCTTAAGAACCAACTAAAAAGAGYAGGAAAATAACAAATACATTCRAAAACACAATCTTTAATCACTGATTAAAGACTGGATTTTCCAATGACACTGTGTGATATTAGTCAGTCCTATAAAAAAAGGGATGAATACATATTTTATAGTCCAAGCCTATACTACRAGGGACAACATAAAACGTAACCCACAAGAACAAGTAAGCACCTCAGCATAGCCAGAACTGTGCTGGGGGAGATGCTGACATGAGGCTTTCTCTGTGCCAGGTGCTGCAGTGAAATTCATTTTTTTGGATTGAATGAAAATCAGATTTTCCATGAACAAAACGATATGTTCAGGCACCTCACATTTCAGTCCATATCCATGTTTGGATATTCATTATGTGTAAACAAAACATTACTACTCAATGCTTTTTATTACAGAAAACACTGGAAAATATTACAAGCACTGTTTTCATATTCCACGTAATAAGAAGAGATRTTTTCTAAGAACTTATTCTGATCTTTGCAAAATATGTAGGAAATGACTGCATAAATGCTTTGGGCGGGAGGGGACTTTTTTTTTTAAATATATTATCCACATTCGAGTATGATGGTTTATAAAGACTTCATACTTATTTTTTTCTTCGGAAATGCAATTTTCTTTATTTGTTATAAACTTTGGYTCCTGAACTACTTTAAATCACCAGCCAAGTAGCACTTATTTAAACAGTTATGTCTATTAAAACATAGAATTTCAATAAAAACTGAATTGTCTTAATTGTTTTATGATTATGAAACATGAGATGAGAGAAACCATCAYCAGCCATATCATTTCACATTTTTATGGTGCTTCCCCCAGAGAAGTTTCCAACATTTGTGTTTAAACATTAAATATGACAGCAGTGTTCTTCCTGCACAGCAATCACTTATAGCCAAAGTCAAAATTTTGCTTATAACCAAAGGCAAACTGAATTCATAAAAATAATTGTCATAGGAGGTGAACACTTGCTAAGGAATATAAACCAAAATCTGTATTGTTTTGGAGAAGCAGCACTGAAGGCTGAGCTGGTGTCACAGCACAATGTACACGGGCAGTGTGTGCTGAAGACAGTACCATAAAGCCAACTGTGCACAGCCTAATAACATCACAGAGGATTTATCAGCATAATGGAAAATAAACGTTAGACTGGCTTCAGAAAATAATCCCCAAAATGATCCAGCATATCCTTCTGAGGTAAACCTGAAAGATGCATACATAAAATAGATTGATAACACAAGTAATTTGAAAAAAGAAAATATTTTTTTTTTCTATTAAAAAAAGAAAACACAAATAAAGAGGATCCCACTGATTTTCACATCTCACTATCTCCAGTGCCAAACAACTCAGGAAGAACATCTCCAGTTCCTGATTTCAAATCACTGCTGTTGCAAACAGGTACTCCATCAAAACAATTCCTTTCTATGGGTTACTGAGAGTCACATACCAAGTCCTGCTTTGGATCCAACAGCACACAGTGTAATAGCAAAGGGTTTTATAGGAGTTGACATTTTGAAATAGAAAAATTAGGATTAATGCCGAGAGAGAATCTGAAGAGCAAGAAGTCATAGAAAGGTTTCCAAAGCATGTGCCAGACCTGCCTTCGAGCTTTTAAATTAAACTGTGTAAAGCACTAGAAAATATAATACATGGGATAATCTTGCCTTAGCAGGAAGCTGAACTATGATCTTAGAACATCTCTTCTGTCTCTAACATTACAATTTACAACAAATTAGTTTTATTTCTGAGTGACCTTACAAGGAAGACTACTATTTATTCCCTTCATTGGCCTTAAGATACTGAAAAAAAGAAAAATATTTAGACCTTGACTGSGAAAAATCACTTCCAAAAATAAATAGATATTTTGAAGCTGAGGAATGGTTATAATCGTATYGTTTTTGAACTGTGGTCTACCAGAAGCAACAGAAAGCCATTCACAGTGACAAGAATTAATTACCTATACTGAGTTTTTTCTACAAGCCCTTCATGTTTATGTCAGCTTAGCATCGTACTAGTTTTTCAGCCTAATCAGAGCAACTTAGTCACTCTCTTTAGTTAATGCAGATAGAGTAAGTATCCCAATAAARAGAAATAAAACAGAAAAGTGGTTAGCATTTAGCAAAAGCTCAAAAAAGACACAGCCTGCACGTAGAAGAAAAATCTCTTCCATTTTCTTTCTCTCAAGATAAAATAATTTTATTTGGATGTTTTTCTCTGTTGACAGAACTGATGGAAAGATGTCAACTATGAGCATTTTAATTGGTTTCTACACTAACCATGTCTACTTTGTTTAGTAGAAAACTTCAGGAACAAAAAAAATTATTCTGTTTCTAGATCAGGCCATGTCATTACACTACATCCTCAGAAGCTCTCAATGTCTCCTGCCTGGATCCATGAGCACTGAGTCATGTATCTCAAGGAGACCAGCTCCAGTCTGAAGAACTAAAAGGGCAGTTTCCTTAACAGCCACTGGTGGCTAGGGGACTCACTTGGTATGTGAACAGATCAGGACTCATTCTCCAGTGCTGCTTTCCTGAATGGTATGAAGACCAATGGGAACCCTGGTTAAAAGGAGATTAGGAGATGGGAGGTTTGAAGATGATTAGATCCCAGATGTGGAGAGCATTTAGCCAGTGAGACCACAAAAGGCTGAGATCTCTTAAGGAGTGTAAGATGAACTTAACATGCTATGCGGTYCTCTACAGTGACTGAGGATTCAGAGGATGCCATCAGAACACTGAGACAAAAAAACCCACATCAGTGAAGACTAGTACAGAGTAAGACAATGTCAGCAGGAGTGGGATGAGGAACTGGGGAAGCAGCAGGAAGCAGCAGGCAAAGGCTGCTCAGAGCAAAAAGGGCAGGAGGAACGAGCAGAAGAGTCTGTGCCAGTTAGATCAAAGTGTCTGAACAAAAGCCAAGCTCCCCACAACTAATCACGCCTTGCTTACAGCAAATATCTGCAAACCACTGGCAAAGTGCCCTCTGTCTTTCTTGTTCAGGTTCACATAGAGGATGACAACCTACTGCAGGCAGATACTMCGCTAGCTCCAGTGGCAGTGTTTGGAGGGTGGATATTTAACTCCATTAAGTTTCCTTGCAGTTTTCAGTAAGAAGCCACACAGCAGAGTTTCTGGGGGTGAAAGGAGACTTCAGTTTGCTGCTTCTTATTTGTTTCAGAGGAGGCAACCCACATGGTATTATGTGCATTCAAAGACAATCTAATGAGAAGCTCTTAATCTAGCCATGCTAGAATTCAGACTCCCGGCTTGGGGGCTCAGGATCAAGACTTCTACAGTCTTGAATCTTCCTGATCAAAAATAAACGGCAGCTGGACTCCAAATACATAAAAGTGACTGAAAATCAGACCATGGMCTGTCACAGTGGGCACCCCAAATTAGAAGACACTTTTAATAGCAATCTTTCAGTGGAATAGCGCTCACCTGGGTGGTGGTGGTGGTAGAAAGAGATGATGGTATCCTCTCATCTTAAAAGTGTGTTTGTACGAATACATAAATCAACACTCCAAAGGCTTTCAACATTTTTTTTTGTGAGTATCATAAAAGAATCTAGCAAGGAAATTAATTATTCTRTCTTCAGATAACAGGTTTACAGCTGGGACCACACTGAATAATGGCTCTGTCTATACAGACATGCCTTGTTTGTAGCTGAACTCAAGCTACGGTCATCAAGCCCTTTCTCACCCAGCAGGTTAAACCCATCCAGACAGCAGCTGAGGAGCTAGAAATAACAATCACTTCCAGTCCTCCATCCTGTTTCCACAGTAAATTGCTGGTAAGCCTTGTTTATGGCCCTTTTACAAGTAGAGAAGACTAAATGTATGTAAACTCCTGCAAAATAACAAGCTCTTAGGAAAAATATCCCATTTTACTGCTGTTGCTACGGAACATGAGTTGAACCGGTATGAAATTATGCTGTTTATAAGCACATCCCTCCATTCTCTGAAGTCCTGGGCTCAGAGGGCTCTAGCATTTACAAACAACTTAATTCTTTGATTAAAAAAAAAAAAACCTGAATGAAAGCAGCTATACGATTCACTAGACTTCCTGAAAACAGGAGATACTCCCATTAAAAGCTTGAGCCTGATACTTTTTAATATTCTCTCAAGCAATGTGTGAAGTGTCAGGACCCTGTTCTCAAAAACTGGTGGAAAATTCAAGCACTGAATGAGTCRGTTTTATGGTTTTAAGTTAGGATCCAAACACATTTAAAGCTCTGTTTTGTGATTTGCTGCTCACTGATGCTCATTGCTAGTTCTAACCGTTCCTTCAGCTCATTATTAACAATCTTATGCACTGCACAGAGCATGTGACCATGTAATTATATGAAGTCAAAATACTGTCTTCAGAGGCATCCTTAGTTCTGGAAGTTCCTGTCTTAGGAGGTCTTGACACTGCAACCTGCTTGTTGCATGGATGTAGCCCAGAAGTAGGTGGCAAAATTTAAGCACTCCCTGTGCTTGTTGAACCAACCCTGATGTTCAGCAAGATTCCCTGTAACATACTGATAGAGTTCACACTTAGAGAAAATGGGAGTAGGAAGTCTTGTCACTTTCATCACCAGACTGTACATGGTCTGGTGTCTGGTACTTCCACCTTGCACTGTTGCAGCAATTCTGGCTGGGGATATCGTTCTTACAATTCACAAGAACAGCTGTGTGAAAGACATCTTTGATAGCAATAGTAGCTGCAAGCATGCTGTCTTCATTTACTTTCTGGTTTGCTTTCATTTTACAGGAGTGAGTTTGTTTTAGCTTATGAAGCCTTCCTCTGTTACCAAAAAAAAAGGACACAGTTGGTTGAAAGCCCTGCCTTGTCCCCCACAATATAATTGCTGTTTCCTCCAGTAAACACCCTCATCCCAGAATCAAGAGTCTTCTGTCTACTGCAACAATGCCGACTGTCCACATATGTTCAGCTCCCCGTTTAAATGCGTATCATCTCTTTTCCACCAGCTTTTTAACTAGAGGCGAAGCACACGCATTCAGCCACCAATAACTACACACTTTTGCAACGCATTTGGAGGTACAGCATTGGAGTGACAACACGAAAAAAGACTCTGTCACACCTGCAACTGCTATTATGCACTACATAGAAATCAAGTATTTAAGAAGGAATTAGTGGTCCAGGTTTTAGAATACTAAACATCAGTTAATCAGTTAAAGTGTCTCATGCACAGCTACAGTGTTCCATTTTGCAAAACTCAATTATAATTACCCCCAAAGCTGTCTGTCAGAGTTAATAATAACCCAGACTTTCAATGTAATTTTCAAATTGAATTCTCAGTCTTTGAAACTGTTTTCACCTGCCTTATGAAAACAATGCTGTCTTGATAACTAAAAAAAAAAAAAAAAAGCCCATATAGAGGCTTATATAAAAAAGGACTATCACGAAGAAAATAATCATACCCAGATCCTCCTCCCTCTTTCTGCCCCAGCTGGGTGTTTTGGTAAAAGGGGCCAGGGGAGTGCCAGGAGGAGTAAAGCGAAAGGAAGGTTTTTCAACGGGGGAAAGAAGGGGTGGAATATACCCTTGACTTAATTATGCCATACCAAAAGTCCACCCATCCTCATATCCAGTCCTTAAGAGAGGCCAAAAATGAGAGCCTAGAGCAGCTACAACTTGGACGGCATATGCGATTATTTCCACTCAGCATCCACCTCATCTCCAACTTTGTGCAGCCCAAGGAATTCTGAACTTTGATTTGGTTTTTATGTATTTACTAACCCTCAGTTCATTTCTCTTTCACAAACTTATCCATTTTCCCAAAACACAACTGAATTTTAAGCATCCAGGATTTCCCATGGCACAAAGTTACACAAGTTACCCAGATATTGTACAAAGAATTACTATGGCTTACAAAGAGCCAGGCCTCTTCCTAGTATCACCTGATGATGCCCATTTCTTAAAATGAAGATAACAAATACCATCTGCACCTTGTCCACCCATGATCTTGTTTGTATCCTGACCTCATCAGGGACCCTGCTTTAAGAAGGAGGTTGGATATGTCAGTCTCCTGCGGTCTTTTCCATCCTGAATTATCCTATGATTCTGTGGTTTTATAGATTCCTGTACTTTCCCTCAACAGTTTTTCTTCTTCCATCCAGATGAACTCCAGCCAACTTAATTGTTCCTTATACAGAAATCAGCTGATATATTTAGGGGTTTTTGCTCAGAGTTCATCACCGTCTTCTATGGGAAATTAGGACTGGTTTTCTTCAGAGCTCTCAATAGTTCTCCCTTCTGTGGGAAAAGTAGCTGAAGCACACAGATTGCAACCCCTTTCTGGTGAAAGAGGCAAAATTTTGTAAAGTTTTTGAAAGGGACATAATCAGGGCACTCAGCTATTGAAGCACACAATGCTGTAACACTCCCTGCTTTCAGGAACACAGCTGCTGAGTAACATGAGCTTCTTCACAAGCCCAAAATCAGTGCTTGGCTACAGAAATCAATGAATGGAGAGAAGTGGGACCCTAAAGACCGGAATTCACACACTGAATATGCTGGGGAGAGTCAACACAAAGTGCTAAAGTCAAGGCATGTGTTTCAGTCTCAGCTCTCAAAAAATGTTTTCCTTCTGATCAGATTTCACAGTTCTGAGCTCTTAAATACTCATAGACACCTAATGCAGGCAGACCCTTCTCAGAATATAAGGAGTATTACACATTGCATTTGCTTCTTACTCTACACTAAGGAAGGTGTAGGAGCTCTAAATGCAAATCCTCCTTCTCCTTGATGAGGAGCAACATGAGTGCTGCAGCCACAAGCATCTGCAGGGAAGTGTGTTGCTCCTTTTTTCCAAAAGCACGTAGCCAGTGTATGACCTAGAACTGGAGCATCAAGAGTCCCAGCCAAGTGCCCCCACCTCCACATTAAGTGCTCTTTTCCTGAAACAGCTCTTTTCCTGAAAACAGCTAYGTAGGAAATTTTTCTAATTTATACAAGTAAGTTTGGGGCATGATTCTTTTCACACTCCCATTTAACACATATGCAGACAAAGTATATAGCAGAAGTCATCTCCTTCTATACAGCAGAAAACTGGATAAATTTACTTTTCTTACTTTCAAAAGCAATTTCCTAAACAATAAGCCGTTGTGAAAAGCCAAAAAATGCCATAGCTTGTAAAGTCTTTGGTATGTACTATATTGAGTATTCTGCTCACCATGGAAGCTAAGCAAATATAAGGCAAATTTAGTAGATTTCATTCAGGAGGCAAAGGGATTTGGTTAACATCAAATTCAGTGGTCACTAATCCTACTTTCACTGTCCCTTTCCCCCTAAGCAACACAAATATTTAAATTCTCCAAATGGTAAAGTTCAGCATCTTGAGCCCTGTTAAATCTTATAAGCCAAAGTAAATTTCATTTCTCTGATTAAACAGAGAGTATTTACAAAGATCATAAATAAACTGTGTGTGAGTTGTTCTTGTTCTTTTTCATACTACCTGATAAAGCACTTTTTACTTTGACATCCTTCAGAACGATGTTTTCTCTATGCATTTTCCTTCAAAATAAAAGGCAGTCATTTCAGTGCCTTTTCGTTCTCTCTTCTGGAACATTTCATGCCCACTTTTACATCTCTGCAGTAAACAGCACTGAAGGCAGTSGGCACAAAATGATGCCGTAGGTGCTGGCCACCATCAGACTTGGAATATTTGAAGCCACAAAGCTGGGGGCATGGGTAAGATAAGTACACAAACAGACTTCTCCTCAATTCAGTCATGAACCAATCGATGGCAGGAGAATGCAGAGTCTCAGAGCCCACCTGAAGTTTGGTAGGTCATCTGTCATACTTTCAGATGCAATCGTCTACTGCAGCTCTCCTCAAAATAACCATCTCTGAATAACGCCCAAGGAGAAACAACACCATTTGAAAACRAAGACTGCCAAAGAATTTACTCATGTTCTAAACCAGAACACAATGGCTAACTTTGAAAAAAGCACAAAAAAGAAAACAACTTTGAAAGCAATAAAAGGAAATGCAGCATCACTAGAGCACAGATCTCACTGCTGCCTTCTAATGTAGTTATGAAGATGATGGAATCATACTGCTGCATAAGGAAATACAACAAAATGAAAACTGAGATCTTTGGTCTCATGTCACTACCCTTCTGTGTGCAACTGCAGGCTGAATASTGGTTGAGCCATTTCCTCAGTTACATCAAAACTCCATACTACTGCTATACAAGTTTCTTCAAAAAATCACACTATCAAAGTGAAGAAAGTTCGAAGGTAAGGCTGTTATTTTGCTTTATGACTAATAAAAATGTATAAGTGATCGAAACATCACAGAAAAGGAATATATGTCCTTGTAAAAGCAAGGCACACTGCCACAGGAATGAATTACAGGTATTTTTAACATGGCAACTCAGGCTTGTGCAGAAAACAACTACCTTAACAATTTTAGTTTTTCATTTTAATAAGCATAAAATATCATAGGAAACAGATGAGAGTTATGTACTATCCTTTTCACCAATGTGCCTGTGCCATGTAAAGTGCATTTACAATGAGCCRAAAGAAATTTAAATCACTGTATACTCAGTCCCTGAAGCTGCTGCTCAGATTAATCTTGACCCAGAAAAAGAGTCGAGCACATGCTGAACTTTGAGTAAATAAATAGTCCCAGCTAACTGTCTAATCACAGGGCCCCACACTTTCATGACAAATGATGTAGAGCCTGTCTCCAAAGGAATCAACGAAAAAAAACAACCTGGCATAGCAGCAGAAACCCATATTTCATTAGCCCTGTGCATAATTACAACATAAACTGATTACTTCTAACTTGCTGCTGCAGAAGCTACTGTCTGAATTTACAGGAAGCCAGTCACTTCGGAATAAAGACCAAAAATTTATCCCATATTTATAGCAAGGAAGGAGCCTACACATCAGGAGTTACTGCTGTTAGCTGACTGAATTCACACTTGTGTCACAGTAGCTTGCAGTTCACCCACACCTTAAGGTGTTAATAGCCTTGCTATTCAGAAGTTTTTGGATTTTTGTTTTGTTTAGGTCTTTTTTATTGACCTAGATTTGTAATGAACTGCAAAATGAAGAAGAATTAGGAAAAGAAAGAAAATAATAATGTTACCTGAAGGCCTTCTATGGCTAACCTAAGCATGCTTGGTGTGAGCTTGGAGGCCTGCTTGAAGGTGAAGTTGCTCCAGTCTATAATCAAAACAAATCCATTCACTTGAAGCTCGGGGTCTTCTATCATGGCTTCTAAAGAAAGAAGTATGGCACGCAAAATATCCACCAGCGTGTACCTGAGAAAGGGAAGGGGAGATTTGGTTAGGAAACAAGCAACAACCACTGAGCTGGAGAAGTTCTCAGCATTCTCCCTTTGTCAAAAGTTTGAGTCAAAGAGCGCAAATTTGTTCTCAGAAGTCATGCGTACGTAAAGCTGGGAAATTCTCAAAAGCTCAATTAGTTGAGCTCATCTTCTGAAGCAGGATTATGTACCTATAAACCATCAGCCAGCCAGAACAAACTACAAGAAAGCAACACATCAAAAGCAAATTTGAACTTTTCTGTAGTCTCCTAAGCTGCTTTAGTATCTTTACATGTTATTACATGTCTGTATAAGAGTTTCTACACAAACTGCATTTTTCTAAAATCATAATGATACCAAAACCTGAGATTAATACCAGAAGCATAGATCCAAAGTTTCCTCCTATATTTTTCCAAGGGAATGAAAAAACAGCTCCTACAAAATTATCAGCTAAAAAAGGGCATTTCCACATCTTCCCCTCTGCCTCTCTCTGTGCAATGTTTTCTCTTAAATGCACAATTACAGAAGGCTGATTGCTCAAGGATCCTAACAGCAGAAAGTAACACATGCTAGGGCTTTTAGGTGTTTCTGGCTAAAAGAAACAGCAACCTTTTAAGTCACTTAACTGTCTCCAGAGTATTGAATATTTTGTATACCCACATTCTGTGGTTTCAGGAGTAAGTTTGGAATGTGGTATTCATCAGTCCTAGAACTGTCTGTGTCAAACTTGGGTTTACAAAGATGCCACCTACAATATAACAGAATGGTCTGGATTGGAAGGGACATTAAAGATCATCTTGTTCCAACTCTCCTGCCATGAGCATGGATGCCACCTGTTAGATCAGGTTGCTTAGGCTCTGTCCAACCTGGCCTCAAACACTTGTAGAGATGGGGCAGAAGAGTTTGGAAGTGTCCCACGGGACAATTTTTTTGACTTTTTTTTTTACTGTTTTTTTTTCTTTTTTCCCCTCCATAAATTCTCTGTGCTGGGTCCTGGTGGGGGGACAGCCACCACCCACGCCAGGGCATGGGGAGGCTTGAAGCCATGCTCCTGTGCCCCTCCGTGCAGCTCCTTCCCTTCCCCCGTGATGGTGCCCTGCACTGGCAAACACCCTGCGGAGCACGCAGGAAAACTGTGCGCCAGGACCAGAGCAAGCGCTCTTGGTGTAACTAATACCTGAGACCCTCTGCTCTGTGCTTTGAGTGTCTTGAGATGGGAGGTTCGGGGGAGACACAAAGGAGCCATTAATTGCTTGTGGCTGGTTGCATGAAATGCTGGTTGTTTTATTTGCATCGCCATTCAGCTCACCCAGATCCTCTGTGTCTTTTACTTTATTAGTTTAAACCCACTCAAGCTTCCCCTTCTATCCAAGGACCTCTTGAAACTTTGAAATCCCAAGACTTCTACCATCAGCACAGATTTCCCCCTAGAGAATATGTGATTATGTTTTACATATGTGCACATAAACTCTTCTTAGACTGATGACCTTACAGAAGAAGACATAGCTCTATATTGCCAAGCCTTGTTGAGTGTAATCTTTCTTTTCGGAAGCTAGAGCACCTAACAGAGTCACTGAATAGCTTAAATATATACAAGCAATGTCATCTTTAGACTGCCATATAATAGAGTTATTAATCAACTTCCAGTTTAGCTTACTGGACTTTTTTTAAAAAGGTGAAACACCAGATTTATCTGGGCTTTTTTAAGGTATATCAAAGTAGTAGTTTAACTTTTGGGGTTTTTTTCCCTGGGGTAACTATGTTTTATATGTAAAAATATTTTTTTTAATTAACATTTTTTGCAAGGGCATATCGAGAAAAACAAGGGGGAATGGCTTTAAGCTAAAAGAGCATAGGTCTAGATTAGATACTAGGAAGAAGTTCTTTACTGTAAGAGTGGTGAGGCACTGGAACAGCTTGCCCAGAGAAGTTGTGGATGACCCACCCCTGGAAGTGTTCAAGGCCAGGTTGGATGGGACTTTGAGCAAGCTGGTTTAGTGAAGGTGCCCTTGCTCATGGCACAGGAGATGGAACTAGATGATCTTTAAGGTCCCGCCCAAACCATTCTAGGATTCTAGGATTTTATAAACAGTTTATAAATTTGCCAGTCCAAACCATAATATCAAATGAGACATTAGAAAGTTAAATCTGAAAAATATCAGATAAACAAATATTCTAGAAATGAAAGAGTTAAATATTCAGTGTACAGATATTTTTAAGCAAGGCCCTTTAAATGCCTCCCATGATGACATCAAACAGAAGTTTTCAAAATTGTGAGTCCCTAGAGAATTCTTCACCATTCTGCATATGTAGCAAAGAGCATGTGTGCCTACTTAGAAATTACATTAAATTAAACTKAATTTGACTTGCTTTAATATAATGAGTACACTGTTCTGTTGTGGACATAACTGTATTTTGGAAATATCTGCAAAAAGAAATAACACAAATGAAATTAATCTGTGGTAGCTGACTCCTCACATCTTTCCATCTATTTTTTTTAGCCACCTAAAACTCAATGAAGTTCCCAACTATGCATTCATAGGAAAGGGATTTAAAAAGGACTCTCCCAATGTCAGAACAAGAGAAAGTGTGTTTTCCACAAAAAACATTAGGGGAAGCATTATTTTACAAACCTCCTCATTTTGGAGACCCTTTGTTTTTTTTTAATTTGGTTTGACTGAGTAGGATAAATTTTTTCATATTCTCTCCTTTGCACTTTTCTGAGATTTAACTTTTTTCTAATGCTTTACTTTTCTGAGATTTAAGGTTTACAGGAAGCTTGGAATTCCTTGGTCTGAGGATGATTTTGATCAGAGCTCATACAAGGAACAGACATTAAAAATGTTCAAATTCTAAAATTAGCCTCGACCCTACTTGACATTTAGGCTGTCGCATTCAAAAGATCTCATTCTCCGGGAGAAGAGCTCCACAAAGCAGAACCCTCCATTCAGTCCAGGAAAAAAGGTCCCAAGTTCCTGAGGTACATCTATAACATCCTTCCTAAGGAGTTTAGGAGACATCACATGCCTTGGATTAATGGCTTCCTAGTGGCATGAGGCTGCTAGAAATCTGGTGCATCAGATTCTTTGTTTATATAAAGATTCTTTGTTTATGAGGCCAGTCAGCTCTCTAAGACCGACCATAAAATGCTTTTTTAACGTATATCTAAGTGTTAAATACAAGACGTATAAATGTAAGCACAAATACACCTAATTATGTGTTGAATTCATTCAAGTCTACAGGAAAACTGTCAGGCATCAATGGGAACAGGATTTCAGCCACCACAGGGAGTAAATAATAGTCGCAGGATCTCCACAAATCTATGGCATATTCACCATCCCCATAACTCCTACTGCAGGTTTGCTTAGTGTAAGAAATACAGTCCACAACAATGATGACGATATTTATGTTTACTCACTGTAAAAAAGACAGAAGTCCTGAAGAGAACAGGTCTAGCTAAGAGCAAGGGAGAATACTTTCTGCTAGAGGGAGGTATCTGAAGTACTCTTTCGGCCTAAAAAGCCACGTCAGGAGTATACAGGGACATGTCACTAACAATCAAGCTTCCCCCCTCAAATACTCTTCAGGGTAATTAGTTGAAGATAGGAGCTATTCTTCATCCTGCACTGGATCTCTTCTCTTGGATTTGATACCTTACTTAAGTACACTACAGAGCACCAGAAAGACAGACAAAGCCATTAGTGGGTATTTAAAGCATCTTTTACTCTGGACACATGCTGAGGCAAGCCAGAAATGTAAACCTGGTGTGGTAGGTGAAATCTTAGGTGGTGCAAAAAGCTGAGTATTGAAAGTATCAGCTGAACATCCCAAGCGAATGAAACATGATTGAAGAAACTGCATGGAAGTTTTCACACAGCACAGAGTCATTTGTGTAAAGACTGATCTTTAATCCACTCCAGCCCCATGTTGTCCAACATTTCACCTCACAGCTACTGCCATAAAATACATTCTGCCCTTGACTGGACTTTAGGGAAAGTAAAATCTTATGTAAAGAGATCTTGTGAAAAATTACTCTGGATTGTATTACTGAAACTTTTATTCCATGCTGAAATTACTTTCYGTGTAGATACAGAAATATGACCAGTCAAAGAAGAGAAAAACAGGATAAGCTGGTGAGTTTGAAATTAATTTGGTCCAAGACAGCTTTGACTGCCTTCCTACTTTGAAGGAGAAAAAAATCAGCATATTAGCCTTTAATCTCAAGAGACTATGGTGTACAATCTGAGGGGAAGATGGCATTGTTTTATTCTCACCAACCTGTGTTAAGTAACAATGTGTACTTAGGGAACAGCAAGCCACTCATTTTACCCTGGCCCCAGTCTGCTGTCAGGTGTGTAGGGTGTGCTGGGCCCAACGGGCTGCAGTGCATGTTCTGTAGCAGCCTGAAGTTAGGCTGTGAATAAATATATCCTTATTTATTTATGGCTAAATCCAGTTGCACTCACTTGTTTAAACAGACTCTTATGGGAAATATTGTAGCTAGCAAGGTATTACTAATTGTTAGGATAACCAAGAACTCACAGTTAATTTAAATGTATTTAATGCCCTCTGTTTATAGAACCATGCTTAATTCGATGGAAAACTTAGACAAGTTTTTTTGTCTGGTTATTAATGTGGATAACAAATACTGGAAATGTGTTTTCACATGTATAATGCATTCTTAATGTTCCTTTTTTATGTGAGTCCTAGCTCGAGATTGACTGAGGTAGGGACTGGTGTGCAAGACACAGTCTGCTACCTCTTTAAATTTTTCATTCAGGTTGACTTTAAAGCAATGGAGCCTGGGAAGGCTTGACAAGTTAATAGCCACACTGACACTGACTCCTTCAAATGCTTTGGGATGCCTACCATTTCTACCACAACAGTGACAGAGCTTTCTAGGGAAATGCCTCACTAGGGTCTTTATTTGTGAAGAACAGAAGAGCTCAAACAATTAACTGAGCATCCCAATCTCTTGTAATTTAACAGTGGCAGCAATTTCCCCTTTATAGAAAAGAAAATTATTTCAGAATTTTTTTGTGGGACATGAACAGATTCAAAGTATTTCCAAGGATTTCTGGGGAAAAGAGTCTGGCAGACATTGCTATCAGCTCTTGGTAATACTTCACTATGATCTTTCACCTTTACCGTTTGGTTATGTGGTCTATGCATCCTCTCCTATGCACCCACTGTGATCTCCACCAGGCCAATATAAAGAGAAGAGACAGGGAAAATGCAGGGTACAGATGTCTCATGTCAAATTCAGCTGTGTCAGCTGTTTTCAATACTTCATGTTTTTGATGATGAGTGACATCAACCATATCATCTGTTTAACCAGATCCTGGTTCCAGTCAATTCACTTTTGCACCAAATAACAGATAATCTGATTTAGCAGGGTTGCCCTACTATATCTATGGCTATTTGTCATCTCCTCCTTGACAGAAAGAAATTTTAAGTTATTTTGAGAATTAAAACCGAATGGCATGAATCTGCCTCTCAGGATACGAACTGTTATCTAGAAGAAATAAATGGTAAGTCTCCTTTGCTGGAATTTGAGCCATATGTCTCTTGAAGGTCCCAAACACCTAAAGAATACACGATCTGTATTTTAAGCTCATCACCATTTGGACATGAAAAGGTTTCTGTCAAATGAGCTCCTGTGCCACTGTGGTTTAAAAGAGAAAGCTGGTCAAGTCTCTGAGCCATCATCCCACTTCTAAACTACTGCTCTGGCTTAATATTTTTGGAATTTCAGCAAAAGAAGAGCCTTCAAGATACAGAAAGGAGTACCTAGAAATGATGTCTCATATGTCCTTGGTTTGTCAGTGTGGGTACAGATTTGAATGTTGAAAAGATGAGGGATTTAAAGTTCTCTTATGGCTATTCTGCTTAAATAGGGGCAGCCTGGCCAGGGATACCTTATTCTAAAACCAAAAAGTACCATCAGTGTTACAAAAAATGCATACAAAAAATAGAAATAGTTTCAAATATTTTACCAGACTAGCTTTTAGATCCAGATTTCAGATACCTTTCATTAGGCCCTATGTTAGCTCAGTGTCTAACAGTCACTGGCACACATGAAGATTCAGCTGATCTAAATTTTATATTAGCATTGATCAAAAAGATCCCTAGCCAAAACACCTACGGTCTAAATACAAGTGATAATAGGCAGATACGGACACCCGGGGGAAAACCAGGAAACAATAAGACAGCATCAGTCAGCAGGAACAACTGAAGAAAAAATGACAGTGTTTGCACTAGTTAATAGTTATCATTTGAAAGATATAACCTCCAAACAAAAATTGACTCTGGTAAACAGGTATTTTTTTATTGTTAATATGTTACTATTATTAGCATTGCTATTTATTTTGTCAAACTGCCTCCACCAGAGCTTGAAAAATACCTTGCCAACTTCCCTGTGGTTTATTGTGAGCTGAGGAGCGGACTGGCCTCCTCATAACTACAGAACTTAAATTTTAATTTAGCAGGATGAAAAGAAAAGTTTCTAGCAGTTGTGCACACGAAAGCATAGTTTTGGAAGCAAACCAGTGGACTCCATGTTTGCCCTGCTGTAAATCATCTGATGCAACAGCAGAGCCAACAGTAAATGAGTGCAGAGGATTTCCATATTCACTGAGGATGGAGTGAGCTGACTGGGTCACTGTGACACTGCCAGGAACTAGGTATCATTGCACTCTTCTAATGCACTTTCTAGCAGAAAAACTGAGGTAATTAATACCGAAAAGATTTCAAATACATAGCATCAAAATGGACTGATATTCCTGGGGAATGTGTGTCCAGGTGCACAAAGCATATAGAAGACCTTGCACRGCAACAGATCTCTTGCAGCTGAGAGCTGAAGCCAATTGCACTATTAACTGAAAAAAACTTCACCAGCTGGACACATTAAGACAAAGGGAGTCTTCAAATGCACGTAGACACCTACAAGCCAAATGTAGTTATGAATCAACAATCTGGAAGCTAATAGGGAAGGCTGATCCCTCCCCGAGTGCTATCCAGCTTCCTGGCAGGAATGCCACCGATCTTCATTTTCCCCATAGTAGAGACAGGGTGGAGAGTTAGGCTGGGTCCCACGGAAGAGCTGTTGGGCTACTTAGCACATTATCTTTCACCTTTCCTTTTTCTGTTTGTTTGTTTTAAATACATGTCTGATTCGGTTGTTCAGATGGCAGGACATCTGGTACAGTTTTCAGGCCCTGCTTTAATTTAATGATTTAACATCTAGTACACAGGCTTGTTTTACCATAGGAATTTTTTGCCTCCCACACTTTTCTTTCTAACTGGAACTATGTAAATCATAGGCTGTCAGTGATTTATAAATCATTGATAGTATGTCTGCTATTCATTTAAATAACAAATTAGAACCTTTTATTTTTAATTGTTACATTGTGGCCATAATAAGTTGCACATATATGATACATGTGCAGGCTTGCTGTGCTCTATTAATTTAGTTTATGAAGCATACAAAGAGGGCCTAACAAGACAGGCTTCAATAAGTAATCCTCCCATTGTTGCTGTAAGAGAAACACTGGGTTATGTTCTGCAAGATCTCCAGTCAGTTAAGGCATAAGCTTGAGACATATTGCACAGCAGCCCTGGCGTAAGTTCCACAGTGCTCCCCAGGTTCAGCCGCTGAACATCAGATAATGGAAGGCACTAAATTAATTAGAAAAGAAAGTGACCTAGCTCCATTCCCAGATGTGTCACCGACTTGTCATGTGCCTTGGAGCAAGCCACTCCCCGCAGCTGGGCTTCAGCTCTCTCTGCTTTGTCTGAGTGGTCTATCTGAAAACAAATCCCTCGCTCTGGAGGAGAGGCATGCTATGGGCATGCAGTGCTCAAAGGCAATAGCACCCAGTTGCAAACCTGGCCATTAGGTACTCTGGTGTGCCCCAGCCACTTCACTGTCATGGCATAAATAATATCAATTGTACCAATAGGACCTCCTGAAAAAAATCACAATAAATTTATTGCTGTGTCAGCTGAGATCATGTACTTTAAAATCAGCACATCTGACATTAAGAAGAAAATAAACCTATTCATTTCACATGGCAGTTATTATTTTAAATGCTATTTTATCTTTGCACTTGAATTCTTGGTATTCTTTTGACTAGGATCAAGTCAAATGATGATATGACAAGTGTCAAAGCCTTAGGATTTTTTTCATTAATAAGAAACAAAAGCATACAGTAGGTCACACTACCTCTAACAAGGGAGCTACTTCATCATCGATATACGACTTAATAAAAGTCCTAAACATCTGTTTCTTTGCTAATTCTTCCTTCATGGATTTTTAAGAGTTTGTGGAGTTGTTTTTAAAATTAAAAGTTGACCTGATCCTTATGTGGGAAACAAGGAAGGCACTTATGTGGGAAACGAAACCCTCTCAGTTGAGCCCTTAGCGTCATCACCGCTGTTCCTCACTCAGCTTTTTTGCTCCATCTGCTAGAAAACCAAAGCAGAGAAAGGACACCGGCTCCAGCTCTGCATATGTTCACCCTTTCTAGTTCTTAGCCTGGCTGTGGGCAGTTTTGATTTGTGCCAGACAGCTTTCTCCTAGTCYCTGGACTTGATTCATGGGTTAGCGAGGGCCAGGAAACTTCCCCAGACAGTGTGGGTGTGGCTGCCATATCTGGAGGGGAGGAAAGTCAAGGTGGGCCAGCAGCCCTTTGGGCAGAGACCCATCCCTAACTGTAACACCAACTGGTGCAGGGAGCTGTGGGAATGCTCCCTGCCAAGGCTATCCACACAGCCTGCAAGAGGACAGCTAAACAAACACCTAAAGGAAAAGCTTAAGCGTGCCTATCCCCTGAATTTTGTCCTTTCCATCCACACTGCCAGCTGTTTGTGTCCTCCCCATATTTCAAAGTAGCTGAGCCGAGGATATCCGCACTGAGCACTCAGCACTGTGTTGACTGCAAAAACGATGACAACTAGCAAGATCCTAAGTTTTCTCACTAAAAAGTGCTTCAGATCCTAAACCTGCTCTCAGGTTGGGAGCTGAAGGAAACGATGCAGTGCTCACAGGAGCAGGTTTTAGAGAGTTTAAATGTACTGAAATCAAGCAATTTTTGTGGATATAATTTTAGACTGCAGGAGAAACCGAGCATGACACCCCACAAGGTATTTAGAATAAACAAATAGTGTCACATAGTATCAAGCCAATTGATAAAAAGGGCCTTGATGGGAGACTGCTCTTGAGTCACCCTACCAAGTCATCTTCAGGCTAGAGTAGTCCCAAAAAAGATAAGACACTGTTCTAGAGGCTGCACTACAATTTGCTATCAAAGCATTGTGTGCTTGGATCTTACTATGCAGAGAATTGAGATTTTGAGCAGAATGAGGGGAAAAAGAAGTGGTTACAGCAACTTCCATCCTGGCATTTCCAGGTGGCTCAGGAAGACCTTTCTTTAGATGAGTGAAAGGATTTGGAGCCTCTGCTTCCCGCACAGGAAAACTTTTCAGCTCAAAAGCCATAGTGGATACTCCTGTTTTACACACAGCATCTCCCACTTTCTCCCATGGCACCTGAGCATCTCTGCGTGTGCTGAAGCAGAAAGACCAGCCCAGAGAGTGCAACCAGCCTTTGTCTGGGGGATAAGCACATCATCTACCGTGCCAGCTCACTTCGGCTAAGGGGAGGCAGAAGGGGGTAAACCTCCTATCAGACAGTTGACAAGAGCACCCCAGCAGTTTCTATTTTCCTCCCAAAATTCACACCCCAAAGGATGAAGTGGTTTAAAGTGCCCTAAGCTACAAAATACATTTCTTCTTTCTTCTCTCCCTCTGCCTTCCGGGATGCTGCCCAGCCCCCTGTGGGCAGCGCCGGGTGTGTCCCGGCTGCCCACCCTCTCTCCCTCCGTTCCGGCTTTCCTACGCATTACCCGGGGGGAGAAGGGGTTCAGGTGGGCGAGTGGCTCTGCTTTTACCTGCTCTGGTCCCAGTTGGCAGCAAAAAGGACGAGTATCTTCCTGCCGTAGTGGTCCAGGTTGGCCAGCCCGCCGGGGAAACCATCCTTCAGCGCCTGCTTGATGCCCGGGTCTGTGGCCTTGAAGCTCTTGAACATGTCCAGGTTCTGCTGGCGATATTCAAAGTATTGGGCCAGGAGGCGAAACGCCTCGAAGTGCTGAAACTTCCTGGCCCGCAAAAACCGCAGGATGAAGGCATCGTCGGTGCGGAGGAAGCCGATGTCCGGCCGGGTGATGACCATGTCCCGCACCTCTTGGATGTCCTGGTGCAAGGTGTCGGGGTTCTCGTTCAGCTCCAGCCGGGCTTTCTCCAGAGTCTCCGGGGAGAGACCTGCCTGCAAATGAGTCATGGCGCTCCCCTCCTCCTCCTCCCCGGCTCTGCTGCCTGCGCTCCTCAGCCTCCCGGCCGCTTGCCCCCCGGAGGCGGGGTGTCCCGGCACGGCCGGCCGCCGCTCCCCCGCCCCGCCGGGCCTCGCCCCGCCGCTCCCCGGCCCCGCCGCCGCGGCCAGTCCGTCCGCCGAGACGCGAGCGGCTCCCAGGCAGCCGGGTCCCGGGGGGGGCTGGCACCGAGACTGCCCCCGGGCTGCTGGCGGAGGCGCGTTATCTCTCTGACATAGCGCCCTCCCCGCCGCSGGGTCCGACGCGCCGCATCATCCCCGCAGCCGGTCCGCGGAAGCGCCGAAACCCGCCGGGGACGGGGCTGCGGGCTGCCGGCTGCTGCTCACCGCCCGCCCCCGCCGGTGCCGCTGCCGGTGCGGATCTCGGGCAGGGCTGCGGCGGCAGCGAGGAGCCCGGCCGCTAGGCAGGGCGAGCGGCGCCCGGAGATGCTCCCCTGGCCCGGGGCTGGCAGGGGGGATGCCCTCCCCGGAGCAGCACCATTTACGTAAGATCAGCGCTCGCCCCGCTTCGGAAGCGTCTCCCTGGATTTGAGGGAGGGCTAAGAGAAAAAAAAAAAAAAAAAAGGCACTACCACCACCAAACTAAAAAAAGCCGGCGAGGAGGAGGAAAGCCAATCCGCAGGTACTTCGCCGGTACCGGTGCCGAAGCGCCTCCCGCTCGCCGGCGCGGAGCCCGGAAAGCCAAACGGAGCCTCGGCCTGGAGGATGCTCGTCCCCCCTCCCGCGCCCTCCTCCGCTCCACGCCCCGGCTCCCAGACGGCACCAGCCGGCGCGGGGCTGCCTGTGCGCGGCCCCGCCTTGCGCGCGCACCCGCTCACGCRCGGGCGCGCACCCGCCGCGCTGCGCCCTCGCTCCGCCGTTCCCCGCGCAGAGCAGCGCAGCGCAGCGCAGCCCGGGGCGCGGCGGAGGAGGGGGCCTTGCGCAGAGCCGCGCCGCTGCCGCCGGGGTGCGCGGAAGAAGATGGTGGTTGCTCGGCGCGRGGCGGTGGCCGGGGGGCTGCGGGGTCCGTGGCGCCACGCGCAAGTCCCCACGGAGCATCCCGCGGGAGTCAGACCAAGCCTCCGGTCTCGGGGTCGTGACAGTAGCGAGATGTTGTTCATCAAGCGGTGCCTTTCCGAGCAATCCTCGCTTGTGACTGAATTTCCTAGCATGAAACGTTATGAGCTTAAAAACCTAGGAAGAAAATAAAGCAACCCTCTTTTGTGGCCTCGTATTGGCGGGAGCATGTCATTAGTTGCATTATATTGCAAGGGGCAAAACTATCTTTCTTCTGTACATTGACTATTTCGGTGGGGAAAGATCTTCTTTCATGCAGGAAAGTTTGATGCTGGAGTCTTCTTTTGGGGAAGAGTTTCCATTGAAGAGCATTTGACCTTTAGCTCTAGGGCTGGACATTCCCCATGCAAATACACCTCTGAAAATCAAGCTTACGCAAAAGACACGGCAAACATGGGAAAGCCTGTAACACGTACCTCCTCCTCCTTCCGATGGGAAGCACAGCTCTTTGGTACTGCATTGGGCTGCTTTCCCAAGATGACATAGCCAGAGCACACAGGCTGAACTATTGAAAAGGCACTGAGGTCACTGATCCATACAGAGAGTGTATATGGGGAATACACCAGCATAAAGTATAGGATGGGTTCTCAGACAAATAGCCCGACTCATAGGAACATTTAAATGATGCCCTGTGTTTTCTGCAGGCCATCACCAGGTGAAAACAGATGATCTTGGCAGCAGGAGGGAACCCTCTGCAATGAATGAATTCTAATTAGTGAGCAGTAGTTAGGTGGCAAAATTGTCATTCTTCTGGAGGCTAAAGAGAGTTTTTTGGGGTTTACTGGATTTTATATGGGTTCACAGCTCTTCATCGGATCCCTTCTTTGTGCCAGGTAAGGGTCAYGTTTTACCTATTTCTTCATAGCTGCCAGATCTCAAAAAGTCTGCAAATATGGGTGGCTGGAAAGGCAGAGAGAAACCCCAGTCCTTCCTGAGTTGGGACCAGGCTTCCAGTGTCCTAGCTTAAGGACAAACTTTTGGAAGGACCAGCCTAATAATGCCCAGTCATTGTTCCCCAGCTCTATTTCCATCTGAATTTCATGATGTGATTTGAGATGTCTCACAAGAGGGAAAGATATGCCATCTACCTAAGGACTGAATCACTCTCTAGAAATGCTTGCTTCTCTTTGTCTGATAAAATGACTTTAAATTACCCCCCTTATGTAGATGTGATTCATCTGGTTGATACCTTTTTCTTAGAGCAGTTATTGCTCCAGAAATAGTTTGTGCACTTCTTTTATTATTATTATTTTCTGTTATTCTGAAATCTTCATTTCCCTTTGCTCTTGCTATCTTCCTCTACATTATTTTTATATGCCTCAGCAGAAAGCCTTTCAGAATAGCTGTTTCCATCACCCCTGTGGAACAAACTGCCAGACTTTTCCTGATATTATTTTCCTTTTCTGATGCTACTGCTCTGCCTTTTCCATTGCAACTAAGCTAATAAAAGAGTAGGTCATGTGACAAGAGCCTTAAATTCACTGGGTGCAGGCATCCCGTGTCTGGCAAAATCAAGACCATAATATATCCTGTCTATGACCTTGTAGTGGGTTCATGYTGTCTGGATGCCAGACACCCACCAAAGCCTCTCTATCATTCCCCTCTGCAGCTGGATAGGGGAGAGAAAATATAACAAAGGGTTCATGAGTTGAGATAAGACCAGGAGAGATCACTCGTCAAATACTGTCATGGGCAAAACAGTCTTGAATTAGAGATATTAACTGAATTTATTACTAAAAAAATCAGAGCAGGATAGTAAGAAGTAAAATAAGACCTTAAAAACACCTTCCCCCTACCTCTCCCTCCTTCCCAGCTCGCATCCTCCCCCAGCGGCACAGTGAGACAGGGAATGGGGGGTATGGTCAGCTCATCACACTTTGTTTCTGCCGCTCTGAGGGAGAGGAGTCCTTCMCTTGCTCCAGCATGSGGCCCCTCCCATGGGAGATAGTTCTCCACGAATTTCTCCAACGTGAGTCCATCCCATGGGCAATAGTCCTCCACAAACTGCTGCAACGTGAGTCACGCTTCCATGGGGTGCAGTCCTTCAAGAAGCGCCTCCCGCAGTGTGGGTCCCCCACAGGGTCACAAGTCCTACCAGGAAACCTGCTCCAATGTGGGCTCCTCTCTCCACAGGTCTGCAGGTCTCTGTCAGGAGCCTGTTCCAGCACAGGCCTCCCATCGGTTCATAGCTTCCTCTCAGGCATCCACCTGCTCCAGCCTGGGCTCCTCCAGGGGCTGCAGGTKGATCTCTGCATCCCCGTGGTCMCCCATGGGCTGCAGGGGCACAGCTGCCTCACCATGGTCTGCACCACGGGCTGTACGCAAATCTCAGCTCCAGCACCTGGGGCACCTCCTCCTCCTTCTTCACTGACCTTGGTGTCTGCAGGGCTGTTCCTCTCACGTGTTCTCACCCTGCTCTTCTGTGGCCGCAATTACAACTGCGCAAAACCTTTTTTTCTCGTCTTAAATCTGTTATCCCGGAGGCGTTACCACCGTTTCTGATGGGCGCAGCCTTGGCCAGCGGTGGGTCCATCTTGGAGCCATCAGGGATTGGCTCGGCCGGACATGGAGGAAGCTTCTGGCAGCTTCTCACAAAAGCCACCCYTGTAGCTCCCCTGTTACCAAAACCTGGTCATGCAAACCCAATACAGACCTCTAGTAACACAATCCTTAATCTGCTTTAGTTTTCTTTTGCAAATGGAAACATAACACATATATTAGATTTTCTCATTTATTCCAGTGCATAGATGCACTGAACAGAGAAAAGAAGCGAAATGGTAAAAATTAAAATGTTAACAATTTTGACAGAAAATGCTATTTCTAAGGATTCTCAATTAAAAAAACAACAAGAAGAAAATACATAGAATTTATCTGAAAACTTTCATTATTGTTCCATTTTTTGGTTTTCCCCATTTTGACCTTAATTCAGCCATTCTTCTTATCCTTTTTAAAATAAAAGTACAGAAAAACACAAAGAAAAGTATGGAGGAAGAGGGTAAAAAAATCTGGAAGCCAAATAAATTACATTCATCAAAAACTTTCCATTTTCTATACACTTCCTTTTTAAAGCAAGGTTCAGTCTCCATAAAAATGGATTTAATAATTTAACAATTTCTAAATTGTACTTTGCTGCATTAAAATGAGATTCACCAAATATGAACAGCATTTCAAGAAAAGCATTTTGGCAATGAATTGTTGAAAGACAGATCCAAACACCCTCATAGAGGGCAGTGTGGAGGTGGAAGGAGGTGCTTTACACAGCTCTTTCCTGAACTGAGTAGATTTAGGAGGTGGACACTATGAAAAGCACACATAGCAAGGCACCCTGAAGGCAGAGTAGGTGAAAGAACAAGGTATTGGTCATGTTCTATCTGAGCCACAGACAATAATAACATTTTTTTTCAGTATTTTGAGATCTTGCATGTAAACACACAAAAGATGTGGTTTAAATATAAGTAACTTGGTAGAAGCAATAAAAACTCTGTCATCTCTAAGCAGATTTATCAAACCAATTAAATAGTATAATGAAGAAATATGTTCTTTCCAATGTGTTACCCCACCTAAGTTGTGAAGGGAAAAATGGAACCACTCATGCAGTTAAATGCAACATACTGATGGCAGAGTGTAATTTATTTATTGTGCACGTGCACTTTTCCCTCTATAAAACAGTAGGGGTGTCTGACTAAATCCATTATGTAAATCTCAGCATCTTTTCACTTGCATTTGAAACTATTATTTTTCTTTGAGGCTTTTATAGTCACTTTTGCCTGAACTTGATACAATTAAAATCCAAGTGCCCTGCAATTCTACAAGCAGTACAATTAGGCACCTGATTTGAAATAAAAATAAAACACAAATAAGGCACAAAGGTGTTTGTGTAAGTGTTTGATATCAGAGATCTTAACTCACATTCAGAATTAAATTGTTTAAAATCAGCAATAGACCAATGTATTCAGGAACAGAAACAGAATACAGAAATAAAACTAAATTAAAAWAAAATACTGTTGGTGGATAAGAAAATAACTGCATTAAGACCAGTGTTGGTACTACACTTTCTCTGAAGTGGCTTAAGAGCCTAGACAGCTCCTGCTGTTGCCTTTGACTTAGAGTTACATTGTCCTCAGCATCCTGCTCTGGGCATTCCTTCAGGACAGTTGTGCATATAAGGCAGTTTGTCTAATGTAGCTGTGATATAGCTAAAGAGATGAGAAATATGTTTGAAAGCACATATAACCAGAAATATATACGCTCACATCCATTCCTCTTCAGCAGCATTTTTTGGGGTACATATAGTTAAGTGTTTCCTTGAAACTTTTGAAAAGTTCTAAATACAACTTTGTCAAAAGGACCTAAATGACACCTAAATCAAATCCAGCTAAATTCAAAGTCTAGGTCCCATTTCAGCATCAATTTAGAAATTCATTCAAACATTTTAAGAGCATAAGAACAACTATATGTGGTCAGAAGAAGCATCTTTGTCAGTTCAGAGTGTGCCTCTAGAATGTCTTAATGTGGAAGCCTAAGGAACAGTATTAGCTAGTGTTAGGCTCCTTGACTCTTGAAATATSTTCTTCAATGTGAGTTAATCTTTGAAATCTGCTGTGACTTAACAAGTTCCCATATGACAACTGAGACTTAGCAACCGATCATAGAATCGTAGAACGGTTGGGGTTGGAACATCTAGTTCCAACTCTCCTGCTGTGAACAGGGATGCCACCCACTAGAGCAAGTTGCTCAAAGCCCCATCCAACCTGGCCTTGAACACTTCCAGGAATGGGACATCCACAACTTCCCTGAGCTACCTGTTCCAGTGTCTCACCACCCTCACAGGAGAGACTTTCTTCCTAATATTTCATCTAAACCTATCCTCTTTCCGTGTAAAGCCATTACCCCTTGTTCTATCACTTGTAAAACAGTGATCCTTAACGTCTGTAAAAAGTCCCTCTCCAGCTCTTGCAGGCCCCCTTTAGGTACTGGAAGGCTGCTGTAAGGTCTCCCCAGAACCTTAATGATCTYATGCACGAGCCCATCTCACTGCAAATGACTAACGAAATTTCTCAGTTTAAACCTCAGTGGAAGCCACATGAAGGTGAGGATTAGCCTCAGATCTCATTCTGTAGGTGAGTTACAGGAATGCAGTCGTGTCTGAACATGATGGGGATCTTTACTTAAGCATATTTGTAGAAAATGTCAGGATGCTTGACCTAGAAAGTACCATTATACCTGAAACAAAGGAACTTCTAGAACTGAGCTCTGTTGGAACTCTGTCTGCAACTTCAGATGCCAACTGGCTGAAAAACTGGCTTCTGAGAGCAAACTAGGCATCTGTCTTTTATTCATCATCATAGGTCTCTAACAACATAAGGATGAATAGCTTTACAGGAGACAAGGCATAGCATCAGACCCTAATCAGAGAAATATTTCAGTATGACAAGCCTTCTCATAGAATCATAAAAAAATAAAACTGGAAGGCATTTTAAGAGATTACCTAGTTTATCTATCCCCCATTCTGATGGATGTTTGTCTGAATGGTATTCAAAATCTCCAGCAGCAGATACTCCACAGCTTTTCTAGACAGTCTGTCCCAGAGCTTCACTATCAATTCGGTACATTTTTCCCAGTGTCGGGCCTATCTATCACTTGCTGCAATTTAGTCCTTTTTTTAAAAAAAATCTTATCTACTGTAGACTGGCAGAAAAATTTATTTCTTTATTTGGAGACTGATATAAAGTCTAAGGTAAAATCTCTCTTCTCCTTTTTTCAGCTGCACAGCCTCTGTGTTTAAAACACTTCAGATGTACAGTGTGAAGGGATGGGTGGGGACAGCATTTTGATGGGCTTTCCTTTCCTATCTACATGAGGTCTTTACATGCAATTCTTACTGTTGGGGACAGATAGTCTTCCAGAGGTGAAGTTGTAAGTAGAATAATTAATCTGTGATTTACAAAATCCAGCATCTCAGAAACAGATGATACACAAAATTAGAAGTTTCACCTGGCATTATTGCAAACACAAATATCTTAATGGCTGTATTAATTTGGAAAAAAAAAAAAACCAAAACCAAACTCAGGCAACTGCAGGACTCTATCAAGCAAGTTCAAACATTAATTTAGTGTTAGTAAAAAAGGTATCTGGAAATGTAATGAACTTCATTGTTATATTAATACTACATTAACTGGGAGCAAAGCAGTCAGACATATTTCACTGCTTAGAAATTTGCATAACAGAGATATATAGGGAATAAAATATAATGAATTCATAACTGAGCCAATAGTTCCAGTAAGCTTAGTCAAATGAAGAGTTAGGACACTAAAYAGTCCATAGTTTTGGTACATAATTAATACAGAATGCTGAAGAATGCTAAGTTTGGAATAAATGTTTGTTTTATTAAAAATGTATGAATGCAGTCATGGAACAAAATTATTAATTAATCATTTTTAATGCAGATATGAGAATGTCATATAATTCTGAAAAGCTCTCGGTGATGAGCTGTGCCTTGGATTTCTTGTAGTCAATACTGAGACTTGCATACCAAAGTAGAAGGTGATCAGTTTTGTCCTTGAACCCATACCAGCACATGCATCACATGGATGAAAACCACATTTGGATGCAATGTAGAATGACGAATCTGAGTTCTTTCATGGGACTGGCATTACCTATGCCAGAATAACTGCAAGCTTCATGGCTTTGAAAACCAGGTTTGGTTTGGCTGCACAAAGTATGTGTGCTTGTGATTTCCATAAGCCTCATTCAGTTTACGCTCAGGAAGCTGAGTACCAKCCAAGCTAGGATCAGCTATTTTCTTCAAATCCTGATGGGAGAGATGCTGTAGGATGGATTCAGTGATGTGAAGGTACTTAGAAAACTCCTTTGCCAAATCTGGGAAAATGTTTTCATCTTTTTAAGTGTGGTTATGGGAAACCTCAGTATCTCCACTTTAAAATCTCTCCGTGGATTTGCTTTTAGACTAAGTTGCAGCTTTCATCTGACTGGAAATACTGTATTGCTTTGTTTTATAAAGAATGGTCTTCTGTTGCTGAAAATTCAGCCTTTGACAAGTTGTCAGTGATTTATTACTCTCCYTGACTTATCCTACTGTCTGTCTGTGTGTCTTTCTAACTATTTATCTTGTTTACAGCTCATTTTCTATCAAGCAAGTAAGCATTTCTATTACATCCTGTCTTCAAGCTCTCATTTCCTGATATTTCTTTATAATATTTTTTAGCACCTACTTTGTCCTCATGGTCAGGTAACGCTATACTTCCACACTGGAAGTCTGTTTTACCCACAGTGTGACATGGATCCCTGCTGACACACACAACATCACACCATTTATCTCCAGAGGTGGCACTTTGCACCACATCATGTTTCTTGATAAGACATAAGGGAATTTTTTTTCTCTTTAACATTGCGCCTCCTGAAGGATACTTTTCCCATGTTATGTAGTTTCATAAACAGTTTCATTGGTAGTTTTTGGTACAGTATTATTCTTAGTGTTCTCTGGGCAAGCTTAATTCAAGTCATACCTGCTGCAATAATGATGTATGTGACCCTGCCAGTTGCAAGCTGGATGCAATGTCTGATATTAATCTTACAATATCACCACACCATTTCTGGCAGTGTTTGATCAATGTAGATGCAATAACAAATTGACTTGGTTACAGCCACTGATCAGATTACCTGGTGTAACCTGCAGGTGAGCTCTTCATGAACATTCATGTCACCTTTCACACAGCAGCCTTAAAACACCTCCTCTCTGTAGAAGTCGATTATTTTCATCTACTATAACAATATAGTATGGATAGAAATGTCGATTCTGATCTTAAAGGTCGTAATTTGTACTCTTTTGAATGACTGAGTTTGTGAATTTGGCTTGATTCTGTCAGTTACTTTGAAATACCAGAAACGGCTTGAAAGCAAAGCAATTGAATAAAGCTGAAGTCAGCCTGTTCTCCTGTGGCAGCATTTTCAGCTTGTTCAGCAAAGTGTACTTGCACTCCATCACAGCACAAATACTTCAGTCATAAGATAATGTAGCTACCGTGGGCTCTCTTTAGTGATATAGTTTCATCAGGATTTTCCAGTTTTCTCCTTTCTTTGAAAACTTGGCACATCATCCATATATTTTGTGTTTTTCTAATTTGTTCTTGGAAAATATCATGAAGGATGAAGAAGCTTGCTGCCTTTGAAATTTGTCTCTAGCCTTTTTTTTTTCAGTTAAAGAATTCCGGCTGTTTGAGAGCTTCATCTATTTACTAAGTCAAAAAACTGATTGCACCCAAAAGCTATCAAGTAGCAAAATTGCCTTATGCTGTAACTTGTTTCAAAATAAATAGAGCCATTGAAAGTCATTAAACCAGAATGGGCAGAAAGGTGGCCTTATTTTCTAAATTTACACACATGGAGAGCTTGTTGCCACAGCATTTTACAGACAGTAATGGTAGCAGGCAACAGAGGTTCAGTTTTCTATGAAAACAATGATGGAAACAGCTCAATACTAAGAAATGTAGACACATTAGGTTTTGGAAATGAAGTTTATTCTGCTACTGCTGCAGGTGATTTGATTTTAGTACCTTAAAAATGTCACTTAGGATTCAATTCAGTTGCCAAAGCACAAGCATTTAGAGTCTTTTGAGATGCCTTCAGTAATGGCACCTGGTCTTCAGCCCAGCCCTATGCAGATGCCATCTGTATCTCAGGGAATCTCACTTGGTGGTGGACACCTGCCTTTTAAAAGCAAATTAAGCCTTATTAAATAGCAACAGTGTAGGATCACAGGTTTACTTTCAGTCCATTAGCTACCTTTTATCTCCATTATCTAACAGCCGTTAGACCGTTTGTGGAGCTATGGAATGGTAGGAAGTGAAAAGGACACATACACCTGATCTGTTAAATAGAGAGACAAGCAACTACTTTTAGTTTTGCCTAAGTCTTAGGTGCCTTTTTCACTGAGAAATTCAAAGAAGGAAAAGTGCAAAGTAAGATGTCTGTTGAACACTTTTCATAAACTCCTGAGATTTTTCCGGGCACTGTTTGATTCACACTAAACTACCACAGAAGAATCAGAGGTTGCATGGCTCACCTTTCTTCTCTGTATTGACTTTGCACAGAAGACAGGAGCAAAGAAGAGCTGGGGCTGCACTGAGGCACACAGACATGTTTGCAGCAACAAAGGGAAATTTTTGTGTTGAAATTAGACGACCCAAGGACAAACCCCAACGTCTTCTGCAGTTCTTCTTGGTGAATGAGAGCCCACTGGGCAGAAGAGATGCACTTTCAAACAGCTGAGATTATCAGAGGACTGTGTTCTGGACTATGAGCAGAAATTCTGAGCATATTTCTCTGTCACTGGTTGGGAGGGTAGGAAAACAAATGGAACCAAGAGGTAACACCATGGTGTGGCCAGGGCTCAGCAGGGTTTGCTCTCACCAAGTCTTTTTGCACTAGCAATAGTGTAGGCAAGGTACCTTGCTATCTTCTCTTTCAGCCTCACCAAGTGTACCAAAGGGTCTAGAGAGGACCTGAACCCCAACCCAGTAGGTCCTGTAAATAAAAATAAAATATGATCTGCATTTTACCTGTCTCTTGTATAGCCATAAACTGCCCCCAAGCCTTTTCCACCTCTTTAAGTTCTTTGGAACACAGACATTCTTTTCTGACCTTTAGCGCTCAGCTTGTTTCAGTGAATTATCTTAGTGTGGTGATAGCAGCAAATCTGGAACTAATTTACTTGTTTTCACACATCAGTGCAATGAAAATATCCTGCAGACATGAAGTCTTGACCCACAAAGTCAGAGGGACTTTTCATACTGCCCATGCGAAGTAAGGGAATTCACTCAGTTCTTAAACTTCTCTAGGAATACTTCTTGCAACACAGGTAGTCAGCTTAGACTGAGACAGCAGTCCTCCTTGCCTTAAAAAGATATGGTTCTCTAAAGTTTATTGTTCATGAAAAGGTTAACTGCCTTACTGTTGATAGTGAAATAAAAAGAATGAATTACATACCACAGTGCTGACTATGAAACCTACTGCCAAGGAATTGGCAAAATTCAGAGAAAAGTAAAACCTGAATCATCAGATGAAATAAATGTCTTCCTAAAGTCTCAAAATTTTGTCAGAGGTTAGTAGGAAATGCAGCTGAATGCACAGAAAATGCTACTGATGAAGCAGCAGATGTACTTCCACAGGTTCTTTGCCTTTCAAGAGAATGAGCATTGTATCTTATTAAAAAGGCACTTTGCTTATTGGACAAAAGACTTTTGATATTCTAGCACCATAGAGGTGTTAAGCAAATATTTGAACATCTCAAGTCAGAATGCCATCTGGTTTTAAACTCTCAGGACCACATGAAATGAGTCCAGAATATGCCCATGCCTGTTGTAAGAGAACTTCGCAAAATTAACTCTGAAAGGACATTTGGCATAAGCAGCTCCTCTGACTTCCATCACACAGTTTCATAGTCTGTGGTATAGAGGTACATTTCAGTTTAGCACAAAAGCATTCAGCTTCTTAGCTGCCACAAATGTTAATGAGAATCTTTTGGCTAAACTTCTTTCTGCAAATTGGAAAGTTTACATTTAAAGGTCAGAGGGTTTCCATGGCATTTGAAGACAATGAAACATATTCCCAGGGCACTATTTATTCTGCTGCAGAAAATCAAGTTGTTGAGACTCAAAAATCCTCCAAGTTACATTTGTTATGGTTTATAAAGACCAGAAAACTACACTGCTTGTTAAAATAGCAATCATCCAGCCAGAATCTCCTGCATCTTACTCTGGAAATAACCAAAAAAGCAAACTGAGACTGTATCAATAATGAGTGATTCAGAAATATTTCTAAGCTTGCAAGTTTGGGTGAGGTACACGTGGTTTTGAACAAGTTTCCACCTGCCAAGTTTGTTTCTACCATGAAGCAATGGCAAAACCAACCAAAAAAAAGTCAAGAAACACATGTTCACCATAATGCTGTTACATATATATATAAGGCAAAAAAATAAAGATAACCCCCCTAAGTGGGCTTGAGATTTTTGGGTGGGGTTTTTTGAAAAACATTGTTTTATTCTCCAAAACAGTCTGAGGTAGACTGTTGTAGAGAAAAGGGTGACACACAAGTCTCTCTGCTCTCAGGAGCTGAATATGTCTTATAATTTGAAACTACGGGAATTTATCTGGTTCTGAAAGATTTTTGACAATGGGCTTCAGAAGAGTTGTAAAAGGCATGTAATAGTTTCCTCTTCAGAGAAAAAATTATTTTATGACAGGTAGTTCCCATTTGGTGCCATTCAATTCAAAGCAGCCCTCCTAAGATGCACTGGCTGGTCCAAAAGGATTGGAACSAGAAATGCAATAGCATCTTTTCTATGACTTTTTCACAACATTATCCCATGGAATCTGTCCAGGCACAGATTTAATGCTGTTTTCTTCAGATAGCAGCAGCAGCAAGTTGGTTCTGTCTTTCACAACTTTATGAAAAAGAGTTACAAAAATATAATTCTCCTAAAGGTGCCTACCTATCTACGATGTAGTATATGGCCACACGCTGTATTAAAAATGCTAACATTTCCTGAAGAAGCAAGAAAGAAAAGTAGATAATTGGATTTTTTTCTGCTTGTCAGGAACATACCGCTCAACAACAGGCACTGAATGGAAGAGATACCACTGTTCAGAAAGTCATGGTAATTGAACAGCTGACCTAAAAGGTCATTTGACTGTGAACAATAGGTATCTGTTAAGGGTTTATCACTGCTCCTGATTATATTACCAAATCCTTGCTTAGAAGAAGTCACAGATGCTTAAGGGGAGCAAGCACTTTCTTCTGTTATCTGGCAAGATACAGAAGTATGTAGCTTCATTAATGTAGCTACACTAACCTTAGAAGAATTATCTGTGATTTATAGTACCAAGAGATAAGAATCAAGACAAAGATTTCTTCTTTAAGTTAGATATTTGTCCCTTCTATGTCATGGGGCTATTTCAAACTAAATATAATAAAACCTGATATGTTCTATTTGGGCATAAATACAGATTAAATAGCAAGCAGAACATGTTCTTGTTGAAAATTGACACAAGAGATGAGCTGCATTAACTGAATTTCTAAGGTAATAAATGGTGGACAGTCCTGAAAATATTCCTTCATTAGCCAGAAAAAGCACAAGTGTAAGAAATCTTGTTCTATCCACTAGCATTCTTATACAGATCCTTTTGTTAAAGTTTGGATACTGAAAAAAATTTCCTCAATAAAAGGCAGAGTCCATCCTCCAACAACCTTGTACTCATGATGAAGGACTAGAAAAAGAAATATTTTTTTTTATTCTGTTATTTGCATTCTGCTGGTGTAAAATTAGGCAAATTTTATATTTATTTGTAATTGTTTCAATAGTTTTTACTGTGCCTTATATCAAAGAGTGTTGATTTTGAAATGTGCCGCTTTCTTGTTTCATATTTTCTCTTATTCTTTCCTATATTTTTATCCCATACATCTTTCTTTTCTGTGTCCCTAACTCTCACCTCATTCATCCCTTTCCCTGTTCACCAGTCAGACTGGTGAAAATAATGAATTTCACCTTCACTGAATGAAGGTGAAATAAAATCAAAAGAATGAGAAAAGGAAAATTGAAAAGAAAGAAAAAGATAATGCACGAGTCAATAGTCTAGCATAAGTTAAGTTATCTTTTTAAATAAAATGCCTAATCTCCTGAAAAGATTGGTCAGCTGTATTTTCTGAGGTCATTTAACCCGTTTCTTTGCTCTGTATATCAATATAATAAGTATAGTAACTATCAACTCCAGAAGGCAGTAACTGTTGGGTTGGGAAAACAGGGCAGACCTGTCACTCTCTAGGCTATGAGCTCCATTACTTCTTGGCAGCACATCCCACACTGAACCCAATACACCATGTAAGAGGACCTCTGGCTTGTGACAATTGTCATCATGGTGATGGCTGTACTGCAGTCAGCGGCCACAAGGATGTGCCCCAGAGCCCCTCAGCGTCAGCCTGAGTGGATGGCACCATTTCCATTCAGACTTCACAAAAGCCAAGTGCTTCAAATGTCTCCCTTCCAAAGTGATCAGTTACGTAGTGACAGCCAGTGCCAAAATTTTTGCGTGGAATCTGAGCCACTGCACTCTTTCCTCCCTTGTGCAGTTCCCTTCACAAATGTTATATAATAATAAATATTAAACTGCCAAATAACATCAGGCACATTAACATTATTCCCACTGAAATTATGTGCCTGCTCTTGGTTACTTCAAAAAGCTCCCATTTAAGAATAATGCGGCCATTCACACCAGCTGCTTCTGACTTTCAGGGTATGCTAGCTCTTTTTACCCAGTAAGGACTATGATTTCCCCAATTTTACTCTGAATTTGTATCTTCAGTACTGCAAGTTATTTATATGACAAGTTTGTTCAAGTGAATTTGATTTGCCATTGAAGTGTTGAAAATAAACTTACAGATGTTTGGAAAATTAAATTTGACCTTTCAAGCCTGTGGAACATGGTAGTTCATAGTTCATACTACAACTCCTTGCCATGTAAGCTCCAGCTACTGATGATGAGTAGGCAGCAATAACATCAACTAATTTAACACAATGCTCACAGAAACATCATTGTTTCTTTATTGACATTTACTGTTATTTCAGTTGTTTTTTTCTCCATGACATATCTGCATAGACAGCTGACATATCCACATCAGTATCTGTGACAAATGGCAGTGAAGGTAAGTTGCCATAATAGGAACATTGAACGGAGTGGACACAGATGCGGAATGTCAGCTTTCCAGTTCTGGAGAGTCTCTGTTTTAAAATAAAATCCACTCAGAATGACAAAGATTCAGAGGGATATGTTAGCTAAATGCTGTGCTTTGATTTAGTTTCTATCAAAGTCAGTGGTCTATCTTTGCATGGTAACCCTTTTTCACAGTGTGCTGATCTATATTTCCTTTGAGCATTCCTGCTTGGACTTAATTGGCAATATAACTGAACGATCAGGGTTAGTGATGCCAGTGAACATTTTCTTCAGAAGAACAACATAAAACACTTGAATCAGTAACAGTAGAAATTACATCATCAGTAACTGCAAAAAAATCTTCTTTTATTGTTATATAAGAGCACATATATGAGCTCTCAGGCTTCTAACCAGATCTACTGAACTTGTGTTTCTAATACAAAATTCCGAATGTCCCTTGTTGCCTCTTTTTTATGTGCTAGTGGAATGATGGGTTTTATATCAATCCTTTGAAAATGCACATCMGGAGGTTGGTTTTATACAGAACTCTCATGATGGAAACCAGAGTCAAACTTCAGCCCACTGAAATCAGTATAAAGAGTCTAATTGATTTCAGTGAACACTATTGTATCCTAAACACACATATCTCTCCAGTGTAGCCATGAAAACACTTGGAAATCAATTAAACCTATCAAGACCTAAGGAGCTAACCAGCCACTTTCCCAGGATTTCTATTTTCATTTTATACAGTAATGGGAGGTCATGGGATAGAATTGACACCTGGCATTTTCTTTTCCTTCTCTGTGTCTTTGCAGAATTACGCCCAACACCCTCAGGCGCTCGCTGAGGTGTCTGCAGAGGGCAAAGCAGAAGAAATGCACACAGGAAAAATGAAAGGTGATTCCGGCAGACAACAGACTCCTGTTAGTCTGTCAAAAGAATTTGTGCTTTAGGTATTTTTGCCACCATTCTTGTCAGCTTCAGGTTGGCATCTTGGGAGTTTACAGAAGTCCTTGTCAGAATAATACAAGCAGAATTACAGAAAGAGAAATGAAGGAGACAACACAAAAGGAGAGACTTAAGTCTAATTGTGAAACTGCACTTTTCCATTTCGATGTTTTTTCTGCTAGCTGGTCTCAAGCTGACACTTGACTCTTGTAGGTGTCCTTTAGCACAGCTAGATTAGAGAAGTAGAGGGAAAACTGAGGGAGGAGAATTTCTTGGGCATCATGAGGAATTARGCTCTTCCGCAGTCTGGAGAAATTAACTCTTCTTGGAAAATTCTCCCCAAAAGGATACAGGCTAGTTAGGAGTTCTTTACTACTTTTTTTTTTTTTTAGTAGTTCTAGACTTTTAGATTATCTATCTGGTTCATGTTCTATAATGTGCTTAAAATCTTTCTCTTTTAGTATTGGTGCAGGTAATTACTTTACAAATCCCAGTAGGCAAATTGTATAGGTTATCCCAAGCTCCAGAACATTTGGAAGGGAGAAACTGTAACATTCTTCATTTGTATAGGATTCTTGGGGTTTTCTCAGCACACACTATTTTAAAGGCAGTACGTCTTGCAAGGGCAAGGGGCTGACACAGTCCATAATCAAGATTCTTAACTCTATTCTCAAAGTAAATGGGAGACAATAAGCTCTCATGTAATCAGAGGAGGATGAATACATAGCATAAAAGTGACTGCAGCAATGCTTCCCCATATTCATCCAAAGTTTTTGTCTCAAACTAGTCAATGAAGCTTTAAATTTGGTTTAGTTCAATCTTTTGCAGGGAATATTTGGAACACATTCTATGTTTTTATCAATCTAGGACATGTTTATTCATTATGTGGATATATAACATAATATGTAACATTTTATATGCTCAAAGGGACTCAAGGATGCCATTCTAAATTGCAGTGCAGCACAAGAACATTGAGAAAATAAGTTCTATGCAAGGAGATACAGTTGTTTTTTTTAATCAGGACACATTAGCACTTCATCTGGAATCAAAACCTTCTGGTGGTAGAGGCTTGAGGTCTGCTTTTGCTTACTTCTTGTCAATATTGGACAGTTTGCCAACATCAAGATAGTGACATCTGTGAAATACCACTGTAGGACAAGAAGAAGGAAATATACTGAAATTCTACCTCCTAGAAATGAACCAGTAAAAAATGTCTGTGTATACATTCCCATTTCAAATGCCTGTGGCTTGTTAGGCAGAGTTGTACACAGGAAGAGAGGTGTACACAGCCCATTAGCAGCCTCTTCCTTCAGAAAGGGCAGGAAAGATTACATCATATTACACTGCAAGTAACTTCACATTAAAACACTTGTAATTTCTAGTAAAGAACTTCCATTTGGGAGAGTTTTACTGTATTTGCCAGAACAGGCATCTGGCAGACATAAGAGGGCTGCTACCAAGATACCTTATGATCTGTAAATGTAAATGGAGCAGTATATTTCACGTATGCATCATGGAAATAAATGGTAATATTAGTCAGGAAGGATAAGGTGGAATGGGTAAGTGTATAAAACAGATCTGACAAAGGTAATGTTAAAAGGCTTTTTCAAGAGGGGTTGACGTTTCTTTTTTCAGTCGATAGCATAGTACAGTGGTATAGCCAGCAGAGGCACTCAATGAGAGAAAGCATAATTCACCAAAATATCTTCAGTGAGATGAACACACTTTTATGACTAGTGGCAACTAATCAAGAAATTTTTATAGATCAGTCCAGGAAGTCACCACATGGCATCAAACAATTAGTTCAAGTTTATTAATTCTGCTCAGATGTCCAAGAAATCAGATGCCTCATCATCCTGTCATTTAAGCAGTTGCCTCTAGCTGAGACCATGGCCCCGACTTTTTTTCTCAAATTAGGCTTATTTGATACAGCTTTTTTGGTGATTTCCTTTATGAAAAGTGTAGACATGCACCCAACTAGTGTCTTATTATCCTACTTCTAAAATTTGTGGGAAAAACACTAGGTTATTTTTCCTGTTTTCAGTATTTTTCTGGGTTTTTTTCTTCCATCAGTCTACATGTGTGAATACAAAGATGGATGTAGTCTGTAACCCATGCCAGCCTACAGACTGAAAACYTGGGTTACAATGGGCTAATATGCACACTATTGCAATAAGAGTTATTAAGGTGCAAGCAAAGCGTATCTCTAACACAGCTGAACAGTGATAGAATCGAAGTTATCTTGTTCCTGAGGTTAAAGCAGGGAGAATTGCTCTTGATGGAAGAGGACCAAGTTAGGGAACATTTGAAAAAACTGAACGTCCACAAGTCCATGCTTCCATGAACACTGAGGGGGGTGACAGATGTCACCAAGAGGCCACTCTGAAAGCCATAGCAACTGGGAGAGGCTTCCTGAGAACTGGAAGAAAGAAAATGTCACTTCTGTCTTCAAGCAGAGCAAGAAGAAGGATTTTGGGAACTAAAGGCTTTTCAGCATCACCTCTAACCCTGGGAAGGTGCTGGAGCAAGTAATCCTGAAATCATTTCCAAATATATTGAGGACGAGAAGGTGACTGGGCATAGTCAGCAGGCATTTGTGAAGTGGCCCTGAGCAATGTGGTCTAGCCAGCCCCTTTTGAGCCCAGGGGCTGGGGTAGATGATATCCAAAGGTCCCTTCCAATCTCAGTTATTCTATGATTCTGTGATCTTTGCCTTAGGATAATATTAATTCCCACAAGTTCTTCTTCCTAAGGAGAATCATAACATTTACTGTTCTAGTCTTGTCTTGAAAATTGAAGGGATAATCCTCAGGGGTTATTTCATCTCAGTAAAATTTAGTTAAATTTTTCAAAGAAAGTATATCTTATAGCTCTGTYGAAAGAGATGTAGTCAAATATATTCTTTTAACAACTTCAATAAAGAACCTCCACAAAACCAAATATGAACAGGGAAGAAAATCAGACAGTAATCAGCAGTTCCACAAAATTCAAGGAAATAAAGACATCCTCTAAACCAGTCTAAAATCTCATTATGTCAGGAAATCTCAGAAGATCCTCAAATATCATTAAGAGTGAGACAGTTTGCTGAAATCTACAGATCCTGTTTTCTCACACACAATTTTTATTCTTCTTCATGTGATTCTAGGAGGGAAGTGTAATTTCTACCTATGATTATTCTCACATTGCCCAGAGACACTATTTTAGTGAGCACAATATTAGAGACATTCTTTACATACTACTGAGAGAGCAAACTTTCATTAGTTCAATCTTATTTCCCTCTAGGTTGCATCCATCTCTCCACCCAGTGAGATTTAATATTCCAGCTTTTGSAACAATGTCTAGAATTACATGATGATGACCCCACACTCTTACAGTAAACTGGTTCATTCCATTCTGTCTTCTGCTCCTCTGAATTGATATTTGTTTCTAGAGGAAATGAAACTTGAGCATTACTTTTCCTGAAGGCAAGTGCTTTTTTATACATTTTTAAACTGATCGCAATGGTTGTTTTATTACTTAAACATTCCAAGAATGTAATGACTATCCCCCTCTGAGAGTCATAGCTACTGCTGCCCCTTCTCTYCCCAGCCTTCCTGCTATCAAGGAAAAGATACAGGCAGGTACTCCAGGCACTTCAAAGTCAGTGGAACATGGATTCTTGCATAAGTTGAATGCTTATCAAAGGTCACATCTGAAAGAGCTCACAAGACTGGAGACAATAGTGTGCAGTGGCCATGGTGCTCAACCTGGAAGTTCAGAAGTCCAGGACTACACACCATTGATGGAGCAGGGATGCTCCTGGTTCAGATGTAGGTTCTGTATCACTTCCCTTTTCAAATCCGTAGCATGCTTGTGGCACTACTGAAGTCAGCAGAGGTGCCCTTTGAAGTATCAATCACTGGATTGAGCTATTGATCTATAAAATATTTCACCAATTGTATGATGTGGTTTGATAGGGTTGGGCATCAACTCTAGGCCCTTTACCACACTGCTGTCAAGAGATCCAGATACACAGGTGGCCCAGGACACCAYTCCTTAGTGGACCAACCAGAGCACCTGGCTGTGGGTTCTCAGAGCAGACACTTCCCCTGTGGCCTCTGAGAGGTAGAAATCCCACACAAAATGCCAGTACCAGCTTGTTGGGGTCCAGCCCCAGCTTGTTCACTCCCCAAATATTCTTTCCACTGGAGGCTGCCTGCTTACACCTTGACCCTTTAGAAGGCAAAAAACACAAAAGTTTAATCAGGCTTTGCACAGTCTCTCCTGGTCTTTAATTTTTATTGTTTCTTCATTCATTTGCCTTCCCARTTGCTGGTGATCATTCCAAACCATGATCCCATCCATCAAACAGCTTTATAGTACACTTTCTGCTCTCCCACTGCCTAGTCCAGGCATGCATCACTTGCCTCTTTACCTGACTCTATCTGCCAGCACATGACAATGGAAAGCAAATTTGATTTCACAAGGTTGCATCCCACATTGGGCTGCCAGCAACAAGACGCTGATTATCTGGAATTGTGTCCTATTGTAGTTAATGGCAAAACCCACTTCGAGTACAACAGTCAGCCTAAGGGAGGATCACACCTATTTAAAAAAGAAAGAGCTGAGCTTTTTTGAGAAAAAAAAAAAAAAAGGGAATACTATTGCTGAAATGCTTTTTATTCTTTGCATTGCTTGTAAAATGCCTGAAGGCTTCCAGAGATCTTGCAATTATTAGAGTAGACGACAGGATATATTTATGAGTTGCTTAGGAAAAGCAATGTTTTCTTTACTTTTATAAATAAGTCTTCTGTATCTTTTGACACCTGCAAGCATAATCTGCCTGGTTCCACACATCACAATATTTTTTGCTTGCTGTTAAGTCTTTATCTGCATGAAAACACACTACATAATCCAGTCAAGAAGAAAAATWGAGTTAAGAATCAATATTACTATTGTTTTATTCCCTATCATTTTAATCTAACAAATTGACAAAGTGCAAGAATAGTTTTTAAATGTTGTATAAAGAATTATATAAACCAAATCCTAGAATCACAGAGTCATTTAGGTTGGAAAAKACCTCCAAGATCTTCAAGTCCAACCATTAACCCAGTCCTGCAAAGGCCACCACTACAGCATGTTCCTAAGCACCACACCTACGCATCTTTTAAATACCCCCAGGGCTGGTGACTCAACCAGTTCCCTGGGCAGCCTGTTCCAATGCTTGACAACCCTTTCTGTGAAGAAATTTTTCCTAATATCCAACCGAAACCTTCCCTAGACCAACTTGAGGTTATTTCCTCTCATCCCATCTTTTGTTACTGGGGAGAAGAGACCAACCCCCACCTCACTACAATCTCCTTTGAGGTAGTTGTAGAGAGCAAATGGTACAAATGCATGGTACAAGCAGTTACTACGACCAGAAAACACAGCAAAATGTGTTCTGCTGTTTAGACAGATATCCCTGGGGATCAATTGACTTAATTTTAGCCAATCAGAAATTTAAATCTTGCCTAGAATAGCAGTCTAATCACTGGGAAAAAAAGAGAGGCACCTCGGGCAACTCACTCATCTGTCCTGAGATGTATGTCTAAGGTAAGTAGGATAGATCACCTTTCGGAGAAGGCTCTCTCTTGCTGCCTTTCCCGCTGATAAAAGGAGACCAGACAATGATCTGAGGTGAGATATTGACCTTTTAGATTAGCTAGCATTAGGTGAAATTAATACCTCCTAAACAAAGTCTCATCTTTCCTAGGGTTTTCACATTGTTCCATGTCATAGTCATTGTACATGTAAGCATAATATGAAGGCCAAATGCTAAGATCTTTTTACATGGGATTCCTCCCAGAGATTGACTGGGATTTCCACCAAGGCCAGTGGAAAAGAGGCCACTGACTCTGAAATCACACTCACTGTAGTTCTATTCATTACTCAGCTCCCCTAGGAGCAGCAGCCTCAGGTTCGGAACCTTACCACTGTGTATCCATCCCGGTTCACTTCATGTCCTTAGTCTTCCACGACTACCAAAACAGCTGCCAGGATCTTTCACTCCAGGTTACAAACATTGCACAGAGCTTCAGCAGCAGCCACTCAACAATATTCCAAATCCAAATCCTTATTGATTCTTTCGGATATTGTGAACACTAATGATTTTTGTTTGTAGCAAGTTCTTCTTTGAAAAGAAACTTCAGAGAAAAATATGGTGCACTTACATACAGACAAGTAAGTTCCCTTTACTTGAGAAAAACTGCTTCTCTGTATCTCAGAAAAAGGGAGCTGAATGAGCTGCTTTTATGGCAGTAAAACTAATTACTGTTCCCTGAGCCAAATTGGATCTATCTTGCCTTGCTTGCAGTAAAGCTGGATGCTGAAAACAGTGCTCACTCTATAAGTGCTTGTCTTTAAGCATGAGAAGGTCCTGGAAAGAACAAATATCTTTTCTTAGAGACACGTGCTTTTTGTCCCTGCTAGTGCTTTTTAGTCCTGTAAGTTATTAAGCAAGACCCTGCGAGCTCGAGGGTGGTTTGGCTCGGCCAGCCCGCAGGTCAATATGCCAGCAGCATGTTCTCCTTTGAATTCCCCAGATTTCACTGGAAACTTAACACATGCAACAACTTGGCCTTAAAAGCAATGCTCCGAGGTACTTCCCCTTGGCTCTTTCAGTCTGATCCAATACATTCACCAGCACTTGCTCTTACTGCAATTTTGTGTTTTGTTCATAAAGAAAGAGAGTTACTTTGCTCTGACTCTGACTTTTGTTTGCAATCATCAGTCAGACTGATGTTTTGAGCCTCGCAAAGACATTCAACATTTCAATGCAAAGGTCAATGGAAAAAGCTGGCAGTGGCTTAAATATTCTTGTAGGCTTTGCTAGTCAACATTTGCAAAAGAGAGACTGAAAAAGAACAGTGAAGATTCTTTGCACACAGATCTGGGGAAAAAAAATTAAAAACTCCCAATATAATCTAAAAATTGCATTATTCCAAGAAAGAGGGCAGCACAACATACTTGTCAGTAAATTTAAAATACAAGTTAATGGAGGCTGTAACTGTGGGTTTAGCAAAAGCAGTTGTTGGTATCGTCAGTGTAAATGAGAGATAAAAAGAGGCTACACTTTTAAGGGACTGGTTGTAAGGATGACTAATGTAAACCTGATGCACAAGAAAAGAAGTAGTACTGCACATGATTTTTTCTAGAGCAAAAATTCAAAATACAAGATACTGTGGTGATACAGTGGATAACTGATTTCTTTGACTTCATTTATTGGCTGATATTCTGTCAAACAGAAAAGAATTACCAAGAACATTAAAAAAATCATAAGAGTTAAAAATTTAGGCCATTTGTGGATATGGCATACACAAATGTATCCCRATATCACTTGTATTTCAGCATTTCTTGTAGTTCCAGTAACATGAACGACATTAATTAGAAGGCAGCTTCGTTATTCTTCTTTCCGAAGCATTGCATAAAAGTACAAGTGATTTTAAAATGGAAGTTACAAATTAATATTTAGCTTTTTTTTTCTTTATCATGAAGTCCATGAATCCTGAAAATGAGGGACACCTCAAAAAATATACTGCAAAAGGAAAGCATTTGCATTCAGTRTTTGAACTGTCTTATCTCACAGTGCTGTATATGAACCAGGAGAGCTTGGAATTGTTCCCATAGAGCAAAACAGAAAAATAGTTCATGCATCCTTTCCTTAATGTAAAAAAGATTTCATGTTCATCAGTGTCTTAATTCCCCATTCCAAATCAAAATCATAATACTAAAGACATCCAAGTCTGTAGAGACAAATTTCCTTCTAAAATAAAAAATAAATCTGGAAATGGTGTTACATTTGTCTTTTTCCTCACTAGGCTAGATAGTGAAAGAAAGCACAGAAATTTAGAGCATATAAAATTACAGTGGCTCTCTCTGAATCCAATGATATATTATGAAAAAAAATCATGACCTCCATTTGTAATTTGATTACAGGAAAACAGAGACCTAGAGAAAGCAGTTTGTCATAACTGGCAGTTGCTACACTGCAACAAAACACTTGGTAGATTGATTTTTTTTTTAAGGTTACAAATGTCTCTTTTGCCTTGTGGAAGGGGGAGTTCATTAAAAATGGATGCCCAAATGTTTGGATAAAATCCATATTTATAATGTATTTCATGAATGTTAAGCTGAACTTCTATTAGATTTTACAAAATTACCCAGAGTTGCTTGTCAGCGGTTTTGAAAATATTACACACAATGTCCACCATAGTACTATCAATGTAGGTGCATTATTTTGACTGTGTGAGTGTTTATATTTGTCATGATTTTGCTGAAAATCATAATTTATAATTAGGATTTCATATGAAAAGCGCTTTTCATGAACAATTTTACATATTAGTACACTAGGCAGTGTTTTGTTTTAACTTAGGGAAATCTTTTTCATCCAGCTATGGCTTTCCCACTCACAATCCTAACAATAGCAGATATTCTTTTACATACATAAGGATCAAAATACAGATATTTGAGGTTTTTTTCTGGAAAGTCTCTGAAGACTATAAAGTGAAATAAGTACCATGACATGTTCAAGTTGCATTCCCTTTTTTACATTTCCTAAAGAACAGTGAGTGCTTGACATTTTCTTATCTTTATTGTATCTCAGCCATAAAGCTTCAGTTAAATTATAGTTTGAGATGTTAGCATTAATATGTTAATTGCTTGAACATCACTTTTTACATATAGTATGACAGCTACTGAATAGCACAAACTACGTATGTATACTAATGCACTTTTTCTCAGATTCCTGTGTTCCTCTAATCTTGTGGATATCTTTGAACAGAAAGTGTTTATTTTTAGCCAGAACATGTTCTCCTACAGGTCCAGCTTGTTTAGGAAGGTATTGATGTAAATATGACTTGGAGTCCTCTCAGTTTCAAAGAGGTTTTATCAGAGAGATTTTAGAAATCATACATGCTAGTCTCTAGGTTAAAGTTGTATTCATTACAAAATAAAGGTTTGTGCACTTACTGACAAAACTTGCAAACTGAGGCAACTTGTACATGGGTTTAATTGAAGTTTGCTTTTATATCTGTACTGAATAGCTTCTTACCCTATCAATATCAATACCCATGTGCATCCCACAAAGTCTAAAATAACACGTGGGTATTTTACCAAAAGCATTGCTGCAGTGAACGGACTTGCCTTTTCTCTGTCGTTGTCTTCTCCTCTGCAAATCTACTCATTCTCTCCCTCTTTTCCACCCATACAAATCCTCCACTCTTCATCTTTCTCACATTATAACTGGTCCTGAATGCAGCAAGCTGTTGCACACAGAGAAGGAACATTGAAAATAAGAGTTCTTGCCTGTCCAGTAATGCCATGGCTCTGGCTCTTGGACAAAGGAAAGAATTACCCTTTTAAAACACACCATCTCCATGTCAGCTTAACTTTGGAGGAGGAAAGAAAAATCTTCTTCCTTGTACTTGGTGACAGAGATGGAAAAGAATTATCTCCCCCTCCTGCATATCTACAAATATTAGACTGGGAGAGAAAATAACCCATTTTCAACATGCAATGCTTTGAGGTAAGGCACCTGGGACAAAACAACCACACTGACACAAACACAATATGATTTATTACCACTATGTAGGAAAGAGACGCTGTGTCACAGTATAGCATTGTGAATGTCATCCCTGCTCAGCAGCAGTCAAAAAATCCACAAATAAAAGGATCACAGCTTATGACAGCCTCATATCCTGAGCACTGGATGCACCCCAGATATATAATATCATGAAAATACATAAATGATTTTAAAAAGGGGACAAAAAACAGAAACAAAAGTAATGGGAAGTATGGAATAGTTGTTTATGGGAAGAATTTAAGAAAAGAGACCACATGGACCATGACCACACAGTCTAGAAAAAAGGCAAGTGAAATAAAGCCTAAAATCAAGGACTGTAAGACTGAAAAAACAACTATTGAATTTTTCAACATAACAGCCAAGAACACACAATCTACTAATTAGACAACAGTTGCATTCCACGCATAACTAAACTGTGAAAATCTCTCCCAATGTCAAAAATAATAATGGGCTTAAAAGAAGAATAATAATGGAGGGCTGGGTTAACTTGTGATTGTTAAATGCAATGGTCTTAATAAAACCTCAAGAAAACCCTATGTCACAAGCTGCTGGGAACTGGGAGAAGACCAAGGGGAGGAACCCTGCACATTTGCTCAGCTCCAGAGCATCAGATTCATGGCATTGCAGGAGGCAGGATTTGCAGCTGGATAGAGYTTTGATCTAAAGGAGCAGGGCAAATATTGCACCCTTGTGATAACCCATAACTGACTAAGTGACTCTGCTGAGACTTGTTCAAATTCAAAACAGTATGTAAAGCAGCCACCTGCTTCCCTTTTCACCATAATGGTTCTGGTGACAATTAGAAGACTCAAAATGAGCCAGATTACGTTTTATGCCTTTCCCCAGAGGCCCTTCCTTCTCAGTGCAATAGTACTCTGCAGCCTGTTATGATGTTCCCATCTGTCTTAGTCATCATGCAGCCAAGCTATTTGTATTTAGCTCCTTAACCTTTCTTCATGAATCAATTTCTCTAASTCGGTAATCAACACTGTCTGACAGAGAATGAGAGTAAATCTTGGATTTAGAAATAGGGCTTCAGATAGCAACTCCTACAACAAGAGACACAGAAATTCTCTAGGTCTCTTGTACTACCTTTGTTTGGATAAACTTGAATACTTATAGGGGGAAACAATGAAGCACAAAGGACTGACCATGTTTGGAAAAAAAAGTGGGCACTGGATAGGAAAGATCACTGAAAAGTCTAAGAGCAAAAGCCAGGATGATGATGTGTTTTGTTCTTTCCTGGTGGATTATGAAAAAGCATCCATCCATCCATCCATCCATCCATCCATCCATCCATCCTTCCGTTCTTGTTACTAACATCCTGTTACTAACTTTGATTTTGACTTTGATCTAACCAAAAGCATAGTTGTGATATTCAATTTAATGTTCATTCAGTGAACATGTACAGTCTAGTCAGTTTATAACCGACTAGGTTATTCTGTACAGTCTCTTGTTTAGCACTGTGCTGGCAAAAAACATCAGTGGCAGCTTTCAAGAAAATTTTGGAATCAAGTTGAAAGCCGAAGACATGCAAATGAACTAACAAGTATCTGTCACTGCCCTGTAGTGAGAGCAGTCATTTTTGAAACACTAATGAAGCTCAGTAGCTGCTACAGTTGCTTCTGATTTTCCTATGCTTTACTCTTCCACTCTCTGCTTGAGGACTGCTTCGATAAAACTTAAGTAAAAAACCTCACCTTGTTCAGTTCCAAAACCAATTAAGGAAATAGCATAAAATTGCTTGGAAGCAATTCCTTGTGTTTGAAGCAAGACCTCCTCATGTTTGCCTTTCCATGGACTGTTTGCCTAGGTTATGTTCATGGTTGTCTCAGCAGTTAATATAACAAGACTCAGGGCGAGACCTTATGGAAGGAGAAGTGATACCTGTCAGAGGTGGCACTTGCTCATCTTCTGAAGCTGAAACACTCACAAGAATCAAGAGGAATGTGTCCAGGAAGTCTGTTCAGGATTTCTTGTGCGCAGCCCAGGCGGCAAGGAACGGCAGCCACTCCCTGTGTTCTTTGGCTTCATCTTGAATGGCAATGACAGGTTGGTGTTTGTTCACACCTTTTCAGGCTCCCTTTAGGAGACAAACCATTATTACTGTGAGGTCTTTCATCTCATAGCATTACTGTCCTCATCCTCCATAAATCCTGGACAAGGTTGCCAGGCACTGCCTTTGGTTGCTTCTTGTGGGTATCTTCTTGGCTACCATCTGCCTTTTGGTTTGGGAGAGCACAAGCAATGTGACCTAGAGCCTGTGTGTAAAACTTGTTCACTGAACAAGTTCAGCTGAAAATCATTACACAAACATCTTGGCAGAATGAGGACTAAACAGCACAAGCCCATGTGGGAGATCTTCTCAGCTTCTATAAATCGATCATCACATTATGAGGACTGAGAGACTCTTAAGAAAAACTTACAAGGTATCATGCTATGTTTGTTACTCTCAAATGGAACAGGAATTTAGCAACTTCATGCCATTTTAACATCCCTCAGACATCCTCATTCAGAAACTGATGGCATTAAGATATAAAATAAAAGAAGTTTAGCCCCAAAAGAATCCATCCTTATTTATGGACTCCTTCACTCAGAATAGAAATAAGGATTTGATCCCACCTCACACAGRTTTCTCATCCTTTTGGAACAGGCAAAATTTATGGTATTCTGAAGTGAAAGAATATTTTACTCTTAAACTTTTTATTCTCCAAGAAAATCAAAGGGGTGTCTTGAATGACCAAGACATAAAATCCATTTCAATAATAGAATTGACTGGGATGTGAAAACTGACTTTTCTTTGCAACATGCTATGCTGAAGAGAAAGTTGGTATCTGTACATAAATCAATGCTGCTTCTGCTGCTGCTTCCTCTCCTCTAAGAGCAGGATCACTGCCATAATCTTGGCAATTTTACCTGGATATTACTGGCATAATTAGTTCTTCTTTAATGTACAGAATGAATTTGAAAATTAGTATCTATTACTAGGAAGCATCTGTGGACAGAGGTGATTTAGTTTAATACAGCCTTCCTGAACTGTATTTTCTAGTCATTTCATGTGACATAAACTGCTCAATAGCTGAAAATCCGCTTATTTCAATATTAGGAAATTTTCCGATTAATAATGGGTAAGTCTGATAAGAAGAAAAGATGATTATACGAAGGCCAGAAGGGAAATAAAGCAATAATTTCTTGATGATAGTACCAAAATTAAAATCGTAATAAACTTTGAAGACATTTTGTGCATAACAAAAGAGGAGAAAAATGTGTATCATAGCCCAATACACRAGGGGGTGGGAGAATTTTAATAAATGCGGCTTTATAAAATAACAGTTCAGTAATTCAATTTGTGAAAAATTACAGCTTTTAAAATCTCTCAATATTCTGCTTCACTTGCATTATTTGAACTTTCATTTGCCACTGAGCAAACAATAATGTACTAATAGGTACATAAATCTTTTTTTCAGAATTATTTCAAGGCACAAGGATTAGAAAAACCATTAAATATTTGATGACAGTTGCAATATCTACCTTATTTAGAAGCAGATCTATTCCCAGGAAAATAGAGAATGATAAAAGGAAGATCAATAAAACTCTGCTTATAAGTATCACATGAAAGAAATAAAATGAAGGTAAACTAGATTCAACGGATTCATACATGAGACTGCAGGTGGAATATAATTTGGTTTTTTTCCTCACATTTTTGTTCCATTGAAAGAACAAAAGCAAACCCAACGAATTAAAAACATTTTAAAATAAAAATTTCACCTGATGAAGTCCAAGGGCATTTTGTCACTATGTTCAGCTGGATCATCATTTATTCTCAGCTCTTGTACAACTGGATCTTTATCTTTGTGGATGTAAAAAAATTGTTGACACAATACAATTCACTTACAGATCTCTCAACAGTTTTCAATCATTTAGGCCATGTTCAGAATAGAAAGTACTGTGGAATACTTCACCTGCTTTGCAGTGGCAGAGCAGCAGACAATGAAAATGGCACTAGGGGTGGGATGAAGACATCTGTTGTTGTTTCATCTCATTCTAGTTATGCAGCTAGGTGAGCTTAAAATTATTTCAGTCAGAGATGCATGTGCTTCAAATCTGTTAACAGTAACCCTTACACTTTATTTATTCCAGTCGTACTGATAGTAAAACCTGAGGTAGGAAAGGGGTGTGACACAGCTGGGAAGGAATCAGAAGTTGGTTTCCTCATCTACGGTAAACCTAAGCTACACAGCTGTTTCATACATCAAAGCTTCAAGATACCATTTTCAGAGTGCTGCTGGTTTGTTGTTTTGGGGGTTCTTTATTTGCATAAGGAAACATGCTTGTAGTACATGGCTTGAAATGTTACACAATAATTGGCCTATGCAAATTTTCAGTTGCATATTTTCTTCCTCTCTGCTTCCATTTCTCTTTATTTAACTGACGCTTCTTCAACAGAATATCTGAGCATCTTCTTACGAGTAACCTGAGACACAAAATAAATTTGTTTCCTACCTCTTAAAAACAGCAAGATTATCTTCTTTCTAGAGCATACAAGCAATTTAATTTCTTTTTCAAGTTCAGGGCAATTTCATTTGGCTGCTTTGGTTCTCAGATAATTCATAATTGACTTGGAAAAAAGTCAAATTCAGCTTGGATCTAATCCATATCACAAGAAGCAAAATCACAGCTGACACTCTTGTTAGCACAGTCAGCAGAGAAATCCAGAGCCTGCTTCTATAAACATTACTCAAGCAGAACTCATATTCCGAGTAATTTATTGTTAAGAATTTTGCTAGCATGAGGACACTAGAAATTGAGACATCACTCCCTTGAATGAGACCCTATCTGTTCCCAAAATTACACCAGTCTAACAAAAAAAAAAAGTGCTTTTTTAAGCAATTTTTGTTCAGTGCTTATGTAGGAGTTGAGAGTTTTTTTGGTTGAAGTAGGATTTCTTCTACTTAGAAATAAACATAAATTAAACATTTGAAATAATCTGATTTCCATCTGAGTAACAACGGTTCACAGTGGTTCTTGTACTGACTTTAGTTTAGTTGTAAATAAAAGCAAGCCACTTAGGTAAGCTAAGGCCAGACCACTTCTTTGCAAGGTTAATTTTGCCAGGAAAAGGATAATGCTCGGCCTTGTGTCTAATCAAGGCACTGATAAGCCCTCATTACTTTTACTTAACCTGAAGGAGAAACTGGAAAGCCAGAGTTTGTGATGTGCCCAGCTGATAAAGTGCTCGCTTTCTTTTCCCTGTCCGGTGGCTGGGTCTCCTGTGCAGTTACACAAGCTCAGCCACATCAGATGTCACAGGAGCGTATGCGCAGCACCAGTTGGTGCTAATGCAGCGGGCTTAAGCTCCTTATCTCCCTTCAATCCCTAACCTTAAATCCATGCTGCATGTTTTATCATTTGTGTTTACTCCTTCCGAAATGTAGAATAAAAAGCCCTTTTTTCAGTCATATTTTTTCTTTCCTTCCCCCTGCCAGTTTTAGTACTGCATCCCTCAATTGCTGTCTTTCACTAAAGGTTTCCAGGTTTCATCATGCCAGTAAATAAATTATTTTCATTTATAACTCCAAATACTCTGTCCATAGCTGTCAATAGCTAATATATTCATTTGACTCCCAAAAGGGCCCTAGACCAAAACATAATTAATATTTACCAAGCAGCAGAAAATTATATGGAAGAAGCATTTCTCTCTAGCCCCTATAATACATACTTGCTCATTTTTCCTTTCCTGGTTTTGTGTCCTTTACCCATATTTGAATGGATTTTTCGTAACTCCCTTTGCCTTAGGCATGGCACATACAGATCCCTATTTTCCTGTGTACAGCACTGAAAGGCATTCTCCTGAGAGCGGTGAGTATCCTAGTGGCATGGGAAGGCTTCCCACCGATCTCAAAGCTCATTGTGAGCAGACATGTAGTGCCATGGCCAAAGCTACATTCCTGTACTGCTCCCAGGCTGCATTCCTGCACTGCTCCTCCTGCTCTCACAGTCATATGTTTGAGGGGGAAATTTAGTAGACCGAACTTAGTAATTAAAATTAAGATCTCATTTCATAGAAGAGGAAACCATTCTCTGGTGGTTCAGACCATTTCAAACTGTCTTAATTCCACTCTGGGGGGCATCCCTACCTCTCTCTCTACWGCAACAGGTATTTTTTTTCTCCCCTGGCAGTGGACAGTAAACAACCTGATATCTTATCCTAAACATTGCAGAGATACAGAGATGCATCCCACAGTGTAAATGTGTCGCTGTTTTCCCGCGGACGGAGAGGAATCACGACATAATCACAATCCGAGAGTCGGTGAAAAGTGGATTTACTTCTTAACATRAAGACCTATTTTATACCTTTAGTATGCTTGAAAGTCATAAGGTCATTGGTCCCTCGGCCATCCACCTCTCAGAATGATTGGCCAGGCTATTGCAATGCCTCACTCAAAATATTTGTGCATTCAGTATAATAACAAGCCCACAAGTGTATGATATGAAGAAGTGTTGTTAGAAAAACATCTCACTGTATACATAGCTTCTATGAGAAAGGACAGCTTCTCACAGAGTACAAGAAGCTGGAAAATTTCTCTGCTAAAGCTTTTCAGCATCCATATAAATGCATCAAGCAACAATCAGCATGTGCCCTACCATTCAGTGAGACCTCCCCCACCTGCACAGCTTCTCTGCTTGGGCCCTGGCAGCTGGAAAGTCGGCCTGTCCCCACTGCCACCTCCCTAAATCTAATCCTAATAGGACAAATTCTCTTAGCATTCAATATGGGAAGAATGCACTGAGTCTTCAAAAATTTGCCACTAATTTGATACCAACTCTCTTTGTTGGAGGAGTCTGGACTTTCTATTGTGAGAAAAGCTTTCCCGGACTGAACTTTGTTCTCCTGCCAGATTTTTTGTTTGTATTTCATTTTTGAGAGTGGCTTGCCCAGAAGAATTGATATGTACACACACCCACTTTGCTTTTTCACAGGCAGAATTTGTCCACGAGTGTGAGAAAGTTCAGTGATCTCTATTCAGTTTCCAGCACCAGAACTACCTTGGCTGAACATTGTGGAGGCAGAGACTACAGAAAAACCTGCGCACTGTCCGAGGAGACCTTAGACCAGCCTTCCAGTACCTAAGGGCTCTACAGGAGAGCTGGAGAGGGACTTTTCACAAGGGCATGCAGTAATGGGACAAGGGGTAATGGCCTCAAACTGAAAGAGGTTGGGTTTAGATCAGATACTAGGAAGAAATTCTTCACTGTGAGGATGGTGAGGCATTGAAACAGGCTGCCCAGAGCAGGTGTGGATGCCCCATCCCTAGGAGTGTTTGGAGTCAGGCTGGATGGGGTTTTGAGCAAGCTGGTCTAGTAAAAGGTATCCCTGCCCATGGCAGTGGGGGTTAGAACCAGACGACCTCCAATGTGCATTCCAACCCAAACCATTCTGTGATTCTCTGAAATTAAGCCCTTTCTGTGAGTTTCAAAGCTGAAACTGGTACGACGAGAGACCAAACATTTTTACTGAAGCAAGTTAATGTCTTTGTCCATTGGAATAAGATAATTATGATATATATTTTAATTCTAGTAAAAGAAGCTGTATTAACAGAATAATTTCTTTATTATTTTATCATTTAAAGATATCATCATCTTGTCTTGATTAAGATGGAAGGGCACAACCCATATGGCTGCAAACAACAGATGAAAAGTTCATTCTTGCTTTTCAGTGAAACTGATCATTGAGTTGTCATAAATCTGTGAAGCGTAGCTCTACTTTCTTTATGAACCTTGGACCTACTGTTCCTGTGGCACAATTATTTAGTTTTTAATTTACATATAAAAGAGAAAAATTTAATAAAACCGCTTGAAGCTGAATTTTGTCATTCAAAGATCTAATCCCAGAGTGATTCTTTTTCTTTAGAAATGAACTACTTGGCTATTTTTAAGGTGCAAGAGTAAAGAATTTTTTTAACTCAAAATATTTTGTCCGATTTTTTTTAAAATAATATAAAACCAAATGTTAGAGGCAGGGTTTTTTTACTATTGAATTTACTACTGTAATGTAGTGAAAGGGTTCTGTTCAAACAAATAACTCTTTAAAAAAAACATTTCCCATGCTTTATTTAAGCCACCTCAGGCCTGAATCATCAGTCTGCATGGCCATCAGGTGCACCCTGTCTCCGGGGGACTGTTTTAACAGGTGTTATTCAGGTTTTTGTTGTAAATTGCTGGCTTAATTAGTAAGGTTGAACACCCTTCTGCAAATAAAGCCTTTGCGCAACAAGAGCAGAAAGGCACTCTCTCATAGAAACATGGCAATACCCCAATGCCCTACAAACAAAAGTTCAGGATGAAGCATTGTGAGGTCAACAAAAAATTATTTTTAAATTAATCTTTTTTTCTTTTTTTAAGAGGATGTTTACAATAACAGTTTACATATCTTCCTGAAGATGTAAATTTTAGTAGCACACTTAGGTTGAGAAAATGGTATCAAATGGATTCCAGGGAGGAGGATAAGATACTGAGAGAGAAGGGAATAAGGCACGTGGGAAAACTCTGGGCAAACTGATTAAAACTGGGATTCATTTTACCTACTTTGTAAGGTACGAACAAAACTGGTTGTCTAGACTCCCTGTGTATGGAAAGAATACCCAGAGGGCAATTCATCTCAATTAACTCAGGTATTTATCTTAGACTGAGACAAAACAAAACAAATGTKCTCTGAAGGTATCCTTTCTCTCCACTCACTATAGGGGAACTGAAAGCTATGGTTTAAATTAGATATATAGGTCTTAGACAGCAAAGTTACGTGAGATGTATGGCTTGCAAAGTAAAAATGGGAGCAACATCAACAGCTGAGAAATAAAAGGAAACTGTGAAGGGCCTTTGGGGTAACAGGAAAGAATATGAAAGATGGGAAATAACATAATTAGGTAATCAAGTGGGGTCACATAAAAGGATTTGAAGAGCAGGACAAAATGGTTTCACAGCAACCAGGTAAATCTTACTGGGTTGTCATACAGTATAAAAGAAAATAGAGAAAGCGATTACAGAAAAGGTTTGCAATAATCAGCACAAGAGTTGCTGAATGCACGGATACAAGAGTATCCTGTACGGATGCAAAAGAATTGCCAATCTTTGGAATATTGTGCAAATACAAAGGGTATTCAACTGCAGTATCTTCAAAAGATGAGGAAGGCGCTGAAGGTGAAAATAGGTTGCATTTTTACTGTAGTGGAGATGAAAAATATGATATGCAAAATGTAGTGAGAAAAGATTTCTTTTGTCTTTAAACCAGATCTAGACCTCACAAAGAGAAAAAGTCTRTTGCATGTTAATATGGATTTTTTCTGGTTGCCTATTGGGGCAGAATTGCTGGCTGAGAGACTAGAGATAAAAGAAACATTTACGTGGAAAATCTTAAATCACATACTATAAAAGTGAATCTAATTTACTGAAAGAATAAATAAAATTTACATGATTAAATAAAGAAATCTGCTCGTTGGTTATGCATTGTACCACCTAGTCTTAGCAGTCTGACTACACATTTAATAGTCTCAGTCTGTAATATAACAATAAATATTACATAATCCAGACTAAGAAAGAGTAGATAATTCGATACAACCAAATCAGAATTATGAACTGATAAATATCAAGTGACTGCAAAATGGCTTCCAAGGCTGGTTCATTTGGATATTTTGGGAAATTGTACTATAAAAGCCTGTGGTAATCATCAATAACCTTTGTTATCTGAAATCAATCACAGGGTAATTGAAGGCACTTTTAGAGCAAATCACTGTTTTGTGACTCGTATTTAACTAAAATATTTTGATATTTTTCTTGCCCATCTTCCGAGCTGAAAATCTGAGCTCTACTTCCTTATGTTTTTCTAGGAATTCATCTAGGATTCCCATTTTTCTCTGTGATGTTTTGGCTTTATTTGAAGCATAAATATTGTGAATCCTTCCCTGTCAACTTTTGATTTACCAAACATTTGGCCGAGTCAATGAACACATTAAGCTCACTACATAATACCAGATGGCTTTATGGGCTCGTGTCCTCTCCTGGGCAAATCCTGCTGTCATCTCTGAGCATCTGCACGGAGCCACAAGGGATGTGTGCACTTTCCATTCATTCAGCTGGGTCACTCATCATTAATATTCGGAGGAGGAAAGGAGGTGTCAGACAAGAGAATTGGTTCTGGCTTCTGTTAGCACATTGACATGTCAATCATTCACCCTAGAGGCTGCCAGGCCCAATTTAGAACAAAAGTAACTGCTGGGCTAAGCATATCACAGAAGCAGATGAGATTTCTTTGTGTTAACCAGTCCCTACACAGCGTGGAAACGTAATTAGAGTCTTCCTCACAACCAATAACACATGAACACACAGTCACTAGCGGGACATACTTTGAGATAAAATCTCTGACCCCCATCACATTATGAATGGTTCTGCTGCAATCGTAGGGTGTTCTCAAAATGAAATTGTATTTAAAGTGCCTCTCGTAGGAAAGCGGTCCGACCTAGCACAGTGATAACTTGAATATGTTAAATTCCCTGCAATTTCTTACACGACAGCTTTGATCACTCATAAAAGGTACTGTTGTTTTCCAGATTAATATAGTCACCTTTAAAAGAAAAAACAGCAGAAACAAATTAATCCTCAAGCTGTTTGATCTCAGTGCAATTCCCCAGCAGCTGCACGTGCAATGGCCTCCTAGTGCTCCCTACTGGAGTCCATCCAGAATGCCTCCTGGTTCCACAGGCAGCTTTATGGGAAAAAGGTGGGTATGGTGGCAAAGCCCACATGGGCTGATCCGCTCRGACTAGGAAACAGGAATTCCTGCTCCATAAACCCTTCAGCCTTGCACCATTTTGATCTTTTTTTGGAACTCTGAGATAGCCAAAAAAAATTTAAGCGTCGGCAATAAGAGCATTTGCTATCACAGTTCATACCTGTTTACCATCAAGGGGCAAATGTTTCATTTTGCTCTGGTAGGCAGCTTCTCTTTCAGTAGATAGGCTAACATAGGAGAGCTTTCAAGTGACTGCCTTTATAACAGCAAATTCAAACCCCTCAGACACCAGGATCTGAATGTCAAAGTTAGCTTGTTCTCTGGCATAAGTCGAACCAACATCCAGGCTGCAAATATTCTGAGGAAGGTTAAATATTTATTGTATTGATCATCTCCATCTCTGTGTGTAAAATCTCCTACCACCCACTGATAATGAAAGAAACATTTTCTCAGGACGAGCCACATGTAAACCAGTAAATCTCTGTCAAAATCAATAGACAGACACCTTTCTATGCCAGTTGAAGAACTGGTTTATTTGGTTTTAATAGAAGGTTGTCAAATACATGTCYTCTTCCCTTAAACTTGCAGCCATCTGCTGTTTACTACGTGTGACACAAGGAATCCACCCTGAACTTCTGCCTTAGTCGGAATGTGGAAAACCTTTCACCTCCAGCATTTCTCCTAAAAGATAGCCATTGTTTCATATACTCAATTTATTTCCTCATGGAAAGAGAGGGGGGAAAAGTGTTTCAGTGTCTTTAATTCTTTCATCTCCCCTTCAGCCCCACTGACTGCATCACGAAAGATGTATTCTAACTGTGGCCTGGTTTCGCAGTGAAGTTTTATGGCCAGCTATATTTAACTCAAAGTATGAACCCCATGTCTCTATTTCAGATCCTGTAGAACAAACACATACTATCATCAGCCAGAGGTTAGCCAGGTAGCTAACAGAAGTAGCAGAAGTAGCACACAATGACAGCATGAAGCAACAAACCACTTCTCTTTTAGCTCTCATAGCTATATATTAATAATGCTGTTTGGTGATAAATGTATTTGAACGGCTGCAACTCACAAGCAGGTGAGAAGGAAGCCTGATCTCCCTACTTAGGTAGCCATCCTGGCTAGAAGGAATGAAATATCACAAAATATTTGTCTTCGGCTCTTATTTAGACTGGTACTTTATCCATACAGTTATTTTGCTATTCAAGTACCTACAGACATTATTGTATGACTGACTACACCAATTATTCTGCATCTCAATAATATGGCACCATGCCCACAGAAGAGTAAGAAGACAGTGGTTTGATGAACTTTTAAGGGTGCATTTTGATCACTAGCATAAAAATATTTCCCTCTTATACTCTAAGAGACTAAATAGGTAACACAGTGACACTTTTACATGCCTTAGTAAATGCTACTATTATGTAAATTATATTATTCCTACTAATAATATCACCTTCAAATTACATGTTCGTGCCTATTTTATTTAGCATTGCATTTTACTTGAAGGATATGGCACAAAAACTTTGGCCAAAATATCTGGCAACATCAGTGAAGCATATGTCGTGGCTAAAGAAAGAGATGCAGAGGAACTTTCGTGCTCTCTCACAAACAGCCAAGTTGCTGTGTGTCAGTCCAGTATCCCTTCTGAAGCTGTCTCATCTAAACGATGTGAGGCACCAAGAAACTAATGTTCACCCTTTTTTTAAAGGTATTTCTTCAGCAAAATGCTGATCCTTCAATGCATCAGACAAAAATATTGTGCAAGGAAAATACATGCATCTTAACTCAACCTTAAGATCAATTCCCCCACCACCTGTCACAACATGAAGAAAGGAGGCTAAGTACAATGGAGTTCTGAATAAGTGCCATCACTGATAATGTGAACATTTGTATGGCAAGTAACACCAAGTGCAGTTATGCCAATATATGTCAAAACTATACTACAAATACACTCATGCTTAAACAGTGTGTCAGAGAGGAAGAGCACAWCGGTGCTAGCCCATCAGAAAAGGCAGGAGCTCTGTTTGCTCAACTGAGATTTGCTGTGTTCTCATTTGTCCTCTTCTGTTCCTCATCCCTAAAACTGAGATGACTATATTTCTTTACACATTACAGAGATGTTTGAGGTCCTTAGAAACAATATGAATAGCATTAGTATAAATATCTTTGATAGACTGATTTTGCTTTAATTGAAATTGCTTTTCCATAAGGAATGCTCTTGCTTCAGGATAAAGATGCTCCAGTTTTCAACATGCTGACAGCATTTTGATTAGTAGCATTGTATTTTCTTGCCCTTGTTTCCATCAGCATGATTTTTACATAAGACACAACTGGTCCCTCTGTAACTCATCTCCATACATAGCATTTCCACACAAAATTTTAAGAATTCAGAGATAAATAGTTTGAGAAGGCCGTCTGCTTTCATTTGCATCATTCTGCATGTGCTCTCTGATCTGAAGCTCAGTTTAGCAGCTGCCTAAATACTACAGTCCCAAGACTGAATTAGCTCTGTTACTTGTAAGGAGGACAAGAACTCTTTTCATTATGAAACATTCTATCTGTTGCAGGAGAGTGGCAGATATACACAAAACGGGGAGATGAGCTTGGAGTATTGTTAACTCACAGTTTTAGGGAGTCTTTTCACATTTAAAAAAAAACCTGCAAAGGAACTGTATCAGAATACTGAAATAATCACGATCTCTGAGTCGAATTTTAAAGAATGGAGTATTACCTAGGAAAACTCACACCAAAGCTTCCAAGGGAGTATGCAGTATTTATTTAATGATGAAGACAAGTTTGAGAACATGTCCAATGGAGACTCCTCAGCCACCAGAGCTTATGCTGAGAAAGCAAGGAAATAAAGTTAATAAATTGAGGAAAATTTATACATTACATTGATTTTCATAGGACTAAAAACTGACTAAAATCCCGATATTACAACAATGTCGAAAATAAAGTGTTTCTTGTTGCTAAAATCAGTTAAAAGTCATTTATGGGACTAACAAAAACACAGCTTCTTTCAGCAGGTATTTAAGAGAAAACTGTCTCTGAGAAGGCTATGCCTCTTGATTTTTGACTAAAGACATAGTCACAGCAATTTACATCTTCATAATTTCCAAGATGGATTAATCGTCCTCATTATACTGTTTAATGCACATGCTGAGATTAAAAAGAGCTTCTGCTGATGTAAATCCCAGCAATCTCTCTTAATGGTATCAGCCTTGAAGAACATGATCCCCTAGCACTTTGCTCCATAGCACGACTCCAGAGCAAAGAAGCCAATTAGCCCTCTGTGGTACAGTGCTGAGCTCTATGCTGAGCTTTCTCAGCAGATGGTCCAAGAGCTCCTTGTTGGAAGAGTTGTTCACCACATTGGCAGAATTAGAGGCTATATTCACCAAGGGATTTAAGTTTGAAATTCCTCTTCAGGTCCTGAAGTCGCTGGACTTCAGTACCACCATCACTCATAGCTGTGGCTGACACCAGGTCTGAACCCAGAGAGCCCCACAGAAAATTCTCAGATAACACAGAGAGAGAGAGAAAGAGAGAGAAACAAACAAAAGAAAGAAACAAAAGAAAGTAAGAAACAAAAGAAAAGAAAGATGGCAGCTGCTCCCAGAAAGAAGCCCAGAGCAGTGGCACAAGAGTCTGAAGACGGAGTTGCTTAGTTACTTTCTGGAGACCAGGCTGAAAGAAATGGCCTTATGAGAGATAAGATGAGATGACAAAGACTGGCACAGGAGAAACTAAGCACAAGGGAAAACTTTAAAAAAGATCAAAGCTATGAATATAGGAAATGTTTCCATGAAAAAACATCTGGGAAAGAAGCAGATCATGGAGAAGGATACTACAGACTTGAACCATAATCTGCTCAGAGGCAAGGTTTCATGGGCTTTTGAGAAAAGGTCTTTGAAAGAAACCGAAGGGAAGATGAAGAAGAGACAAGAGTTGATCCAGCACAAAGAGAAAAGACACAGACACCTGAAGTGAGTTAATCATCAGGTCAAAGCTGATGAGCTTTAGCTGTGGATTTGCTGTGGAACAAAAGCTTCAAAGATCTCAAGAAATCCTGGATCAGCTGATGGAGGAAGAAAGGATTAGGGAACTAATTTTTCAAAAGGAAAAAGCTTTAAAGGAAGAAGAATGAAATTTTATGGCCAAATTTAGCGAAAAAGAGAATGAGGATGAGAAGACATATATTGCTAAATATAGCTAAGAGGAAAATTCAGCAAGTCCCAGAAATTCTGGCCAAAACTATCCAACAGAAAGTAAAAAACATCAAGGAAGTTGTTTGAAAGAAAGAAACCACTGCTCTCAAAGACAAAACTTGATGGTGGTGAAAAATGTCAACTACAGGAAACAGAAGAAGCAATCAGAATAAGAGATCTGAGAAGTGATTTGGTGTTAAAGATTTGGAATCTGTTGGAGAAAAAGTTAGAAAAAATACCCAGACCATCATATGGCCTGAGTGAAAAAAAGAAAAAACCTAGTGAATGGCTAAGCAAATGCCTAGATGGTTTCAAATGCCTCTTACAGTGCAGATATTCTTAAGATTTAAAGAAAGATTACTATATGTGTTCAAAATATAGCTCGCAATTTATTCTTTTTGAGATTTGGCAAGAGCTATGGGTTGTAGTGAACAAAAATGGTTTCATTTTAACCTTGCTGCATTCAATGAATATGCCAGTAACCATCACTCCTGGCAGCCTTGCCTACCTCCTTGCTGTTCTGATGTCCTTCGGTGGCACAACACTCGAAATACGTGCTAAATATACCTAATTAAAATAAATTTCAAATATGTTTAATTAAATTTTACTAGATAACCTGATTTATGCATGTAATAAATAGAGATCTCTTCGCAAGAAATGTTTACCCTTCATTCACTTTTGCAGCTTCAAGGAGAAAGAATTTCTTGTATCTGTTGTGCAGGTGGTTTTGCCTCAGTAATGCAACATAAAATACAGAATATGGTCAGGTTATTTCTCAAACTAGAAGAATTAGTAGCCCTAAAACAAGAACACAATTATATTTAATCTAACATGTGACTAGCTGATACACAGTTTGAGGTGAAATTCAGTTTTATAAACTGGGTCAGGGAATTAGGTGACTCAGAAGCATTTTCTTGTTATATGATTTATATGATTTATATGAGCACCAGTAAATTATTTTTTGCAGTACGTCTAGTTTTCATGTTGAAAAGTTTAATTACTCTATCATTCACAGCATGATAGGTATAAAACTATCTTTCAATTTTTGAGAAAAAGAAACCAATCCTATGGTATGGGACACTGACTAACTAATAATAAATAATGTGTGCAGAGGTGAAGTCTGTACTTTTCATTGAATAATATATACTCCATTTCAAAGGCTCCAATATAGACCTGTTTTTAATTTGCATTTATGTTGTTGAATATACCATTAGTCAATAATTTAGGACAAGCAACAGTGTCATCTGGAAAAGTGAAGAGCTTTCTTTCCTAGAAAAGGAAGGCTGAAACAATGTTAGTGGCATTAGGCTCTATACCTTTGTGAGGAAGAGCAGCTTAGCATTCCAAAGAGCTGGCAGTTTCAGCTGATGACAACTATCCAAATGGTAAGTGATGAATGGGAAATAGATCAAATTTGAGAGCAAGCCTTGACCTAGATGTCATCAAAGACCTTTAGGGGTTTCTGCCTTGTGAAACCAAGATTGGGTTTTCCCAAGCACATGGCTCAAAAATAATGTCTCTCTTCTAGAAGACCAAAATTCCGAGCAAAGCAGAGAAATTTAGCAACTGAGAGAGCCTAACCCTTTCACAACCACTGCTGAACATCAGTATATTAGTTTTGTTTCAGCTACTGTGTGAAATTTCCTAGCTTCAGCCTGCAGCCCAACAAATCAAAAGAACTTCTTGACAGGAAAGAAAGCTGCATTTTGCCAGTATAAATCAACTACAATTTGAAAACTTGTTCCTGATAAAAATTCAAAGAGATTGTAGAAGCAGGATAGCCTGTCTAAGAACCCTGCAGTTGGAAATACGCCTGTTCCCAGTAGAATTGAGGAATCTCATTTGTAAATCATAACAGCAAGTTATTTGCACACTTAGACATCTACAATATTTTCTACACTGCTTTCAAATACATCGTAATCATCTGCTGAGAGATTTTAGTTAATCTTTCCTGTTTTCAGATGGAGTTGGAAAGGGTAATARCTGTGATTCTGATTTCTGTGTGCTGAGTCTCTAGTGAGGCACAGGCAATGGGCTGGTTTGCTGCTTGTAAATTCATACTATTTCATGATAAATGTAGAATTGTAACCAACTTCTATTTCAAAGAAAAGATTATGTTACCTCTTTGCGGCCTGAGCAGAGAGCCAAGAGTCTGGGGTCTTGTGAGTTATTTTTAATGGAGAAGAAACTGCCAGAGCCCAGCATAYCTTGGATATAAATTAGTTCATTACAAAAAGTGTTCAAAGTCACTTTTCCTCAGTGCAAGAGAAAATAAACAAGGGCAGGTTTCTCAGCACACAGGTAAAGGTTATCCCTTTTGAATGCCACCACTTAGACTTAATATTCTTTCTCTGTTTTCACCCATGCCTGTTTATAATTGTCTTTTGTAGACTTTTCTCTCAGCTATTTCTGTCAWTCTGCATCCCACAGATTTTAAAACCATCATATTGCAAAACCCATTTGTGCTGCGTCTTTATTTTAGATGGAAACTGGTTTTGTTTCAGCTTTCTGAATACCTACAGAACCATAATATTTTCTTACCTTTATCCCTCACAAAAACCTATTGTTAAACCTAGAAGCATTTAATGACATTTAGCCAACTATAACAATATCCTGGTTTTGAACGCTTAGCAACAGCTACAAAATTTCTCATTGCTGTGAACAGCAGCCATATACAGCCCTGTGCCCCAACATCTATTTCAGCAAAAGGCAGATAAAGATATATTATCCTGGTCTTTAGAGATAAAGAAACAGCAGCATAATAACTCTCATAGGTTTTAGTGCTACAGTTTCACAGTGGTGCAGTGACAGAAAAGGAATTGACTCAGGAGTCGCTACAGACAGACGGCACATCGGGACAAGCCAGGTGCTGGAGGAGGGAGAGGTCACAGTAGTACTGCCTTTGGAAATCCTGTCACTGGGTGAATGCTGTGAAATATACAACAAATAATAGTATGGATTCATGCTTAGCAAGACCTTGAAACATGATCTTATTCGTCTTTCATACCGCATTTCTGGAATACTGTTTTTCTTTGGTTTGTAATAACACACCCCCTCCCTCCTTTTCCTAATTAGCCAAATCTGAGAAGAGAATCTACCTCTTCCTTTTAGTTTTGAACCATTACRGGCAGACATCTATCTAGATGTCTGCGAGTACGTCTGCAGTGCCTGTGAAGGTCTTGAAGCATTAATCCTAAAGCGAACTCTATACAGCAAACAAACAAGCTTTTTGTTRGGTTTCTTTTTCAACAGAGACACACAATATTTACAAAAATATTTACAAAACTATTTTGAAATATAAAATAAAACCCATGTGGGATTTCAATGCAATGTTTATAATTGATTTGGATAAGCTCAGCTTTTAGGATTACTTCCTGCTACTTTTTAAAATAACTGGATTATCTGAAGGATGAAGAAATCTTTGACCTATATATTCCAGTTACTGTCTCTTTCTTCCATTTACTTGGTTTTAAAGCATATTAAGACAAGCTAACCCATATAAATGTCTTGCGGGACATTAGATCCAATTTTAGTCAAGCAAAAAGTACCTGTATACCACAGGAAGACAGATGGACCGGCTCTTATTTTAGCACACATTGCACGGCAGAAGCAAATCAGTGGAAAGCAAGACTCGAATTTCTCTCCACCTCAGAAAATTACAATCACAGAATTAACCCAGAAAACTATAATGAAATAAAAGAGARAAAAACCAACCCGAAACACAACAAAACCCCACAAAACAAACAAAGCCAAAACCCCCAAACCCCACCTTCATGCTGCTTGTATTGCTACTTCTCATATCAATTAACATGCTTATCAAAGCCATGAAAGCTGCATATTATCAAGGAGAAAGGACAGACTAGAACGTGGCAACTTAATGTACCACTGAATTACAAGTCCTGTAGGGAGGATGTCCTGTAGGCAGATGAGAGAGTAACACATAGGGAAATTGTTCTTTACTAGGAAGGAAATGAAATATACATTGTGTAAGGAAATATTACTGGAGCACTGGTCCAAGGATGTGATGCAACAGTCCTTTTGCAAGCGAGGACCACAGCTATTTCAGATAACATCTCCCAAAAGTCTCTTAACTGCGCATCAAAACTCCTTGCTCTTGCATGGGACTGGCGTGCAGTGGCACACAGTGAGGTTGTCCAAGGGCAGAGAGGCTGTGGAGATGCTGCCCTGGCTCTCCACAGGGCCAATCAGGCCATCTAAAAGTATGGGTGAGGTGAGTCTCCTGTATCTGCACACACAGCAGACACTTGACTTCATTCTCCTGTCTATTGGCTCCACCACCTTTATGTACATTCTTTCTTTGATTAATRTGTTGATTTAGATAGCACACACAGCACACCTGTCCCCTCTCTCATCCAGGAGAAACACGCACTATGTTCAGCGCTAAATGACCTAGATGGAAGAATATCTGCCTGACCTAGAGTGTGGCAAGGTTTTAACTTTTTTTTTCCACCTGCCTCTCTGACATACATCACTGAGAAGTCAGGATCATTGTGACCCCTGGAAAACAATATGTAAAACAAAATCATGGCAAATGCACAGTCTTTTGGTGTTCTTTGATTTCTTGTGCTTTAAACAAATGAAATGCCCCCTACCCCACTTTTAAGACAAACAGATTGATTTGGGAGAAAAAACAGGCAATAGTAATATTTAATTTTAGTAATAAAGCCACGATATTATTTTCTTAACCATATTTAAACAGTTTTCCTATCAAATGTAGGCATTTCCAAACTGGGACAGGGGAGGGCACTAAAGAGTTATACATGGATCTGAAAACTGAAGCAATGCCTTGTCCAATATGTAAATTGGCTAAACAATGATTTCAGGCTTAGCTTGTACACTTCTTAAATGAAAAAGAAGCTTTGATACAGCCTATTTTAGTTGCTTGAACAACTTCCTTAATCTTTGGGAAAAGTTGCTGAAGCCAAGACTTGCTTTTTGTGTTTTATCATCTTTCAGCCAAGTAAGGAAAAATACATCCCCATCAATACTTTTCTGAGAACATGTTGGTCTCTGAGAGAAGTAAACGTGGTGTGAACGAGACTAGTGTGTTTAGGCATTAGTTTTGTCTCTAGTCAATCAAATTACATTTTAGGATAAAAACATATGTCTATAAGGTCCTTGTTCTAACTGGGCTAATACCATTAAAGAACTGACACAGTTCTAGGATAGTGTAAGTTTGGACACTGGACTGCAACCATTACTGCATTGTCAAGAAATCTCCTGCAAGACTATTTGCAAACTTACTATACTTGTTAGCTCCTTATGGGAAGGAATGATTCATCTTCATGTGCATGTGTGTTTTGTTGGCAGAAATGAACAACACACAACTATTTACATAATTAATTACCATCAAGCTCACAGCAGCGTATGAAGCTGAGACAATTCTTCCCATTTTCTGCCTGTCAGAGCGCACTATCACAACTAAGAACATGAACTGAGGTCTTTCTTTGTACAACCACATCTGAATGAAGACTCTTTTAATTATAGCAACTTTTTTTTTTAATTAGTGGGTAATTCTGTAACCAGTGGTAACATTTGTAATGGTGCAAGGCTATAATCAGATCTCATGCACTAGTGGACAAATTTATCACTGCAGAGATCAGGAAGGCTTTATGAACAGCATTCAATAGTTCGACAGAGGTACAAGTTCTGTATTTTTCTGGAGATTTTTTATTCTATCTTTCATACCATGCAACATGTAAAAAAGCAGGAGTAAATTGGGGTGTGTTGGTCAATCACAGAAGAGTTATAAGGCAATGGCATGCAGTGCACAAAAGGAAAAGAAATTCTAACAGATGGAGAGGTATGAATGCCACTTCAAGATCACTGATACAGTTCTGGGCCACTGTTCTGGTCAACCCTGATTAAAAAAAGAGATAAAAAATGGAGCAGAGAAATCAGAGGAAGGCTATCAAGCAGCCTTGAAACACTTGAGTTGCTGGATGTCTTGTATGCAATGAACACATATGTAGCATGTCCTAGGGCTTGATTTTGACAAACATCCAACTCTACATCATAATTTTAACACTACCAACAGATGCCTTAGGATAGAAGGGGTTCCCCTAGCACCTGGATGACATCCTTCTTATTGACATTTTAGAAGGAATATCACATGCAGCAGAAATGAAACTAGGGAACAAAGTGACGCATGGAGGAGAATGCCTGCCTGAGGAGTCATAGAAGACCTCAGCCCATGCAGAGGTGTGGTGGAAGAGTCCAACAGCAAAAGTCCTCCAAGAGCTCACTGCCCCACGGCCAAGCTCTGCTCTGGTTTCCAGAGAAGTACAAGTTTGCTGCCTGCCTTCATGGTACAGAAAGACAAGTCCCCTAATGGCTCACAATACTTGTTTTTCTCTCCATGATCACAGTTTCCCATGACAACCGTGTTTCTCCATAGGGACACTACGCCTGGCTGCCAAGAGATGGGATTTTTGTGAGAAACAGAAATTTCACAGAGCTGGACCTGTCCCCAACAGATGGAAATGGTTCAGGTACTTATGGTGTCCAAAGTATATATACAAAGTGAATMCATTTTTCCACCTTCGAAAGAAGCAAAAATGAAAACCACATTGCAAACAGAAAAATTAAGCTTCTTTTGAATTTCAAAACAGAGCAAAGAAGGAATCACTTTCTCTTAAGAAAATATCAGAAGCTTGCAAAAACAAGGATGAGCTGTGCGAATGTACCCATCTTGACTTTGTGGGTGTAATAGAAAACTGGAATCACAAATGCACACCATGTGTTACAATATTTTTTTTGAAAGAAATCTGGCTGCTGTGCTACCATATTGACACAGAGTCGCCAAATCAATTGTAAGGACATTGCCATAAAAAACAGGATAAAGGGAAGTGCTTGGTTTTCCCAGGAGCCGCAGCGGGCTCTGCACTGGGGGTTACTGGAGGTTATTTCCTCCGCACACTGTGCTGCCCTCACCCAGTCCTTCCGATTACACACCCGGCTTTTGTGTGTCCCGGCTTGACGGGGGAGACAGCTCTGTGTGTTTGCGGTTTTGTTCCCTTCATTACCATGCAGACAATATTCGGCTGTTCTCAAGGAAGGTCTGGGATCCCTGCTCTTTTCCCAGGCTTTCTTCTTGTCCATGAAAAGAGGAAAAACAACGAGAGGCCTGTTTGGCTCCGTCTCGCCAAGCCATGGGCTGATGGTGATGTAACAAGAAGCCCGGCGGTGACTGGCTGCAGCCAAACTGGTCATGCTCTATCCAGGCATGGCGTGGCCATCGCCTGGCAGCCGCCTCACACCTCGGCCCCCGCCGCCGCACAAAGGCTCCGAAGGGGGGAGCATTCAGCGGCRAACAAAGTGCCAGCCAAGCATGAAGTGCAAGGGGATCTCCCCCTCGGCACAGGGATGGCTCCCAGCCCTCACCAGAACGCCTGCCCAGAGCTCGCACGCTTCCTGGCTCACGCAGGGGAGCCTGCCTGGGGCTGCGGAGATGATGATGGCGATTATTATTATTAGCTGGTGGAATGGGATTTTGTGAAAYTGGGGCTGGCTAGGGGAGTAAGCGGAGAAGGAAGAAAACCAAATTTGTTTTCGTTTCACAGATCTCAACTGATGTAAATCAGCATTGCCTCATCGCCTCCAGTGGGAGATATATTCACTCACATATCAGCACAAAAGGTCCATGAAGTCAGACAACCGAAGGCAGTTTATGTCTACAACTGTTGCACACTTCCTTGTTGGGCAGCTAGTAAGCTAAATGTCTGCTAACATAAACAGAAACATTAAGGCAGTAGGTGTAAAAGCAGTTTGCTTTGTCATTTTTGAAATTTCATTTTGCCTAAAAAATATTATCAATGGAAAAAAAAAAATCCATAGTCAAACCTTTGGTGATTGCTTGTCAACCTTCCAGTTTTAATTTTGAAAATTAGTTTCATTATTATAACTAGAGATAAGTTACCACAGAAAGACAATGAATAATTCTCAGGCTGGTTGTGTGATCTTGCCAGACATCCAACATAGAAAGGTCCTATCAAATATTTGAGGTTTCTTCACAGTAGAAAGTAGTAAATACAGGACTTATGCTTCCTAAAAAACTTGTTAACTAGATCTACTTTTTCAGTCTTCATTTTGTCTTCACTCTCCCCATTAAAGACTGACTCCTGGGGTGACACATTCAAACATTTTGTGTCTCACAATACTTTAAGCCTCTTGACAGATCCATGGGGAATGACAAGCAATGGAAGTTTGTGGCTTGTCTTCAGAGGGGCAAGACACTGAAAGCACATAGACAGATTTTTCTGAGAAAAACATTAGACCTAAGTGAAAGGGGAGGAGGATGAGTGGGAGGGTTTAAGCACTCCATGTTTTCTGAAACATCTCTCACCTTAAAATTGGATCGGCTTCCAAAGTACCAGTCAATTTACTTTTCAGATATAACTTCCCAAGACATTGGGGTATCTTCTAAACTTGCATACGGGGTRTCTGACAGCATGCAGTTTCATCCGTCTACATGCCTTCCAGAGCCTTGAGTTTGAAACTTGCTGTATTTAAATTCAGCCTAATTATAGGTTGCAAATTAATTAATTGTGAATTATAATGAAAATAAGTGCCCAGGTACTTGATCTTCATGCATATACACATATACAAACTAACAGTAAAGCCCTCACCCAGAAATGCAAATATTCATTAAAAAAAGCCCTCCCTTCAAGTTTGTCATCAGACTTTTTAAGTGCTTCACAGTACATTTGCAGTCTTCTTCCTGCTACAGTCCATTTCTCAAGAGTGTGCAGGTGCTAGCTGTTTCTGCAGCTCTATGACATACAGTGCATGCACAAAAAGTGTAATGAGCATTTTAATTTGGGAGATCAGAAGTTGTCTTATGGGCAGTTCAGTCTCTCATTTCCAGGTATTGGCATTTGGAGATTGACACATAAAAATGATGGTGCCAAAACTGAGATTTGCAGCAAACCCATGCACCCACCAGGACATTCAGGGTCTGTGTCTCTTTATCTTGCTGTATCTCATATATGCACACACAAATGTTTATGAMAGCAGGAAATGTGTGCAGTAGACAGGCTACAATTGCACTAGTAAAATCAGAAATTAGAAGTGCTTGGAAACCAGAAAGAATTTCTGTATTAAAAAGTAAAATTGACAATAGCTGGTGAATTCCCTGAGGCTGCCACTGTATGTTTTTACACACAAAAGAGTTGGGGAGAGGAATGTTTGTGGTTGATTTGTTATTGAAAGAAAAAAAGTTTGAACAATCACAACCTAGAAAATTTCAGTGTCTTCCCCCAAGCAGTTTTCTTTGCTAATTAGTCTTCATCATTAGGATTTTTTCTTTTCCTATAATAGCAAGCTATATTGTATGACCACTCCCTTTTTCTTCATGGTACTTTTAATCTCAGTGCTCTACTCTTCCCTGCTGCTGGCTAGTAAAGACTACAATTAGCACAAGTTGTTACTTGCAGTCCTGTGCCGTTTGGATTCTCATTACAACCTGGCGATTCGTAGTTCAGCCTGATTTTACCTTAATGCCAGTAATTCCTTGCCRAAGGCACCTTTCAACCATGAAATCTGAAAAAAACTAACTACAGTGATTTCTTAAAGGCTAGTCTTGTTCTGTGGGTTATCCAAAGTAATGGCATCTTGCCCAGAAAAGTTGTGGATGCCCCATCCCTGGAAGTATTCAAGGATGGGTTGGATGGGGCTTTGAGAAACCTGATCTAGTGGAAGGTGTCTCTGCCCACTGCAGAGGCATGGAACTAATGATCTTCAAGTTTCCTTCCAACACAAACCATTCTGTGATTCTATGATCTCTTGTATTTCTTCAACCGCTTCCTGTCCTTTTACTGAGTCCTTTAAGCAAAGTCAAGAATTGCTTGAGCTATAATTTTTAACATCTAAACATTTCAAGCAACATACAGAAAATGTGTCTTGAAAGAGGAAGGTGAGGCCCGTGAACTGGCACGTGGCTTTGTTTTTATCTACTTTGTTATCATGCTTACAATTGTATCATAACAGTATTTCCTAGGCAAAAACTACCCAGTTTTGATACTGATAGTAACTGAAGAGCAGCAGAACAAACAGAAGGTTGTGAAAACATTCAAACAAACCCCAAAAGATAATTAGGGCACTATGCCACTTGAGAATCATGGATTGTTTTGGTAAAACTTGTAAATTATGTTTAAAAAAGAGAGGAAAAAATAAGTAAAACCTACATAGGCCTCCAGAGAAAAAAAAAGAAGCCATCTATCTATCTGTACTTATACGAGTATGTGTTTGGTTGGTTTTGACAAGAGTGAGCTCTGTTGTAGGGAATAAACATTTCCAGTTCCAGAGGGGAAACCTTCACACTTCAGAAAGGCAGAAAGCAGAAGAGGCTTTTCATTCTGCTGTGAGATGCTGGGTTTTGTACTCGTTTTGTGTACAGGGACCCAAGCTTTCATGCTCATGGGGAAGTAAAATAGTTCTTTATGGAGTATTTTATAAAGGACTATCAATCATTCCAGTATGAGTCTGAAGCAGAAGGGAAGCAAAGGAGAGGTCATGCACAAAAATGGTTGTGTTTCAAGCCATGGAATGAAAGATTTGACTGTGGGAAAGCAGATTCACATTCATGCAGACCCTGAACTTAGCCTTATAGAGCGGATAAGTGCTGCTTGTGCCTGCAGTATCCTCTCGCTGAGGTCTACCACCTATAAAATAAATCCTGTAATGAAAGCAGATCACCTCATAATGCAGTCCTGGAAGGGGCTGATTCATCCAGTATCTCTTGCTTACAAATGTACCACGGGGTTACCATAGTTCAGGCAGCCTCATTAAAAGCAGTGCAAAACACGCAGAGCCTGAATGGAGATGAAATAAAAGCCCTATAGATGGCTGTTACACATAATCCATTTGTTACTATGCTTCGGGCAAACAAAGGAGCACATTGTTTATAGAGCTGCTTTCTGCCAGCAGCAGAACAAATTCTTATATGATTCTAGTGAATATTTTACAACATTCAACAAAACGAAGAGTGTGCCTCCTTCATAATGCTAGTAATTCATAACTGGGAGAGGGATGAAGGCAGAATAGAGAGCATGAGAGTAAAACAGTGAGATCAGGTAATTTGTAACAGCTGTACAGGGAAACCAAAACTATTACTGATTCTGAGCACCCGAAGACCTGCACTGGAAAAGAGAAGGAATTTTTCATTCTTTTACATGCATTGCATATAGTATATATAAAGTTTAGAATCTATCCCCTAACCACTAATTTCCGTGGTTTATAGTTTTGAATACYAGTAGGTGAAAAAGTCTCACTATGTTCAGAAAGGCAAAAATAAAAGGATATTCTTGAAATAAAAGTTGGCCAGACACTAAAAACCACAATTGAAGGCACTGAATGAAGAGACGAATTTAACAAGTATAGGACCTGCCTAGTTACACAATAAGAAAGTTTAAAATATAATTGCTATTTCTAGTTCCATATTTGGCATGAATGTTAAAGGGTTTTTTTCACCTAAATAATTATTGGAAAGCATAGTTTGCAGTCTACATATTATTTGCTTTCTCATATCCYGGGTTAAATTATATAGATGATGTAGATGCAGATGACCTCACTGGAGTTGCACCAGACTGTAAACATGCCAACCTAGGTGTCAGCCTAACCAATTAGCACTAGTTAATTCACATTTTTCACCACATCTTTCTTTTTTAAACTATGTCTTCAAGAGTACAGTCTCATTGTTCATATATGGGAACAAACAAACTATCCAAAGCTGGATTTCTAAAAGGAGGCTAAACACTCCTTAGGCAGGCATAAGCTGAGAGGTGGGCCTTATACCTGAACAAAGGAAATGTGTGGAGATTAGTGTTCAAGCTGAACAATACACTACACAGAGCGAAACCCTTTGTAATTTAAGCATAGGACACCGGTCTGTCACCCCACCTACACACAAAGTGTTAAGAAAAAATTTATCACCTGAAAGCAAACCTAAGAAAAGGGGTATCAGAGACAGAGCCAAAAAAAATCCCAAACCTCTTGTGATGTTTTGTTTAGCAGCAGTATAACAACAGTCGTGCAACTGCAGCTGAAGCAAGAGATTTTCACCTCCCCTGGTCATGATATGACTTACCCCAGCTTAGAGGCGAAGGGGCAGGTCTCTCTCAAATGGCCTTAGCTCTTCTTCGAGGGGGAAAGCAAAGCAAAGAGACCCTGAATGCAGTTAGGGGCCTCAAAAGGGAATCAATGTATCTGCAAGGAAATGGCATACACCATGAGGCCCCCACTGTTAATACTATCTTTGTCCCATGAAGAGAAGTGGCGGCACAACATGGCATGGTGAAAAGACATGCAGACAGCACTAGGGCAGATATGCAAATTTCTGTGGGAAAACATCCCCTTGGAGGCTTTGAGAAGCACTGACATGTTTTCACATAAATCATTAGGCAAGACAAGATCCTATTTTCCATCCAAAAGGCACTCCAGAAGCTGAGGGCCACCTCTCTCCCATGCACAAACAACCACTTTTGCCTCTATCCAGCTGCTCACACAGCAATTGCTTTTCTGTGTAATTATATGAAAATAGCAAATACGATTAGGGTTGTAAGGAGTTTATTGTTTGTRTATGTGTGGTAAATACTGACAACTGGGATACAGGAAGAGCCATGTTCAAATTTCCCAATTACTGATTTTCTGGTTTCTAAGTTCCCAAAGTCATTTGAGGCACTGTGACACTGTGTCAGTGCAGATAATATATTCAGTACAAACTCCCAGGGGATGGATTTCTGCTGCAGCTGCAAGATCTTATGGACTAAGTAAGCAAGTAAATGCAGAGAGCAGGAATTTTTTATACTGTTTCAATGGATCAGATCTTAATTGCAGGCATATCCTGAATGAAGGACTCCACTGAAAACTGGAACTGATACTACGCAAAAAACTAAGAAGCAATAGCTGACATTTAGCAATTAAATAGAAGAGGAAATATGACTGTGTGACAGAGAAGATTGCCCAGAGAAGCTGTGGATGCCCCATCCCTGGAAGAGTTCCAACGCCAGGCTGGATGGGGTTTTGAGCAACCTTGTCTAGTGGAAGTTGTCCCTGCTCACAGCATGGGAGTTGGAACTAGATGAGCTTTATGCTTGCAGCTAAACCATTCCATGATTCTATGACAGGGAAGAACATGGGGCCTTAGAGAGGTGACTTTAAAATCCTGAGTAGAGGGACGAGGGGCTGAGGAAAGGGGTGGTGGCTGCCCAGGGAGCTGCTGAGAGCAGGGAGCTCACGTGACTGCCATAAGCAGTGGCACCTGCTGTGCAGCCAGCAGGCCTCCTGCTCCAGCACCCGCACCCGATGGAGAACTGCTGGACACTGCCCTGATGAGCCCACTGAGACTGTTCTGCTCTGCCCTCCTGCCCCACTGGCCTGCCTCTGACCTCCTTCCCTGGCAAACTCCCTGCTCCTAACCCTCCTTCCCCTAATCGGACTGAAGAGAAAACTCCTGTTTCCTTTCCTCCATCCATCCCTAGAGCCTCACACACTACAAGTAACACACTCTGCTTCCCCCCGTGAGTCACTTCGAGGGGAGCCCTTCACCCATACAAATATTTAGCAAGTGTTTTCAGCAGAAAATTCCCAGCATCACATTGGATGAGACTGTGGGCTGGGGGAAATGTGATTAATGGGTCTTCTGCAGAACAAAACCTCCTCAGCTCTGTCACAAGATAGTYGCTATGGTTTTTTGACATTGCTTAGCAGAAATTTACTTTGGCCAGGGGATTGGAGGGGGGAAATAAAAAAAAAAATACTATAGAAAAGTCCTCCATTGTACACTGGCAATTATTCTGAGCAAATCCTGTGCCTGTCTAGAATTTCAAGCTCTGTATAAATACTTTCAATTAGATTTAAAAAACAAAACCAGAAATAGCAAATGAGGAGACTTTGTTAGGAACAGACAGCTTGAAACATGTCTTGTTAGCTATCAACAAAGTCTGTTAGAAATGCTGGAAGGTTTCAGCTAGGTTGATGTAAAAACAACATCAAATATCCTCTCCTGTGAGAGACTAAGTTAAATGTTCTTTGCAGTTACTCARTTAAGGCTAGGTAAGAATGCACACTTCATTGCAATCAGCTGCAACAACCTCAGAATCTTTTAGCATGGTATTTTACCAAAGTTTCAAGTTTCAGCTGGCTCTGTGGCAGATGGCAACTTTCATAGGTGTAAAATGTTCTAATATATCAGACAAGTTCTGCCTAAAATGTCCAACAAAATAGGAATGAGAAGTTGGCCAGGGAATGTTTTACAAAATGTTTAAAAATGGATGCTTCCCATTTTATAAAGCATAAAAAGGCCAGAGCAGCATGCAAGAGTTTTAAGGCACTCTACCCATCTGGAAGAGTCGTCTTTCTGTATGTATTTTGAGTGACACAGCCACAGGCTTATAACACCACCCCCACTTGAAGGAAGATCCTGCTAKACTGAATACTGGAGATTTGGGCTTCAATGCTTATATAAGATCACAGAGAAACTGCTATTCTTTAGCAGCCTTAGGCATGCCTAAATTGTCTTGTAAATGCCAATCCAGAAGATGCAGAGTGCCCCACCTCGTTAGAAACACTGTATTAGGGGTTTCCACCTATAGTCAACAAACATCAAACCAGAACATCTGTGAGCACAGTTCATTCGAGTTTGTACGCTTAAGTATGTTGGTATGTACTTGCATGTCGTAAATCAACATTATACAGGCAAACATCCAGGGTAACTTGGAAGAGAAAGCAGGACAGCTGTGTTATCATGTCACTCTGGGCTACAAGGGGAATTACTCCAGGAAAAGCAGTATACTGATACAGATACTTTGCTACTACTACCTGAGTCTGCCTGTTCAGTTCCAGGAAAGACAGCATTAAGGCACACAGAAATACTTTTTAGGTGTATTTGAAAACCCATTCCTGAATCTCAAGTAGAATTATTCATTACTTTATTAATTCATCACTTCACTAATTTCAGTGCTCCAAAGTCAGTTTTTACCAACTRACCATCGGTCCACACGAACGATCAAAAATCTTAGACTATACAGGACTAACAAAGCTGCTGCAGTGTATCCATTGGCATGTACTGTGTTGGACGGGCAAAGTGTCAAACTTTACAGCATCTGGGAGAAGTTTTGAGAATTCCTTAACAGTTTCAGTGGAAAATGCTGCATCACTATCAGAATTTTTAATATAAACATAACAGTCCCAATGAAAATTTTAATTTAGAGAGTTATTCTGTTCCAGGTAGAAGGAGAAAGCACARTCAACACCACAACAGATGCACAGCAAATGCTTGAGGGGGGAAGGTGACAGGCTAAGGTGCAAATCCCCACTTTGCATTTCTCCCTGCCTAAAATCTCAAGAAGGTCTTGGTTTTATTCCAGTGGAGAATACTGAAATCTCAGGTTGCTTTTCAGGATGGGAGAAACTTTTTCTGCCCAACTCCGCATTTGTAACTTCGCCAGCTCAATTATTCCTGATGTCTGAGTGGTTGCTTTCAAATCCAGCAAAGAGTTTATAGGGTATGAGAACAGTGTCCAATTTTCTTACCCAGTGCAAGCTGGAAGGCATGATGGGGGAATATTTTGGTAATTAGCTGTAACATATTTGGCAGGTAGATTCAGATAAGATTTGATAAAATTCAGATAAAATTCAATACAAATGCAGATAATAGAAAGAATTTTCTAGACAGTCTGTAAAGACAGCCCTACCACTGAAGGCAACATGAGTTGCATTTGAAAAGCTATAATTTGGCCACATTTGTAAGCATGTCAGTGCTCTTGCCACTGCTTCACTAAGTCCTTGAGGCTGAGGTTCCCACATTTCCAGTAGTTTTGCTTTTGACATTTTTTTAGTTGATTCCCTTGTTATATTTTCAGTCATCCACCAACTTACTGCATGTCCCATCTTACATGTGACCACTCTCCTGATACCTACTTGGGCAGGAGTTCATATACAGTGATCAGTAGCACACTAGCTGTGCTCAGTACGGTGACTTCGCTATTCCTACAACCATCAGAAACTAATTAAGCATACAYAGGATGGGTAACATTTTCGGCTATTTTTCCTCTATGTGTTTTTTTCTGAGTTCCTACAGTTGTGATATTCCACACACAGTATAAAAAAAACATTCACTTTACACTAGGGTTCTTTGCAGACCAGGAAATAACAAAACTGGTAGAATTCCTAGGYAGGATATTCCTCCAGCAGAACGAGGAGGATAGGGCTGACAGATGACAAGTGAATTACCTACAGCAGTATTTTCTTGTTGAAAGCTGTAGTGGTAAGCATATAGAAGCTAGTCTTCAGCTATTGGAAAACAGGAAAGCTATTAAACTTGAAAGTTCCTTTCTTCATTGACATTGTCATAGTTTCTTTTGACTGGGCATGAGAGGGTTACAACCAAGAGGTTTGTTTTATTCTTAGACAGATGTGACAACTCACCTTCTTGAGATTGCTGTTTCCGCAGCTTAAGCTAGATACTTATTCTTGGAGATGCTCTGTGCTCATCATTTGTTCATTTCACCACAAGAGAGTGCATGTACTTAGTTACCTACTTCTGGTTTTAGACAACTTAAGCTCATCAATTTTACTAACAATACATAACTCCTATCCTCCAGTCCCATCTCCTGCAGTCATTTCATTTCTTCAGGCTGGCAAGTGAAAAACAACAGAAATTGTGAGATCACATCCAGACGCTAATGAGTGCAATCTAAAGCAATTAACATGTGCATCTGGATGCACCTTCACTTTGGTTTGGATCAGAAGCACACCTTTGAACACACTTTATTTATCATCCTCACTTACTGTGCTTCTATTCCTGTCGCAGAGTGCTCTTGGAGAGTGTTCTTTCATATGCAACTGCAGTTGGCAGCTGCATTTCAAGGGTACATCTAACATCCTTCAGCTGCTACTGAAATTTTCAGCAGTCACATCAGCTCCTCAGCACCAACTCTCTTGTTAAAGAAGGCACTCCTGCTAAGCTGCAGTACATGTTAATGTAGACATAAGCGTCCACAGGATTCAGTTCTTCCCTGGATGTGGGCTGAGACCTGTACATACCTCAGGGCTCAGGATCCACCAAGTGACATGGCCGTTAGAAGCCAGCAACCATTTAATACCCAGAAAAAGTGTGCAACATGGCAGTACTGCTACAAAGMAGCAGCATACTTCCTTCGAAAACTAGTTATCTTCAAAAGCTAGAAGTTAAATCCTAGAATATTTGAGAGATTACTCTCCTTGTTTATATGCCTCTAGCTCAACTGCAGATAAATTAAAACCTTTTTACTCCACTAGGTGGTGTAATTTGTCTTTCTGTCAAGCGTGAGCCTACAAATCTTCCCCCTAATTCTTCATTTCAAGATGGGGCCAAAAAAATATCATCTGAAAGGTGAAACGGGAATCTGGTCTACAGGAGTCAGCTACTTTATCAGGTCATGCTTCTTTGGTGTTTTCCATAATTCCTTAGAAAAGCTTCTGTCAGGACAGAATAACTTTCTTGTAGAACATTCCTAGATCCATGAAGGAATAAAGTAGGAACCCAAAAAAAACGATCATGGTCCCCCTCTATTTCCCCTTATACCCAGACATGGTGCCTAGGTATCTAAGCTATTAATGTGATTTATCTCATGTATTTTAAAGTGCAACATTTCTAGAAGATCTCTCCTTGGTTTATGTCTGAGTTACAAGATGATGCAAACATATTCCTGGATCTTTCTTATCCAGTTATACTGAATAATGTCTACTGACACACAGACACAAAAATAAAAGTAATCTAGTAAGCAAGATGCCCAACACCCCATCAGCAGCATACCCCTCTTCCTAGAATTCTGTAGCTACTAAATCACCACATATAACTCTTCCCGAAKTTATAAAGAAGTCCATAATGGAAGAATACAACTAGATAACTTTTATAATGTTTCTAGGATGTCTTGTAGGTATTAAGCTTAAACAGAACCCACAGAACTCACAGAAACAAACCAGTATGGTTGAAAGCTCAAGACTGAACTGAACAAATTCCATCTGGTAAATTGGAGGAAGCTCAGCTATCCTACCAGCTCCAATTGCCCTTGTGCTACCCACCCACAACTCTGCTTGCTTGCCCTTGGAAAACGGTACTGGTAACAGACATTTTTTAATAAGCATGCCCATGAGAAACACAACCAAGGAACACATCCAACACAGAGGGAATAATGAGCTTTCAGAACGGAAACTTTATGGCACTTCTTCACAGTCTGTAGAGTGCCCATGTTCATTTAGATTATTTATGTATCCTGATACATTTGAGATCAGGCAGAGCAGATGAAGAGTTTACATGCTCACCATATCTTCTTCAAGCACTGAATTTAAAGTACAGGACTGCCTGCTGCCCATTATTAATGGCATTTCTAAACATTAGTGCCACTGGAGAATTTGTTTCTGAATGGAAATTAAACAAAGCAACCATTTCCTCTATGGATGATTGATGCATGACATATCTGAGGTATCTGCATCTACAGTTGTGCATGCTACAGACTCAGAAAATTTATTTGAAAATCTGCTAAATATTTCAAGCTTGGGTGGAAACAAACCCAGGAAGTTCCTCAACAGCTACAGTAAAGGCTTTAATCTTATTACAAAACCCCATCAACTGGATTTGTCTCATAACCACTTCTACAGCTCCACTCACTCAGGAACAATATGGACCAGGGTCTGTGTTGTATTGTATTGACCAAAGCTTCCAAAAGTATAGCTCTTGATGTGGCAGAAAAACGGGTAAAGGTCTTTCTTGGTTATACACACACCAAATAAAGGGCCATCTTAATAGCACCATCTTGTGCACATGTTTAAGCATAAGAAGAGGAAGAAGAAATCTCTGCAACTGTAAATTTGAACATGTGGTAATCTTCACATCAAGTACTACAGTGCTCTGTGAAAAAAGAAAACCTAAGAAACACCATGAGAAGTGCATATTTACCTGTGCCACACAGAGAATGTACATGTTATGTCCAATTACTGATGTTGGTCAATTTAAACCTGATATATGGTCTGCTGCAAAATCTCATACCAGGACACTCCTTGATAGCAATACCAATGTACATAGCTCTATCATAAGAAAAAARCACTTTGTGCTGGGCAAACTCACACATTCTGAAAAATTAGATTAAGCATTTAGAGGATCGAGGTTTGTGTTCCATCAAGTCACTTTTATGCCATCATTAGAAAATGCCCCTAAGCAGAGGTGGGTTTGAGGGATTAACAAGGAAAACTTGGCACAAGGAGATATCTAATACTGGCACTGCATCAACAACATAACTGCACTCAAGTCTCAGCAAATGCGGTTTTGCTGACTTCAGTTTGCAAATTTTGACAGCAGATGGTTGAAACCTGCCCCCATAAAAATCCCATGCCTGAAATGGCATTGCCTATGTTTACACACCCTAAGAAATAAGGCTTGGATTTACAAAGACCTGAGTGAGTAACTTCTATTCCCCCATACTGGGATGCCTGTTACAGAGGGTACAAGGACACTTGAGACAACAACAATAGTGGCAAAGTATCTGGCCACTATTACATAGTCAATAAACTTTTATTTAGATGATAAAGGAAAACATGTTTGCAAGAAGAAAGATCTAGGGAGATTTACTGCTCCCCTGAAACGCAGAGAAGTCCCACAGGCTCCCTGTCAGCATGTCAGTGCTTGAGCGGAAGAACAAGCAGGTTCTTTAAATCACAGGCTGAAGACACTATCTGCATTAACTGGACAGAGATTTCATCTCCACATTGCCTTCTGGGTGATGCAATTTGTGTATGAGGAGTAATCTAAATATCGGATTGCACATATTTGGCAGGTCTTGCACCCCTCTTCACAGAGAATAGTTTTGTCATAACTCACAATATAGTTACTGTAATACTGCTCGAACAGTGTGCTGTGTGGCATAGACAACTGCTTGGCCATCTCATATAGGCTTTCTGGCTTCAGGTCTTCAATGCCGTAAGTTTTAGTCAGGATGTATTCTAATTTCCAGTTCGATTCATTTTTTTTGTTGGCATCTCTGAGGTCCAAGTAAAATTGCCAAAGATCCTACAGTTAAAAAAAAAAAAAAAAACAGAAAGAAAGAAAAAATAGGCACCGCTGTATTGCTTTCTTCCCTGCTTCATTAAGTCTCTGGAGTGATATATTGATTAGGAAGCTGTCACTCCTCATTATTCACATGTGAATAGAAGGTCATGTCCCACCCCAAGAGCTGGGCTTACACCCAAAGCTGGTACTCACAGAGTGGTAATGGTGGGGGGATGGGGAGCAGAAGAAAAAGGAGCCACAAAGGCAGCAGTGGCACTGTTAAGAGGTCTTTCCTGTCCAAACTCCACTATGCTCATGTCCGTCTTAGGAGTGGGGCAAAAGGGTGAGAACCAGAAGTTTCCTTTCTACGGGCACTGCTTGAGGGGCAGAATGGACAGAAAAAGAACAGCCCAGGAAGAAGTTAAGGGAAAAGGAGAGATGTTGATGCAGGAGTGAAATCTGCACAAGAAAGGAGCAGCCTGAATTAGCATAGGTCTCCAGAGAGAAACCCCAGTCCCAATCAAGCTGCAGGGTGCATTGTCACTGAACTCAGCGGGGTCAAGATTTTATCCTGAATTACAGAGAGAAAGTCCAAATCAGTCAGAGCCAAAATTAATTACACAGGATTCACTTTTTCTCCAAAAATCACATGAAACTACAAAGTAGAAGCATTCTACTTTTTTTTTTTTCCTTCTAAATTTATTTAACATTTCCTATAAAAACTCTATTTAGGAAGGCGCATGATTACAAAAGACATTATATGGTTGAAAGTGCTTTCTTTGTCAGTCCTTCTACACCCTTTAGAAGCATTTCAGGGCCTGCATCCCAAAGCTCAAGCTATCACCAGCAACCAACATTGGTATGTAAACAAGCCCAGGATTTAGGTGAACCTCTTTCACCCTTACAGAGCTCCCTGCAAATAGTTTTAGGATTTTGCTTAGAAAAGTTCTGACTGTCTTTGATCCTACACCATGAGAATATAGAGAGCAGAAAGTATCGGGTAGTTCTGCAGGCACAGAAAGACCGACCAAGTTCTCTTTTAGATTTCCTTTCCTTTGCCCAGGAAGAAAAACTAAGAGTAGCACCAAAGTTCCATCACCATTACCCACAATAGTACAAAGGCTGACATCTCGCTGTAATTTTTACTGACACTGTATTTAAAGTCTTAAACAATGCTTTAAAACCTTTACTTACCAGCAAGCTGTAATCAAAAAGATCATATTGATACAATCTGACACCAGGGTTATTGGACTCCATTTGCAATACACCCTTCACTGGGGTTACAGCAGGTGCCACAAACAAGGAATTGATGGGCTTTTCTGCAGAAAAAGTGAAGTTGAGGAGACAGTTTCCTTTCAATAATTTCTTTTTCAAATAAAAGTTTTTCTAGAGTACCAACACAGCAAGAACAAGAGTGACTGGCTTACAGACATTAGCATTTTTCACCTGAATTAGCTGTATCACTGTGAACTGCTATTCTYCCAATGCATAGACCAAAACGTGTGAAATACCATAGTACCCACTCCAGTGTGTACCACTTAATCCTGTCTATACTAGAGGCTTCCCAACCAATTCAACTACCTGTGCAAAATTGCAAATTGGTCTTGTCTATATGTAAAGTCTCTGTATTTTGTGTATTTCTACTAAAGAAATATTCAAAACCTTTAGTTGCTGTTTCCATACTGTATTTTACATGTTGCTTTATGTGTTTATGATGTTATTAGAAACACCAGGGTCTGTTTAATCACCTGACCCTGACTTCACTCACCTAGACTAGGCCAGCACCTACTATGTGAACACCAACCTTTACAGCAACTGAAACATGAGGATGTATGTGGGTTTTATTGAGACAGAATATGCAGGGGAGTACATTGAGAGGTTCTCTGTGGAAGAAGCACAAAGCCCTAACTATTCCTATCTCTGACAACATCACAGCAGTGAAATCACAAGGTCAGCCTCCACATATAAGCAGAAGTTTTGAAAGCTTGGAAATCAGTAGATTCTTCTGGAGAAGATACAACTGAGCTCTATTTCAGTACACTGATGTTGGCTGCAATACTGCATTTATCTTAAATTCTCTGGAATTTTGTCAAGACGAAAATGTCATGAATAGAAGACAGTCTAAAACTACAGACAAACACAATGTGTATTTGATTACTGTTTAAATTTTGTCAGAAGATGCAAAATTACTAAAATAATCTGGAAGCAGCTACTTGCACATGCAAACTGTAATGACAAACACCAAGACCAGTCTGTTCTCAGTGAAGTTTGCAGTAAAGATGATGATTTCATGGATAAATCGGACAATGTATAAAAAATGGAGGTATAAGACTGCATTGAGCACCATTTAAAAATATATAAAAAGCCAGTTCTTTCACTAGGCTGGATTCTTTTTTACTGGAGATTAACACCATGTAAAAAGCTAAAAAATTTGGAATAGTGTTACCTAGTCAGCATTTTGGGCATTGCTCATATAAGTTTATATGAAATAGCGATGAAGAGCCAATTAACATTTCTCCACTTTACATAAAGCAAAGCAATGAACCTCTTACTGTTCTATGGTACAGACATAACTTGTTAGAGATCTTCTGTAAAAGATGTTAGAGTGTCCATATGACCATGCCCATGCTTAAAACTAAGGGATTTCAAAGCAGTAAACAAAAATTTCAACGTGGGTGATTTTCTTGAAGGGAAATTAGCTGATCCAAGAGATGCAACAGGCAGAGACTTTCTTTCCTCTGCCTCCTGCTTACCCTTATCTTAATTAACTTTGAAGCAGCAGGGAACTCAGCAGAGAGGCACAGTAATGATGCAGGAAACACAAGAACATAGAGCATGTCTAGCTGGCCTGAGAACATTCCCTTTGACACATTACACAATAGCAACTGGCTAGTATAATTTGCCCATGTCACTGAGAGAGCAGAGAGGAAAGACTAGAAATTCTTGTCTAGGCATAAGCATTCATTAAAAAAAATAAGAAGCTTGGGGAGTCTCTTATGACTTCAACAAAAAGAGACAGTCACTGTTGCAAGGTTCTCTTTGGAAATAAAATTGGTGTGTGTGAGACTTGAACTCTTGCAGATAAATAGCAGTACTTCCCAATTTCTAAATAGCAGTATTTCCCAATTTCCTTTTTCAATTATTTATAACGGAAGCTGACTAGTAAGAACATGCAAGAAAGTATTAATTTGCTTTTAATCAGGAAGAAAAAGTTCAGGAGTCAACAAGCATCATTACCTTCGTCATCCAGGAGGACCATGATACTATCTCTATGTGTATGTCCAAAAAACTGGCCMGCAATAACACTACTGTATTTGCGAAAAATCTTTACCAGTCTCTCATTGTAATACTCCCTGATAGCTGTAGTATTCCTTGCATATGGCAAGTATCCTACTGGGACGTGACCTATTATATACACCTAAGGAATTAAATACAGAAAACACAATTGGCACCTTCATTTGAAACTTAAACTTTTAGCTATAACCTAAAAGTGGTTACCATAGTTTCATAATAATGCTATCTTAGAAATGGCATTCTAAAAGCTGTAAATCATGACAGGTTTTTTATGTAAGATCCCAACAGTAAGATTGCTTAAATTCATAATATCAATTTAGTATATTATTGGGGGGGGAAAATGTTCCAATAAATCTATGTGTGAATTTAGGCCTAAGGAAAATGTTATCAATTACTTCAAATGGAAAAAAAAAGTTACTAGGGCAAGACTTATAATTTGGCATCTCAATGGGATAGAAGAAAAAACTTACATTTGAGTATTACAGAGCCTGCATGGTCAGAGAGTCACCAGAAACATGGAAAACTAGTTAAAACCCCTCTGTCTGAGGTAGAGACTTAGTGCCAACTGCACACACCAACTGATAAGCTGCAAGGTTTCATGAGGAAGGGAAAGCTCTCCTTTCTCCTGACTGTAATATAATATATCTAAAATTGCAACACTGTAGCAAAATGTAAACATGTTTCAAATGAAACACTTCCTCTGTTCGGATGAAGATCCAATCCCCACAGCAATCAATCAATCAATCAGGAGCCAAGAATTTAAACCTTCACTTCAAAACCTGAATATTATAAGACAATTTATTATAACACTCATATCATAGCAATCACTGCAGCTTGGCTAAGTTTTGTGGCTGACAAACTCCCTTCTAATTTCTATTTTTGATACCTTTAATTACATTACAGTGCAAATGAAATATGCTAGCTTTGGTCTTAGGCCAAGAGTGTATATTTTAAAATTAAAGGCTATGCATAAAAAGGTCAGAAACTGACTTCTACGGTATTTTACATAAAAGGCATTTTACTGTATAATTTGAGAAACTTCATTCAACTAGTTTATTAATTATTTCAGTATACTATGCATATTAAAGGAAGAATTATTAAAAAAGAAAATTTTTATTTTAGAGTATCTTTGGCACCATTAATATTCTTCTAGAAGCATGTTTATACTTTCATTGTCTCTACTTCTTTTTTTTTTTTTTTTTTCCCCCAAAGTTGAAACAAATAATGTTAGGGGTTCTGTTCCTGGTCCCTACCTTTTCCTTCTTTTGTGAAGAGGTTTCAAGTATTCCCTCCAGCCAGGCAAACTGGTTGGCTGGGTCAGTGATATTCACAGTTACCTTGTTGGGGCTGTAATATAAATTTGTGTTCAGACTGATTATCCTGAGTGGTTGATCGCTATTACTGGATTCAAACAGCTGTGTGTAGAAGCCACCTGTGAAAATAAGACCAACATCATATGACAAATTAAAAGCTTCAAAGCACAACTTTATAAACAAAGTACACCACTGACAAAATACGCAACCTTACTCTAACAGAATATCATGCCTATTCAAGCCACACAGTCACCTTATCTCAACAGAACACCTTAACAACGTTTTCAGCCACATTTTAGTAGAAGCTGACACTGAATTATTTATGAATTCTTGCCTGTATTATCTTTGTGTTTATTTGACAGTATTTAGATGCAATTATCCAACTGACATGCAAGAAGTGCCCTGTAATATTTCTTCCACATTGACACATACAGTAGTTGTTAAAAGGTCCATACTTCTTGAAATACAGCAAACATACAGGCTCCTTCAGGAAGAACTGTTTGAGTTTAGTAGCCTTGTACTTTGAAAGTCATTTAACCTCAGACTTATGATACGATGAAAAGTGAAGATCACATTCTTCAGTCCTTGCTCCCAAAATTCTCCATGGCACGCTGAGCTTCTTCATAGTTCATGGACTTCAATGGTAACAGAAGTATAACAATATAATTTAAATTAAGGTCTGCCTCTTTGAGTTTTATTATCCTTATTAAAGTTTCTGCTTCCACTCTTATCCAGACTTTGTTCTTGTTCAGGACACAAAAACACAAATTAAACTTCCAAATCCCTGATGTTTGAGTGGAGTGGAAATTGGGTTGAACTTTTCAGTTCTTTGCTAAAAAGAAAAATCCTAATCAGGATATCAATATTCTGCCAGTTTAGTAAGTTGGACACAAGTATTAACAGTATAATCACCACAAGTATGTGCTATCATACCCTGAATAAAAATGTACTTATTCAGCATGCTCTGAAATACATATAGCATCAAAACAGAAACAACATTTTAACAGTTTTTTACCATCAAAGTAAAGTTTTCTTGTGCATGGTATGTCTTCATCTAAAAAGTATTACAAGGTCTTGAAGGCAGAAAGATATTTCACGTGCATTGGTACAAAGTCAATAACACTGTATATGTTACAAGAAGTGATAAATACTGCATCAGAAAGGAATGAATATATTCTGAATATAGGCACTGTCATTCAAAAAGATAATTAGCTTCTTCCAGAAGAAGCATTACAGATTGTTCTGATTCATCCTATAAGATTTATCTAAACAAACAGGACAAATCCAAAGAAACATTACTTCTGTAAGCCCTGGCTTCACAATGCATTACTACCACACTTTACCTTTTCTGAAGGTGCTGATTGCTTCATCGCTGAGCCAAGGTTTCCAGAAATCTGCTACCGCATTGTAAACTTCACTGGTAGTTACAGGAAGCTGATCCTGTGAGAGAGGAGAACCTGCCTAAGTCTTGGCATTCAGACACACAGACAAAAAAATCATTAAATTATCCTATCTGACCTCTTGTATAACATGTAAGTGTATCCAGTCATCACCAGGAGGAATTCAAGAAAGGAAAAAAACAACTTCTGAATATCCAGTATTGCTGATCAGGAACAAATGCCTCAACTCAGTCAGAACTGATTGCATGGCCTTGTTATGGCATTACTAAACCAATGCCAGAAATACGTCCACCCTTAAGAATACAGTACAATGGAAAACCACACATTCTGCAAAATTAATAAATATATCAACTGACAAGTCAAAGTCTAAAAATAGTCTTTTGGATTAAAAGCTTGAATATAACCTTCTTTTTCAAGCAACTTGGGGTTCATAGCAGCTCCCCAAAACTCCACTACGGCCCTCAGAAACATTCTGGTGACATTCACAAATGATAGTCCTGTCGTTCTAGTAACAAAGAATTTTAAAATGTACAAGCAAAAGTTTTGTCAATGTTTTCTCCTGCTGGCTCTAATTAGGACTGTAGCACTCTTCAGTCTGAGCCACAGCCTGATGAGACCCATGCTCTGATCTAACCCTGACAGGAAGATATCAGCCTGTCCTTGCCTTTCCTAAAGTATCTGCTTGGAGTCTTGGTGCTAGAAGGAAAAAAGAGGGGTCAAAAAATTGCAGTGCATGTTTTCTTAAACATAAAATTTGACCTTTCTAAGATCTTCGAAACCAAACCTACCTTATTAGAGGTTTAGGCAGTTAGTCTCTGTCTAGGAGCAGTGCAATCAGACGTCTGCTGAGACATTTGTTGATTGCAGTGCACAGACATGAGTTATTAGGACAGCTTTGAGCCAGAGCTAACAGTCACTAACAGACACAACAAAACCTGATCTCAGATAAGAAGCCATATTATGGACTGAAGGTGTTTGGACCTAGGCAAGTCAGTGTTCTCTGAACTGCTAGAAACAGCTTGAGATTTTGTTTTAAGCAGGAGCAAGGGTGTGAAACAAGTAAGACTATGCAGAAAGACCGAGGCCACAATACATGATCTGAAAGGTAYCCCAATGCTCCATTAACCTGAGTAGAATTTTTAACATGTTCTGCAAGAAAAATCAGCCAGGACTGTTCAGTTGTTAAGATGGACAGCTCAGAACACAGGAGAGCAATAAAATTCTTTGGTGCATGGTGAGTGTGCAGCTTTCACACTTGCTTTGGAACAGCCTACGGCATGTGGCTTGCTCCATATCACTTCCAGTCTACAGGACATTTGCCAAGCATATCCATTTGAAAAAACGAAAGGTCATAAAAAGCAAAAAACAAACATTAAAAAATCAAATAAGTTGAAATGATCCCATAGTGGAAATTGTCTGATCCCACGTCTTTTTCAAACAGTAACTGAAAAGCATGCCAGTTCTGCATATTGGTGAAGCATGCCATTTCAAAGTATCACAGAAACGCTCCCGTGTGGCTTTGTGCAGGGAGAACTACAACAATCACCAGTTATCCCAATCACCAGCTTGTTTCAATTTTCTATTTGCTGCCCATATGCCTCTCATGAACATCTTTTTTTTCTATCTTCAGATTTAATTTCACAAACGAAATTCATATTTGTTGAAAAAGTCCCTACATTCTTTGTTTACAAGATTATTGTAGGGTTTTTTCCTCTATCAAAGGAGATTGCTGAATGAAAACTATTCTCTGTTAAGACATTTTTAAAAGTGAAACAAAGTGAAAACGAAACACTGAGTGACACTTCACTTAAGGTGTTATTTATCAAAATACTTTACCAGTGATTTCTAGTGAACCAACCTGTCCCCATGTCAGTGCATATGAAAAGCCAAAGCTGTACTACCAGAGTGAGAACACAAAAGACTGAAGTTATTTTGGTTTGTGCATTCACACTTCCAATACACATCCTGATCTTTTTCTGTCTCTCACATCTCCTTTTCCCCCRACTCTCAGTATCTGTTACTTCTCAATTTGGAAACCATTAACTCTAGCAATGACACAGGCAATCATACAATCACCTACTGCACCAACCTATACCCTGGCAGGCCTAATGAAGACCACAGAAAGCTGGAATACAAGCTTTGAGGGTGTGAGGGGTTTTACTGAATTCCCATGAGCAATTTCAAACAAAATACTTTAGCTGACCTGCTTCCCATCCCTTCCGATCCCCTCACATCCAATGACAGCATTTGTTTCTGATCCCATGTGCTGCCAAATCGACCCACAACACATTTTAAAGGACAAATGAAGCAACTGTTTACTTTTGAGTATGCCAAGAACAATATTCAGTACAAAGTGAAAAAGCACCATCCTCAGCTGCACATAACCATAAATCATCAATGTGAGTACTTCTAAATGTCCAATAAGGAAAGAAGAAATAGACATATTTTCAATAGTAGTGGCAAAACTATGGGAACTTTACAAAAATTCTGCCATTCGTTTAGTAAAAAAAAAATAAAATCCAGTGATGCCAGCTGACAGATTTCCAGTAGGCCTTGCAGTAGGCCTTGAAATTTACCATAGGCTCAAAGGTCCATTAAGGATGTAATTTCTGCTAGATTAAGTTACTTTATAGACATGCATGACATACACAGTGAGGAAAAAGTAAGTGTATATTAACTATGTTGACACACAGTTAGGTGTCAGGTTAGGAGGTTCTAAGCCGTGAGGAATGATTAGCAGTAAATTTGTGTGACCTCAGGCCAAGTACAAATTCTACCTGGCATCAATGTTTCCTTAGGTAAGAGCACAGGGAGAGAGTGATGTAGTTTCTGTTCTAGAGTGGAACTACTTATAATATTAAATGCTACCTGAAGAACTGTAGAATTCTGTTTTCAGAATAATAGTTACAAAGAATTAACTCTTATTTTTCAGACCTGCTTTATCAGGAGTTAGGAACACACTCAATACGTCATATGAACAAATTTCTAACTTATTTTACCTGTGGCCAGTAGTCATGATTGCCTAAGGCTGGGAAAACCTGAAGATCCGGAAAGAAATTACGAATTGTAGAACTCAGATTACCAATGATGCTAATGACCAACTTTGTGGAGAGCTCTTTTACAGGAACATGAGGAGGGCTATCTCTGAAAAAGAAAAAGGCTTGATTAACAAAGATTTGTTAGGAACATAAGGAAGGCAAAAAATTCTGCAAACATATCTACATTCTAGCACGTAACACTACTATACACTTTAATTAAAATCATAGAATGAAAGGCTCTCTGCAAAGGCTTTTGTTTAAAAAAACACGAACAAGTAGACTTGTTTAGACAATGTTTGTCCTATGATTCATATTTATCATAATGAAGATTTCTTAAAACTTAAATTAATTTACTGTCATCATTTTGAGCTACTGTGCAGTTTGGATTATATATCTTTCATGACCTACACAATACTGTAAGTTTTTTTTTCACTTTTAACAACATCCTGTTGAAAATTAAGTACAATAAGGTAACTGAAATAAATTCATCATTTGTCTTCATATATAGTATTTCTTAACACCCTTTCCCAGCAAAATAAAGTGATATAAACAAACCAGTTCTTACACTCAAAAATACTAATCTCTTTGATAAATTATCCATTGATGTATGCCATAAAAAATTGTATGATGGTAGAATTGAGAGTTTTGCTGTGGCAGAAGGGTAAATCAGTGCTATCTTTTATGAATACCTAGAAAGCAACAAGGCACAGTACTATACCTTGATAGCATAGTGCTACCAAGCTGCTCATATGCCTCCCTTTCCCACTTCTTTGTCTAGTCCCACTGCTAAGGCACATAAAGCCTCACAGGTAACATTTCTGTGAGAGAGTATTATTACGCCCACTTATTTCTAATACAGAAAACTGGAAGAGGAAAGGTAAATGTTTTTACTTAACAGAGGTCTGCAATGAGGGACTCTGAAACCACCCACCCTTTCTTTAGAAGCACACGCAGCTATGAGTGACAGCAATGAAGAGCCACGCAGCATCTGCAACAGTTACCCTCCCCCTGCTAACCACTGATCTAGAATCCACACAAGCACCAAACCTTTAAAAAAAAATACATGAGCTATAGTATTGCTTGATTCTAGTTACCGCTTACAGAACCAAATACAATCTAGTTACAGGGTATCTTCTAAGAAAGGATGCACTTCAGATTTAATGACCTGAAGGTCTACAAAATCCACCGCCTCCTGTAGTAACTCATTCCAATCAGTTATTGCCCTGACCTTTCTTTTTGCCTTTTTCACTTCCCACTCTCCCTGCACCATTTCCATTAACTTATACTAGTACACCCATATGCTAAATATCACAATGAACAGTCCAACAGTTATTACAGAGATCAAAGTCTGTTCCTGAGGCCTTATATTCTCACTCAGTCTTCCACTTAGTAGCCATTTGGACAACTAAAGAGACAACTAGCATTTGCGAGATACTGAACTCAGATCTGCTGATGCAAATACAAACTTGTGAATTACCACACTATCTGGCTATCCAAGATTAACTGCAGAGCGACTTGAACACTTACCCTGTCCAAATCATGAATGAAACCTGCTCTTTTGAATCCTTCATGAATGCAAATGCTGACAAAATAAGTCGATAAGGAGAATCACACAAAAAGTCTCCAAAAGGGCCTGGGTTGGAGGCATTGACTCCTTTGGAAGAAGAACAAACTTTGGTGCGATCAGGGGTAATGTGGTAAGTTGGATCTAAATGTAGATCAGATACATGCCAGAACTGCCCTGTTTTCAGAAAACAAAGATTAAAGAAAATGCATTATTTGCATTTGAACTGGATTTATAAGGGTAATGCCAAGTTTACTCCAGTTTATCTACTACTCCTCCTCTTTAAAGTCTTGAAAAGGAGAATAAATTTCACAAATTGTGGATTAGCCTGTCGGATAAGTGTGGGCAAGTTCTTCCTGATGAGCCCTTCATGTAGTCTGCTTAGAAAAACTGAAAACAGAAGCAGAGGCATGGGTTTATGCTATTCACCAGAAATGAAATGGAGACTGGAAGGAACTGAAAAACCAGCTCCTTTTCATTAATAGCAACCTGGAAACTGGAGAGTAGAGGCCATAGGACTTCTCCACTCCACTTGAAAAGAGAGAGAGATGCATTTTAATTATTTTTCCAGACCTCCCCTGGCTGGAAGCTACTATAAAAGATCACAGTCTAGAAAGAAAGGCAAGAAACAGCATGTGTGCAAAGAGACTGGGCTTCTTACCACAGAGCAGTGTGTCAGCCTCATCCACTCACTGCTTTCCAGGCTGACAAGCTCTCAGCCACTGTTACACAGCACTGCATGGATAAAGGAGCTGAGAAGTATAGGAATATGCTGAACAAGACAAATGAAGTCCGTATTAGACTACCAGCCTTGAAGTTTCTTGTAAAATAAGAGTAATTTCTTTCTGTCGGTTTCAAAGCACTTGGTAAAGGTACACATGTATCTGGGGCAGTGGTTGTGAAATAGGAACGGATATAAATTGATTTTTCCCAAGGTCACATGCTCACTCTGTCGCTGAGCAGGCACCATGCAACTGTACCCCATGGAGTTTTATTTCAGGAACCAAAGACTAGCGGTGATCTTCAAAATCTGTAAAACTGTGACGCCTACCAACAGGAGACAGGGAAACGCCGGGACACTGCTGCTTCCTTGGTCCGAGGCAAGTGTGAGTAACATGGAATGCGAATTCCGTGGGAAACCATTTCGGAGCACTCACCTGCACGCACGACCCCAGGCAGAGCGTGTGTGTGTTTGCTGCCAGCACAGTCCCCAAACGCGGTGTTTGCGGTGCGTGCCTCGGGACACCGCGCCAAAGGCAGGCCAGGGCAGAGCAGGGCTCACCTCACCCGCTGGCCAGCTAAATATAAACCCCGCGTAACCCCCGTACCTGAAAAGCGGCATGTTGACTGATATAACAGTCACGCGCAGCCGAAGCCAGTGGGGACAGGCAACACTGCGGCAGCAGGGTTACGTGCGGGCAGCAGTGCCATGGGGAGAGAAAGGAGGCGCAAGCGGGGACCGCGCAGCCCGGGCCCTCCCCCGCCGCCGGGCTGGCAGCGGCCCCCGGCCGGGCTTCCCTCGCCGGGTCACCCCTCGCCCGCCCCCCGCTCCCGCCACGGGCGGCCCCGGCCGGGCCCCTCCGCCGCTGACCCCCGGCAGACTCACCCAGGGCGGAGCGGGGCTGCTGCGGGCCGGCCGGCGCCGCCTCCAGCGCGGAGCAGAGCAGCGCCAGCCCGAGGGCCACCCGCAGCTCCATGTCGGCCGTGAGGGAGCGCCCGGCCCGCCGACGGCTCTACTCGTGTGACCGCCCCGGCGTTCGGAAAAGGGGCGAGCCCCGGCCGGCTTGTACAAGCCCCGGCTCTCCGCGGCCTCGGCGGGGCCGCCGGAAACCAGCGCGCCCCGCCCGCGCCGTGCGCTCGGGGCCAGAAGCCGCCCCAGGCCGCGGCCCCGCTGTCGGACGGCGACTCCCGAGGGCGGCGGCGCGGGCAACTGCTGTCGCCTCAGCCGGCCGTGCCCGGCGTGACCTTCGGGAGGTGCCAGCCCCGGGTCAGCGCTGAGGAGCTCGCAGGAGCCAAGCCTGGCCGCGGGCAGGGCTGAAGTCGGGGCACCGGCTGATGTGAGGCGGCCTCGAAGGAAGGCTGCGCTCAGGACACCCCACACCGGTCTCAAGCATCTCTTGGAAGGAAAGTTTGTCATGGCATAGATGTAAAAATGGATCCCGGTTAACAATCATGCTTGAAAATAAAAAACAATCTGATGAAATATACTATCAAGTACACCTTTAATACAGCTTAAGGGAAGTGACAAGGTGTATTGTAAATACAGCTAGAAATCCCATGTGCCAGTATATCGCTCTCTTTCCCACTCCTCTGAGCRGTGTCACAGGCACTTCAGAGGCACCACTTCTCCCCTTTTCTCTCCCTGATTTAATTTGACACTAATATTGTTTATCTTTGGAATAACATTGTTTAAAAGGCTACTTTTTACTTTGCTTAAAAGTGACTGTAATGCAAAATATTACCGTTCAAGGTTTATTTGTAAACCAAGTCTTAWCGATTTGCCTCTGCATTCCTTTCCTCATATTTAATAAAAACCCTAGTTTTTTTAAGTCATGACACCACAAATCATTTGTTGTGAAGATGAATCCCAGTATTGGGAAAGCAAGTCTGTTTACCCCAATGAGGAGGGAAAAGCAGCTGCTTCCCACCTTTCTGAGAAAGGGTGGCTGGGAAGGACAGGCATGTGGCAAATGTCTCCATAGGCAAGCAGGCAGCAGCCGAGGGGAGGCAGATGAAAGCTCTATTAGGTACTGAAGCTGAGGATTAAAACCAAAGGGCAGAAGATGCTGCTTAAACATAACTTGCATTATACCAGTGAAGCAGCCCAAAGCATAGAGGGTGGAACTCCCCATRCCCCTAGAAAAAGTTCTACTTTTCATTTCTCTGATGCAAAAAATATAGATCCCAGATTTTAAAAACTATCAATACCCACCAAATAAAACATATGTATAATGGTTGATAATTCAGGACTCTGTCTTCTAGCTGTATAGTGTTCTCCACAAGAGAAAACAGACATGAATATTCCTTTCAGACAGCTTCTTTGTGAAAAAAATAAAGCTAATAACATTGAATTTTATATTTGTGTGGGTTATGTGCCATTTATGTGTGAACTTTTATCAGACAAGTTACCCATGTTATCCTATCTATCCAGGCAAGCAAGAAGCCTCTTCCCATATCACACAGCTGAAGGATGACACAGTGCAGGATGAGACCTGGGAAGTTGGACAGGATGCCCCTCCTGTACCTCCCTCTGCAGTGACACACACACCACTCCCAGAACAATGATGAGCTAAAAAAGCCACAGCTCAGCTCTGGCTTTGTTTACAAGGCTGGACATAGCTACACYTCCATGTGGTTCTCTGAGTGAGTGTGTAGAACACATGGACTCTTCAAACAATCTCCTCCATGCTGCCAAAAATCTGTTTCAATTTTCCTAATAATCTGAAGCATAAGGCACTTTTTCCCACTCTGGTCTTTTAGGGAAATAGTGTTCAGGCATAAGGTTTTAATTTATCTCTTTTAAGCAGCATTTTATTTTAATTTGCTCACAGTGCAAATTGTTATCTCTTGTACATATTAGCTACGAAACAACAGTTCAGAGAGCAGAATTGCAGTAGGTTCAYGTTGTACTGTTTTCCTCCCATTCCTGTGGAGACTGATGAAAAGCAGTTAGCATGTTGACCTCCCACCCTGTGAAAGACTCCAATATTTGCATATTAACAAAAAAAACCCCAAATCTATTGAATCAAATTAAAAACTCTTAACTATTAAAACCAAAACTCCATGATCCCTGGAACATCATCTGTCAATCTACTGACCTTAACCTGCACTGGGTAACAAGTTCCCAGTAAAGAGAGAAGCTGAAACTGGCTTGAACATCTCACTTCTCTGTCTACATAAATAAGGGACTTCAGATTTCTGCAGCAAAAAGCCACCAAAGCCAATTTTTCATTTTCCCAAGTACTCTACACTGCACAGAAGACTGCTGCATCATCGTGTACCACATGCTTTTCTGTCCTTTAACTCAGAAAAGGGAACTTTGAACACCTCCCTCCAGAACACTGCAATATTAGCTGATTAAATGCAAAAGGAGCATAGGTTTAAAAAACGTTTTAATTTGTTTGATCTGCATTCCAAAACAATTCAAATATGTTCCATTTACTATAAAAAAAAAGAGAGGCAGGTGTTTCAGAAATTTAATGCCAAGTTTAACCTGTTTCGCTATACAGAACAAGCATGCCAACTTGATGGCATAAAGTTTTTTTTATAAAAAACATCCCACCAAAAATCTTTATTAACCTTTCATGCCAGAAATGTGCATTTTAGCTACAATCAATTATGGACGGGACATTAATCCATCCAGCAGAAGTAACACCTGGACAGAGGTCAGGTAAACTCTACGCTTTCTCATAGTGGCGAACAGCAACCACATCACCAAAGGTGAGAGTCTGCAAGTCCAAGGAAAAGATAGACAGGTTAGAGGTTGGACCATTTTCTGTAATGGTTTAACACATATTATGAAGTCCATGCTAGATCAAGGATCGTTTACACCATGTAATTTATAGAAAAACAAATAGATCTGGATTATTGACATTTTAAATGAACAAGAAGCCAAGCCTTAGTTGTGGTTCCCATAAGAAGTGATACTTTCTCCTTGCTACTTTCACACCCAAGAAGCACATAATGCACATTTACAAGGCAGCTTTAAATTTTTAATTCAATATACTCTTTAATTTTTTAAATATAGCATTGTTTTAATACAAATTTAACACTTATTTTTCCAACGGTTATCCCACTAAGATGTGCAATCCAAAATTCCAAGGCCTCTATACCAGTAGGCATAGGTATATACTTAAGGAGAACTCTGCCCTAAAAGAATGCATTCTGTACCCTATGTAGCTAGAACTACCAAATACTTTAGTCACTGCAGTTGTGCAGAACCATAACTAGAGTGGGCATTCTAGAGGTATTTCCTGAAGTAGAACAGGGCACCTCACTGTATTCAAATTCCAAAATAAAAGATATTCTCAATTTGTGTGATTTGTTCTCCCTTGAATCACTTGCCACATTGTGTTTCACTGACTAGGTCTTAAAGTTTGTATTAATTGCAAGTCTTCATCCAGGCAGATACTCTTTGAAGTATTTAGGAAACAAAATAACTGGTTTTCTCCAACAACCAAGTCTGATAGATCAGTATAGATGAAGACACTTGATTTTTGAAAGATATATCTCCATTCCAAAATTAAGCATGAGAAGTGCTACCCTAGACATTAGCTATAATAACTTATAACATTTATTTAGCCTGTACTCTTGTTTCTAAAAAGTCAGGAAAAGCATGTGAATTTAAACTGAGACTTTTCTCAACACAATTGCTGTTTATCATAGTTTTTAACAAGATAGGAAGACTAAACCCTTTATTATTAAATATGAAAATCCTATTACCTCCTGCAATATTGTAATTTCATTTTCACAGGAAACTACTTGTTCTGTGCCATTAAATATTATTTATGTGTGCATACATAAAACAAGTTTTTAAAGAAATCTAAGTTGCCACTGGCAACAGATAATTTCCTATATWATCAAGAACTTCGTATTGATACAAGCTCACCAGGCCTTTTTTTCTTGGGTATTTACATAAAAGTCTAGAAAGAGAATATATACACTCTGGAAATCCACAGGCTGGCCTGCCTAAAACCACTAGCAATTTTTAAATTGTCAGTAAAACAAGACACAAACCAAAACAAAATAAATATTTGAAAAATCTCTGCTAGCTTTCCCCACCAAATAGTTTAARGGTTTGTGTCTAAGTCACACTGTTCCCAAAGCTTGAGATAAGGATAAYTGAGGAGTGTTAGCAGTGTATGTGGGTGCTCAGAGTGTGTTATACTTACCATTACCATTTTGCCATCCTTTATTTCTCTCACAAAGTTTGTTTCTTTGCCGTCCCATTTCTGTACGTGCACTAGCTTCTCCCCATCCAGGGTCACAACTGACTGTGAGATACCAAGAAACACAAAGACATTCATTTTTTGGGGGTACTTGGGATTCTGCTCACACATTCAGCACGCACTGTTCTATTGAATTCTCTTCAATAGATGGATGTGGATCTAGAATGATAAAGTAGTCGCAGCCATTCTAAAGCCAAGGCTATGAATCATCCTCATTTCAAGCATGAACTSCACACAATTCTTGTTTGTGTCAAAGGATGAACACGTTGTTTCCTTTAAGTTCCAGTCTCACAAGAATCCGCTTCAGGTATGCCTTGGAATAACATTTGATATTAAGCCCCCAAACATGCAGGAGAAAAGGCATTCGACTATTTTGACTGGAAAAAGTTATGCCAAATGATATGTGGCKTGTGAGAAATGCAGGCAGCTAACACAATCAGTTGACACTGGAAGGCAGACAGCGGGCTGAAAACATGATACATTCAGAAACAGACATGGTTTAATGTCTGGTGTATGGTGTAAGCGCRCAGGACAAGCAAGATGCAATCTCGCCTCTTTTTTCCCCCCCTGTCCTTTGCCGTGCTGTAACTAGTAGCAGCAGAAGTAACATTTTTTTTCCTTTGACCCTACCAAAGGCAGAGCCTGKGGGGTGGGGGTGGGGAGGAAGACGAGAGAGCCACTGCAGCCCCAGAATTCACTTACTTTGCAGTTTCTATCGTCGGGGGTAGTTTCATCAAATTCCTCTCCAAGTTTAAAGCTGATTTCTGTGTTTTTGAAAGTGCTTTGAGTCCTGATCACTACTTTGTCCCCCTCGCTGCTGATAATCACAGTGGGTTTAGTCACATTCCCCACCTGCCGTGTTGCAAACCCCACACCTAGACCATTCAAGCGAAAAGAGAAATCCATCAAACTTTCGGACTTTTATTCCCCCCTCCMCCCCCCCCCGCCCCGCTCCACATATCGAGGTACGGAAATCTTTTATCCCGCTCGACAGCGTAAGCTATCCCTGTGAAACGATGCTTTCTGCTTCTCTCGTGCCCTTGTACCGAGTATCCATCGGTACTGCCCGCCCAGCTGTAGCTTCGCGCCCTCCCTCGTCGCCGAGCACGGCGGCACCGCACTCCGTCCGCGGTCACCCGCACGGCCGCGATCGCTGCTGCTGCTCAGTTTCAGTTCCTTACCACTCCAGCATAAGGATTTCGTTTTTCCTTGTTTGTTTCTAGCTTATCCGCAGGCAGCACGTGCTCGTCTTTCATACGCTTCCCCTAGCCCGTGGGCATTTCCCGGAGCCTCTCCCACGCAAACACAGCCGGCCCCCCGGCTGAATGACCCGCATCAAATTAACTCTATAGATACATGCACAGGCGCCTCAACCACCCCCTCCATCACCGCCGCCACCGCCAATGCCTCACCTACACCTCTGGCAATGAGGAGGGGCTTTTAAATTWTTTTTTTTTTTTAAGATAGTGCAAAATTCCAAGGTTTCCTGAAAGTGCCGCCGCCCTGCCGTACCTACCCAGCGCCTTCATGTACTCGTCGAAGTTGTGGCTGTCCACCAACTTCCAGGTGGCGCAGAAAGCCTCGACCATGGTGGCCGCCTGCGTGTTCCGAGCGCGGTGCTGGGGATGGCAGGAGCGCCGCTGCCGCCCCGCATTTAAAGCCGGCGCCCGGCGGGGGGCCGGAGGAGGGGGGTGGCCGCGGTCCGCCCCCGACGGCCACCACGGAGACGCCCCGCACGGCCGGGGGGAGGGCGCTCCCTGCCGCCGGGGAGGGGGCGCGGGGTGCCCGGCCGGGGCACACGGCGCGGGGTGGAGCGGGGAAGGAGAGGGGCTCCTCCGCCTGCCGCACCGCTCCTCGCCGGAGCCGCCCCGGGGGCACCCCCGTCCGCCCGCCTCGCAGTTAAAGTAACACGCGGGCAGAACCAGGAGCGGGCACCCAACCTGAAAGGCTCTCGTCAGTGAAAACACAGGGTCGGACGCTACTGCAGAATACCACCTCTAAAAGTTTTCCCATGCAGATTTTCAAGCCCGTTCTGGTGTTGGCCAAGTGCAGATCCCTTTACCCACAATGGCATCTCTATGGATGCTGTCTGAATTCGGCATTTGCTGTTGCTGGCTCAAAACAGCAGCTTGCCTCCACAACTGCCAGCATTTGGAGACTAAGAATGAAGAAAAAGGAAAAGAGCTTAAAACTGTTTCTTGGAATTTCTTTTTTTTCTGCAAGAGACAGAGTGTCTTCCTTTTAGTTGTTCTTTGAAATTTGTTGAAGGCATTAGGTTGTCATCTTCTCTCATCTTGAGTGTTTTTCAGAAAGCAGCCTGTCTCTGGGACAGCCCAGGGTGTCATCTTTTCCTGACCTGTGGCTTGGATGGGTTCCAGAATAGTGAATCTAGCACTTCAGCTCTTGCAACAAAACTCAGGGACTAAGCAAAAGAGAATTTACGTGATTTAGGGAACAAAACCTCAACAATTTTCTACCTAGTTCAGCCATACAAAATATAAATAATTGTGAATACTTTTCTAATATCTTTAAATTAGTTTTTGACCATCATTTGCATTTCTTTCAGGCTCTTGTAGTATGGCACATTCTTTGGGTGTAGGGCAAGTGATGTTTCTGATGGGATTTTAATTTAAACATGCCAGGTTGGATGGGGCTTTGAGCAAGCTGGACTACTGGAAGTGTCCCTGACCATGGCGGAGGGCTTGGAACCAGATGATCCCTTCCAACCCAAATCATTCTATGATTCTATGATATTAAATTCTAAATGATTTTACCAATATCCTTGTGAACTCGCAGTGTCTCCTCTCCCAGTACTGACAAGACAAAGTTATCTGCTCATASAGATTTTGTTTGCAGTAGCCCTGGAGCCCCTATTTATTATTCTGGTGCAGATGTGTGCACAGAGGCTGAGAGCTCGTGCTGTCTGTGCTCACTGGGCCTTGTCATGTACAACCAGCCTCATGGACTTTGTGTAATTTAAAACTCCTGAATATGATTCAGTTCAACCGCTGGTAGCTGGACTCCTGAAGGATGCTTYTGCCTTGCACTTTCTGCCAGACAGTGCTGCAGCCTGGCCTTTGGGAGGCAGCCACTTCAGGATCCTTAATTTAAGCAGTCATACCTACACTGATGGCTCTGTTCTGCCAGGATTTCTCAACATATTTAACTAAGACAAGTACCTAGTATGATGACCCACCCTTAAGGGGAAGGAAGCACATAAGAATTTCTTAAGAAAAATACATTCTTTAACACTTTGCACCATGCTTCAAATATAAAAMAGGGTTTGCTAAAATGTTCACATTCATTCTTAGGTACTTAGATAGGTTGCCAGAGTCATTGCATCGTGTTTTATGATGGTGACATCCCACCCATCTGTGTTAGCAATAATTTGGGACCAGGGCAAATCAACAGTAGGAAATGTTACATTATTGACTCCTTTGTGAGGTGACAAGCCACAGTTTAACATGTTTTCCATGGCATCTTATGCCSTGTGTCTGATTATGGACCCTTATGCAAGAGTTATGAACGTCAACAACTAGTACAAGTCATCTTGATCTACATAAATGCTTTGCTAGCTGAAACAGAGATCACAATGTGAAATGCACTGACCTGGTGTGCATTTTAGGTTKCTGCTCAAGAGATCAGCTTGGAGTTTCTTTTGTGCTGTCAGCAGTTGGATGGTTTTAACAGACTGTGTACTCCCGTGACAAATGGTATCTCTGGAGATTTTGAACACCCAGGGATTCATTCTCCTTTACACTAAACTCTTTACACCACCTGAGCAGTRTAAGTAGGCACATTTGCGTTCTCTGTGAAAGGTCTGCTTGAAAGATGAAAATGCTGTGGTAAGATATCCCTGTGTAATGAGTAATTCTTGCTTCCAAAGGCCATTTGATGTGAATGCGAGACTCCTCTAACCTTCAGCCTTCAAACACAGGACACAAAACCTGCTTTTGGCTACCTTTCCCCCTGTTACATCCCTGCTTTGCATGCCCTCAGACATTCAGAGAATGAGGCTGTCAGCCTCATTCAGCCTTCATTCTGTACATGAAAGAAAAAAAAATCACTTCAGGAAAAAGAAAAAAAGAAGGGGGGGCGGGGGGAAGGAAGGGGGCACCACAGGATGATCACCAGGCTGCTGTGGTAGAAAAGTCTGACCATGAGATTCTGTCATGTGTAGATTCCTCATAATCTACGTCAAGAACTGCTGAGCATCTAATCACGACAGCTAGTCACTAAAGGCTTAGTGTCTGGCTGTAGAAATGTAGGGAAATTGGTGCAGCTAATGTTTGAAGTCAGGTTTATCTGTCCTTCTGCTCTGTCCCCCTGTAGATCTAACGCAGGCGAGGCACTCTTGCTACACCAATTTAGTTAAACCTCTGTCATTTGATCATCTTTGCAGTACAATAGCCAGAAATACTATGTTAAGGGGATTCTATGTTATAAGACCTTCAGATAATTTAGTGATGACTGCATTATTCAAACATTTCTGGCAACGAAGATCCTGGAACTGCAGAGCATCTTGTACCAGTATGTGCAAAAAAGGGCAGCAGTGATACCCGGGCCTACCTCCCCTGGCACAAAAGCAGATGTAGGCATTCAGGGGCCTTTTAGGTATTGAATCCCATTGAAAGCCAACATGATTCAGGGTCCTAACTCACTTAGGCATTTCTTTAAACTCTTAGCATTATGAAACATATAGGGGCCTACTTTTGAATTAAAGAAATTGAAAATAATGTGCAGCTGAAAGAAAAAGTTTCCTCCATTTATGAACAGCATGCTAGGGTATTCTCAGCACATTTTAAGCTTGTTTGAAGCCCTGCTGTGAATCTCTGTGCAGCTTTGATCTCAGTGATAGACCAGATATGACCAGATTTTAGTAGCTRTTGTGTCAGATGGGATGATGTTACTTCAGGGCTGAATGCGATTTGATTTTGGGTGCTGCAAAAAAAACTAGTGTCAAACAGGGCAGTAGAATGTCCTTAACTAAAATTATCTCATATTTCCTCTAGCTGTCTAAGAGATTTGCTGATCCCCCTGACAAAAATAAACCATCTCAGTGCTGTTGGTGAGTCACAGAAAATATCTAGGTTTATTTACTCTATTGATGGACAGCTCTGTAGAAATCCCAGGTTCAACAAGAGATAAATACCTCATGGAGAAGACACCCAATTATGCAACTGCACAAGCATGTGGTCACAGAATGGCSCCAGGTATAAAGCATCTGTACGAATCCAGTTGTGTGCTGCATAAATGCCATGGGAAGGGGTCTGCTCAAGCTGTGGACCAGATGATAGGCAAGGTGCAAGGTAATGCAGGCAGGAGCAGGGAAGACATGTTTACACCACATCCCTTCTAAGAGCATGCCATACCTTAGGCAAAACTTAGAAACATGTTCAGCAGGCTTCCTGCCACTGTAAAAGTTCAAGCAAAATAATGCCAGGACAGGCTAACATTAGACACAAGTCATGTTAAGGTCTAATTCTGGTGTTGGTTGCTAATTGGTGAAAATGAAGTGGTCTGTGATCATGCATTTCATTCTTGTAGACTCTCTCTTATTGGTGTTACAAATTGGTGTGACATGAGATTAGGAGAGTCCTAGAAAGTAAATACCCGCTAATACCTCATTATGAACTATTAGACATATATTCGGATTGGTTTAAGCTGAGAGGACAGCTGGTAGACAATGGTTTAAAGAAGTTAGCAAATGCTATGAAATATCTCCAGGGTGTTCTCTGCTTCTAAAAGGCATTTGGGAGGTTGTTATCTCTTGTTTAATATTACTGTATGAATTCATTTAGAGGACTCTAGTCAGATGTTCTCCTCAAAGAATTAGCCTGCATTAAAGCCAGCCACCTTCCTGGCTCCCAGTTCAATTTATTGAAGCTGCAGTTACTTTAATTTTGTGCCATTAGGCCTTTGTTATTTTAATATTTGTCTTTGCTTTCTTCTGCACATAAGAATAGAAAAAACTATTTTAAAGCRTCTAAATTGTAACAAATGTCTGATACAGGGTGTCACTTACAATAGCTGTCTAGTTACTATAAAATCAATATAAGAAACCAGCTTTCCAGACTTACAATTTCAGCATGGTCAAATGTAAGGTCATACACTGAGAAAGAAAGAAACACAGTCTTTTAAATAAGCAACTGACTATTTCAGGGGTAATAATGACTCAGAGAAATTTAGAAGGCATATGAATAGTATGAACAGACTAAATTAAAATAATTCTTATTGGGAGGAATGGAAAAGTAGCACACAGGTTTAAGGAGAGTAGATGACTTGCATTTGACTTGTTGCGACTCATTCTGAGAGATGAGTAGATTTGGTGTTCAGGGCAGACTAGTGAGAATATTAGTGAAACACAAACACTCTGTATTAAGGTCCAAGGATTCTGTATTATAGCAAAGAAGGGAATAATTTTTATCATCATCAATATAAATTTTATAGTGTTAAAGATACAAGTTTAACTTGTCATGTGTCATAAATATCATATTCTCTTTCTGTAGCCCTAGAATATGCCACGGAGGCTGTCAAATACCTAATAAGTGTGACTATTTGGAAGTCAGTAAAATAAATCTCAAGCTAATCAATCCCAAGCTAAATCCTTTCAGCAAAACAAAAGACAACTGTGCAATCTGCAGGGCTGGATTTAAGAAATTTTTGGAATAATTCAATTTATCTTCATTCTGTTTGTCCATACAGAAGCATTCCATTTTCTGCAATATCCTGAAATCACTCTCAGTACCAGCTGAGATTTAGGCAAAAAGTAAAATCAGGTTTATTTGACTGAATTTCAAATTTAAGAAAACAACTACTGAATTTGGAAAACAGATGCAAAGTTAAAACTCAGCTCATTAACTACCTGTATTTGGATATTCCGAAGGTCCTCCTCTGTTCCACTCAGCTATGGACTGACAGGACACAGTCACAGGTTGTTGGAGCCAGATGTGATCTCCCAGAGGCAGCTGGAGCCACACTCCTCTGGGTTTGAGTCCCCTAAATTGGAATCTCTCACCCAGAGCAAGCCATTTCCTCAGAAGTTCTAAAGAGCAGTGTTAATGCACCCCAGAGAAATRTCTGAATTGCACAGTCTTGATAAATTATTTAATTAGGTTATCAATTTATGGACCTGTCATGGATGAACAAATGCCTGACACAGATCAGGCATTTGAAATGAAACCTCATGCTGGGTGACCTAGCTGGAATTACATACCTAACTTGATTCACTCAAGAGTGCAACCATATCCCTGCTTTACATACTGGTTTGTGGCCAAGCATTGAGTCACTTCTGAGTTTTCATGAGTCTAAATACTGAAACTTCCTGGAACACAAAATTCTAGAGCAACTTGAAGCATTGCAAGGTTAAGATAGCTCATTACTAGCTTCAAACAGGGACTAGTACCAAGACAAACTTGGGAAAAATTTTGTYATACTGGCTGTTTGGAGACAATCCCAGAAAAACAGTGGTCTCTTCAGTCTGATATACAAAACTCCAGTCACTGAAAGTTAAGCCTACAGAAATTTATATTCAAAATGAAGTGCATATTAGCTGTGAGGAGACTTAACCTTTTGGTCAACTTTCAAACTGCCTTACAAGACTTTTCATCCCTGTAAATTGTAAACTATTGCTAACAACCACAGGTATTGGACATGATGCAGGAAGTAATTCAGAGAAGTTCTATATCCTGGATTATGCAAGAAATCACGTGAGATTCTCACAACAGGCAAGTCTATACCAGGAAACTTAAAACCACATCCCACTTGCTAAGTATGGGTTCATACTTTGGCGAATCCAGAGTCTATTACGGGAAAAGATAGAGATATACACAGAAAGGAAAACAGGCATGTAGTGCCTACCTAAATAATCATGGGACTCACTTTGTGGACTGTACTGCACCAAGTGCCAGAGGGCATACATGTACACATGTATACATTCATGTGTACATGTTTTAAAAGATTTCCCCCTCAGTGTGGCAGTAGTAAACAGACCCTCTATGGTCAAAATCATTAACTAAACCTGTAATATTTAAACAAGGCTTCTAATAGCATCCTCCTCCAGACCTTTGAAACTTCCTTGAGTGGCTGATCAGCCTTGCAYCCAGAGCTCAAAACATCCAGAGTCCAGAGCCAGTGGAGGGTGCAGGAGCAGGCTGACTTCCTCGCACCATGACTGGCTCAGCTGTTCTGATAAAAGAAGGGCTATGGAGAGGAAACATGGCACAATTTTCATGCCTKTAACTCCATCTACTGTCCTTTGTCTTCCCTGCCCTTAAATATACTCTTTCTTACATCTCAGCATTTCATTTAATCCTTTATAAATTTACCTAGAGCTTTTGACTCACAATAGCCCATGTTTAAAAAAAAGAAAAAAAAAAAGATGCAAAGTTCAAAGGCTGTCTGGAAGAAGGCGCCCGTGAGAAACTTATTTCAGCACTCTTTTATATTGCAACACCACCTGTAATCTCATAATGACGTGCTATTTGTTTTCTACAGAAGCTTTCCCTCTCTCTGTGCTGAAGGCAAGGGCTGTTCCGGGCCTGGCTCAGGGGTCTCTAAGGAGTCTGTCTGATACGTAATATTTACCCAATACTTGCCGGGAGGAAAAGCAATGAGCTGTACTTCTACTGTCTCATTTTAGCGATTATGGAGGCAATTAAAGAGACTMATTTCTTGTATTGGGTGTTGAAAGCACTAACGGTGGATGTTGGGCTTAAGGAGGTGTGAGTGAAGCAAGGGGTGAGCACTGAAGAAAGGAAGAGAGTAGATGGATGTGAGGTTTGAACGGAGCTAGACGAGAAATTAAGAGGGAAGGAAGGAATGGGATGGGATTGCCGAGCCCGCTTCCCCCTGCCTTGGAAGCCGCGGGAGCTGCGGCGCCCAGGGCCCGTGCGGGKAAGAGCCGCGGCGGCCGCGCCGCTCGGAGCGCCCACTGGAGCCAGGCCCGCGCCGGGGCAGGGCGCCCTCTGCCGGCACCGTCCGAGGGGAGCCCCGTCCTCGGGCCCGCCGCTGCCACAGCCCCCGCTCTTCCTCGTGTTAGCGACCATCCCGAAGGAGACCTGAACTCCGCCGTGCCCGGGGAGCTGGAAGCTGGGCCGGGGGGGTAGGGGGGGAGGGAGAAGGGGCGAGGCTGTGAGGAAGGCGAGGGCCCGGCCTTGTGCCTGGCGCGGGCTCGGGCGCCATCTTGTGACCGCCGGGCGGGAGGTGCCGCCTGATGGCTGCGSAGCCCATCCCTTGGGAAAAGGCGCTCCTGCACCCTCAGGAAACCGGGTGCGTTACTGGAACTTCTGGAACATTGCTGGGGGTTAACAGCAGTTCACATGCTCCTTCTTTTTATGTTTGCCCTGCTGATGTATCGTTGACAAACATGCCCAAGGGATCTGGAAATAACAAATTGCCCAGTAAGGTCAAACCAGTCTTTCACAGATTAGCTTTTCCATACATTGTATGATAAGCACTGGATTTACAGCATCAATCCTYGCACAGCAGAGTCCCAGGAATAAAGCACTGGTTTGTCTAAATCCTCACATCAGGACCTTTTACATTACACGCAATTATATATATGTTTAACACAGAAAAGCCCACGGCATGCAGGCAAAAAAAAAAAAACCCAAACAAAAAACCGCAGCCAACAAAAAAAMCCCAACCCATAGTATTTTCCATCAAATGTAAGTCTTGCACTAAAATCCAGAGATCTGGCATTGGGATGTGGCACATGACAAGGCAAAGTAACAGCCTTCAGGCTTCCTGTTGCTTCCGGCCATCTTGGGGTATGAACTGGTCCACACTGGGCTGAAGAGGGTAATACAGCAAGGCAGTAAAGTAACAGCTCTCAGCAATTATTGCTAATTAGTAGCCAAAGTAGAACAGCTTCAGGTGAAGAAGACGAAACTTAGTTCTCACTAAAAAAGGTCAGGACAGTCATCTGTGGCGGGATTGGCATCCAAGCCCGAATTGCAGAGTGGGCACCGAAAGCTGGGTAGGCTGCAAGCCAGGCTCGGGCACCTCTTTTACAACAGAGTTTATGAAACTCGTTGAAACACGAGATGCCTTCTGTTTGTGATTACCCAGTTTTCTGATTACACAGAGGCACCAAGGTTTCTAGCAAAACCCCTGGAGTGAATGTCTTGGATTGGCTGGACACAGTCTGCCTCTCACCAGCCCAGTTTGCAGCTGGRTTTGAGGTCTCCTAAAGTTTTCTCCCTCCACTTCCTCGCACAGCCTACCGGGCAGGCTGAGGATCCCACTAGATGGCAGAACGGTTTAAGCCTTTGCTCTTTCTACTTCAGAGCAAGTGCCCTGGGACCCCGGTGGGCTCAGCCCCACTGGTCTGTGCTGTCTGGACCCTGGGAAACCCACACTCACCACGATCTGGGGCTTAATGCTCACTGAACACACCGATGGAGAAATGCATGCAGAAGTCTTTGTTCAATTGCTTCACGGGCTGTATCACACACAGAGCACTAGCAGACAGAAGAGAGGAATATGAACTACTGCTAATTTGCTAAATCTTCAAGTATTCCTCTTTGTGTGTGTGATACATAAAGGATATTTGGCCTACTGGTGGTAAAGTGCAGTTTAAGCCTCTTCTAGCCACTGCTCTGTTGTAACTTTCAAGTAATGCAAGTGCAGTTATAGTTATGATTACCATTGTATGAAAGCTGCAAAACAGAGAAGTGGCCACTGTGGGTCAGATTGAAGGTCCATGTAACTAAATAAGATACCTTAAACTAGCTTCCTTGCCACTAAGCATTTGTTTTCATGGACTTTGGAAGCTCTGAGAAATTTGCTGTATGATTAGCAACTCATGACTTAAAACTAGATATAATTCACACTGTAGCTAGTATAAAACCCATCTTTGTCTTCGGTGATAACTAGATTTGACGTGTATATTGCTGTACTATCACTGATTTGGAAATTTCTCTAAAAATACTTTGTGACCRCTTTGTGAACTGCTTTGCCACTCATTTAATCCATCCAGGCTCAGCCTATGCAGTATTACACCAGAATGATGTTATACAGCACAGGTGGATGAGGAATCATAGTAAATAAGCTTTATTTTAAAAAATCCTTAATTATTTCAAATGAGAATCTTCTAATAATCAGTCCCCTAACTTGAAGCCTAATTAGTCCTTTATTGCCTTTCAGATAACAATTGAACTTTCTTGGTTTATATTAACAAAAATGTGCCCCTATTCATCCACCTCTTACATGAAGCTTCTGATGAAGGGCTGACCCCAAAATAATTACCTTCTTAATGACATCTGGAAAATATTAAAGCCAATTTTATGTATAATCAAAATATCCAAATTGTTTTATATATGCACAATAAAATTACAAGGATACTTCCTGTCTTTTTTCTTTTTTTAACATGCAGAGTCGGTAAGAATGGATAATTAAGTTCTAAAATTCGGAGACAATATAGTTACCTTTTTTGCTTTGTACCAAAATGAAATTCTTTGCTTTATAATAGCCCAGGATAGTGCTGTAATATGATGAAAAAGATGCTATTACCTGTACCACACTTACTGGAATGGAAATTGGGATTAATGCATTATAATACCAGATTAGCCTTAATAGAAGTTTGCTGCTGCCATTTATCAAGGTAATTAAGTACGTAGCTAATTTTAGGCACTTAAGTAGTTCTGTTGACTCCCGTGAACTTGTCTGCATTTAAAGTTAAGGATGTTTTAAAATACGCTTCTGATTCAGGGCCATAACTGTTGTGGGCATGTGAACCAAGAGAATGGACTTTCATCAATTACTCGTTAGTTGTGCTAACGGCAGGGTGGTACAGCCTGGATAATGGTTGGAGCTGGATAAACTGGCTCGGTGACAAACATATTCAGAAGCACTTCATTTGCTCTTTACAGGCTCAGCCGAAGTTTAGTTGGACTGTTACCTGTCTTCAATATACCAACAAGAARGTGAAGTAGAGCTTTCCCAATTTTAGCTGTGCTTAAGGGAGTAACTTTGCCCAAGCCCCCGACTACTGGGCAGCTTGGCATAGAGCCCCCCAGACAGGTCTAAAGGGGCGACTTCCCCTCTGCCTGAGTCAAGCATAATGCACAAGTAATAAACTCTGCTTCTGACTAAAGTTTATATGGTGCAATGTCTCCCACACCAGCCATTTTGTGTTTCAGTTTATACTGGTCAGAAATATGCATCTGGCTCAGAACTGGAAAGATCTGACAAACTCCAGACGTAACTAAGTATTCCTACTACTATAACTAACTATGAAAGAGCTCTCTCATGCAGTCTGGACTAATAATTGTTTAGACACAAACTGTACATGCACATGGCAAASAAGCATTTCTGCATTTGTAACTTGGTTAATGTGCCACTAGATAATATACATATAACACTGTATAACATATTACGAATATTTTAAAAATGTTCATCCTGCTTTTAATTAAGTTGCATTTTAAATCTTAGTCTTTACTACTGCTGTATTTTTTCAAATTTGCTGTTAAAATTCTTCTTTCTACACAACATATTTTCAACGACAGGTTCATACAGCTCAACTAGAAAGTAAGCACCAGAGTGCTTACATTAAATACGCCAGGGTGTTGAGCATTCTTGACTAGTTCTAAGCTATACATTTGTGAGCGGTTAACTCCATTTATGTATACAGCTAGGGATTGTTTTTTTTATATAGAATTTAGCACATGAATAATTTGCTAAATTCAGCTGGTTCATAATTGGTGTTTTAATAGCAAAAAACTTCAAACGATCTTAGGCTAACAAAGTACTTAAAGTATCTATTTCTTTAACCCAAATTGCAGTGTCTGTATTCTATCAGAGAAGAATCTAAATATATCCAGTGCTGCAACAGTGAAAGAAGTGCAGAATTCGATATAGGCCACGACCCAGAAGAGCAAAGCATATCAGGAATTTTGTTTCAGTAATACTCAGCTACTTGATTTTGATGGGATCACCACAGCTTCTTCTAATTTACCAGTTTTATGTATTGTGATGCACTGAAGGAGGCTGGTATAGGAGAATGGGACTACAACCCAGAACAAGAATGGGTACCACAACTATAGTTATCTCTTAGTCCCTCTCCACTGTGGTTTTCAACTCTTGTCTTCCAGTGTCAGCTAATTCAGTCTCTCGGACTTTCTTAAGCCACCTGTTTTGCTCCAGTGGAGTAAGTTATTTTACCTTCCCAAATYTGAAAAAACTTTGGGATGTTGCGCTTGTTAAATGAAAACAGGTTTAAGAAGAGGGAACTGTCAGTTCAGTTGAATTAAACTGGATTCTTTATTGAATGGTCCCCAAAAGGCAGAGTGTAAGTAAATGCACAGTAGGAATGGAAGTTGTGCAGAGGCCTCTTACAAGCTCTCTGCCAGGTTTAGATTACACAAATATTTTGTAGATGGAATACCAGTCAAATGTAGAACGGAGATGCTTCCTCCATTTTCACAATGTACATAAGTGGCTGCTGCCCCAGGAATAGTGAAGGTTCATGTCTGTACCTGAATCTTAGGTCTCCTACAATAAGGGAATGAATGCCAAGTATTTTCAGGAGCATGACCTCCATAGCAAAACAAGTCCTTTCAGTAGAGAAAAAACTTTGCTTAAAATCTTTGTAAAAATCACAATGATTGAAACATCTTCACTGTCAGCAAACAACAAAGCAAAACCTGGATTAAATAAAAGAAATATGTATTATGGGGATTTAAGTATTTTYGTGCAGGAGAAACATCAAGAAATCAATTGAAGACAGAAAAGATGATAGATATTTAATTTCCACAGTGAGATTAAACAATTTTCATCATATACAAACATGGCTACTTTAGATAGACATGAACAGCTACAATATTCAGCATGAAAATGAATGACAGAAGTGGCAAAGACTGCCAAGAGTGGGAGAACCGAGATGATCTGCCATAATCAAATAGAGGTAAGGAGAGTTTGGAAACAAACATTGATGTTTAAGTAGTTTACAAAACCTTCTGGTGACAGGAATAGGAGAAAATTTTATTTTATGTACTTTAGWTTTTTTTCCTCACACCCATCTACATATGTCTAATGAGAACAAAAATCTCAGGAGATAAATTACAGATAATGTCTGTAATCTAATATATACTTAATATCACATTGGGGAGAGTGAATACACCTCTGTGTCAGAGAGAAAGAAGCTGGTTTGGGAAGTTAAGAAACAGGAATTTTTTTTTTAAACRATCATTAGTTCCTGGTACATCTGCTAGGTATATTAATTGGAACTGTCAAAGAAGATTAGTTAGAACAGATAGTATAACCATGAGAAAACCCAAAAGAAGAGATACATTCTTTAGTTATCTTCCTGTTTGGATGTGTAGAACATTGGTTTTGGAGGATGACAGTAGAAAAAACTGTATGCCATCCATGTAATCATCTAGGTACATGTGTGTTGCAAAACCATGTCTGTGCTGCTAAAGTTGCTACCACACTTCAGAAGGGGTGACACAGGGAAACTGGGAAGTCTGTTGATGGGATTCATTAACCCAGAAGTCCTTAGGTGTCAGGAATCATTGCGTTTTCCTTCCGCCTCTTGACTTTCCAGCAAGGCTTTGGATGATGGCACTTCTCCACCCTCTGCTCCTGCATCTAAACAGAGACAGAATTAAACATTTATACCACACACATTCTCACAGCTTTTTTAATGCAGCCAAATATTTGGATTCACTGATCATCTGTTTGGACTGGCTCTTTATTACCACAGTCATGGGTGCTTTAGAAAGAGAGATTAACTCAAAAGATAAAGAACTTGCAGAAGCATCTTCTAAAGCCGCTGCCTGCTGGTGCTGATTTGTCCACTTCTTGCACATGTTGATCAATGTGCATKTGGCTGTAAAAAGTAGATTGGAAATAACTCTGTATTACTGTTACCCTCTTTTTTTCTGGGTCTTTTCCAAAGTCAACTTAGAATATTGCACTCTTTTGAGCAYTGCGTGGTTTCAGGTAGATAACAGTACGGTTTATGAACATGCCAGTTATCTGTCTGACCTTCTTTGCCAAGAAATACCTACATGAATTCACCCTGTCTTCACAAGATGAGAGGGTTTTTTGTTACTCTGATTTGGAAGTTCACTATTCCACAGATTAGAGTTGAATGCTTACATRACTGATATAAATAAAAGCTCCCCAGTGTGTCTGGTCATTATATGAATTGTTCCATGCTGTTTCTCTTGATGCTCAAGTTTACTCACTAAGAAACAGGAACTCCTCTTGCCTCAATTTCCTTGCAAGCCATAATAATAATTTTTACATTACCTTCAGGTCTCACATGGCAGTACCTGTGGTAACAGAAAGCTCTTGGCAGAAACTGCTTGGTGTTTTAAGTCTGCTCAGAGGTTTGGAGGCTTTGGAGTTCTATACTGATAAATAAACCCGAGGTATTTGAYACTCTCTGGCATTATGTAGCACAGCACTGTTGTGGAAAGGGAGASAGAGCAATCTCCTCTATTGGCTGTTTTTGTGCAGGCTTGGACGTCTAATATCAATGGAGTCTTTCAGATAGAGTAGAGGAAAACTGTTTGTTAGAGGAAATCTAATCTCATACTTGGTGGCACTTGGTGTGCAACAGGTGCTAGCTAAGCTGCTGAGTGCTATCGGCAGAATGGTGTCCTAACACAGGTTACCAAATGTGGAAGACCAGTATGGCTTCTTGCTCTCATGCAGCCTCCTCTTCAACCTTTGGATCACCAGTGACACCAATCAACTACTTAACATGGTTCTAGATGACCCCCCACCAGACCACCTGTGGCAAGTGTCAGCACTCCAAAACTTACACACTGCCAGAGGATGATCAGACAGGATACAGATGGTCTGCATTTCAGAGTTAGGCTCCAAGATGAACAGCTGTTGCCAGAAACTCTCCTGTTCATCTCACAAGAACATCAGTTTGGTGTGGCTTGCAGAGTATATTTGTATCACACAGTGAAGGTCCTTGTATATTCATAAAAAAGTAAAGCAAAGTCTCTTTTCTCTTCTAAGCCAAAAGGTATTAGCACATCCTGTTCCTGACTTTTCACTGACAGTAGCTGACAGCATTTTAGAAAGAGGAAATGTATGATCCAATAAGCATTAGCTAAATTTGAAACAAGATGGAGAGAGTCCTCCTCACCATTTTCCGTAATCTTCACYGAATCTGAATTTCAGAGTAGCAACAAAATAGGGCATACTTTATATAGCCACATATTCCATCTTCTCCACTTCTCTCATTTATCTGATTTCTTTGTTCTGAGCTGGAAATTACTTTCCTTTTTTAACAACTTATTGTTAAAGTCAGAAATAGGCAAAAGAGATGCCTGTTAGAGCCCCAAATGTTTCACAAACAAACWGTTTCCCTGTCACAGCATTTGAACTTCAAAACTGTCTTTCCATTTTGATGAATTCTCCTCTGTTTGCTTGCTGTCTCATCAAAAGTTTAACTTACAACACAATGAGGCTGAAATTCCCATCTGATACTTGTGGAATTCCCATACCCATAATGCATTCAAGCTGTCAGAGTGGACCTAACTGCATCCTGTACTCATTTCCTATTATCACTGCTGTAAACTGCTGATAACAGAATCTGCTGCCTTCCAACATGCTCTGGCACAGGTATATGTCAAGGACAAAAGCAAAGGACAATTCCATGCTCTTAATTGTTCTTCAAATCCTGGCAGTGTTGATCCTTGTATTTCTAAGAAAGCACCAGTACATTTTGCTAAAACTAACATAGCTGTGTTTCATTTCTTCTTCTTCTTAATGAATTGAATGGAGACCAGGAGAGGAGGACTATTCTGTCTGGAGGGCTAAATACTTATTTTATGCTATGCTGTAACATTTCTTATAAAAAGGCTTACAGTCTTTCCTGTTTGTTTTTATTCGGGGAGGGGGAAAGACTGGAGAGRACTTTTTTATGCTTTAAAAAGTACGCTCTTTCCAACTAAATTTGCCAGAGGACAARGTGAAACAAACATGAGAAATTTAKTTACAGCTGTTGTATTGTTTTGTGCTTTGTCTAACGTGGTGCACATCCTTCAAGGATCACTGCTCTAAACAATACAAAAGATTAGTTACACATAATATAACAATGAATATTTCAGTGGGTTGGACTGGTCACTTCCACAGCTCCTGACACTAATAGCAATATAAATTCCCATCTGCCTCCCCTTTGATAAGAGAAACAGTTGTCTCCTGCTGGAGCCTGACTGTGCCAGGTGGAAGAACTATTTGGTACAAAAAACCACCTGCAATATTTGAAAACCCAAATATTAAATGTTAAGTGACTGTACTTTGGAATGGATTTCCAGTGCTTCAGTTGCACACACCAGAAGGAGAAAATAGGTAGGGACATAATTTTCATATTCATAGGGAAAAATCTCTTCTCAGGACAAAGTAATGCCTTCTTCCAGCACCCATTCAGATTCTTATTTTCCTCTCTTTTCCTGGCTCAAGTCAGGATATGGTTATTCCGTCCCTTCTCACTCCTCCTGGAAATGTTCATTTTACCTGCCCAGCAGTCCTTTGATGGGCCCATGTTKGGTTTAGATTACAGAATCCCAAATACATGAATATAAATTAAATCACCATAACAACAACAATTTGTAATCAAATAAACCCTTCCCCCCAGCCTTTRTGGTTCTTTAGGAGGCTGTACACTTATCCTGTAATTGCTTCAGCCAATGTAAAAGGAGGACATGCAACCTTGGAGACAAGGAATCCCTTTTATAATCTACTTTAGTTCAGGTTCATGGACCCTCCACACTCTGTGCAGGCCTGCCTTCCCCTTTGCTGCACCCACCCCATCACTGCTCCTGGGTGTGAGACCATCAGTTGTGGTGCTATTTGTCACAGCAGCAACAATGATGGGTGTGAGAAGAAAAAGTTTTCTGAAAAGATTTCAGATTCTGATTAAACGTAGAGGTAAACCATGCTCAGGGCAAAGCTATAATTTTTGTTTCATAGACATTAGAAATCAGATTTTTCTGAATCTGAAAATCTCCCTGACTCTTAAAGTCAAAAGAACTCACCAAGCTGGTGTTGGTTAGACCTGTGCTAAATCAACAGAGCACCTTATCAAGTTAAAGGACACGGCAAAATAGGGCACTGGTCTTAGATAGCAAACTTGAAAGCCTACTAGCAGGGGTAAATCACTATAAACCCTACACTTAATGTATATGGCTGAGTTAGGATAGCTGTCATTGCATTAACAGCACGGCCTGCTGTCTTGTGCTAAGTTATCTCAGTGCAGGATTACACTCGAAATTATAGCTGGAGTGATGTGTTTTCCAAGTTGCCCAGAAATGCAACTGTGTTTGCATCCCCTCAAGGGAACTGGAATTCAGTTTCCAGCACTGAACTACTTCCCYGGGCTGCTGAACACTGAATCTGTGGATGGATATGGGTTAACATTAACTTGTCTCATCAGGAGGTACAAGTGATAACTGCTTTGGTAGGTTGAATTTAATTCTAAATGATGAAAGAAATATTAGTATTGACATCAAAACGGCACGGTGGTGGAAGTCTTAAAGACAAAGCAAAGAACGACTGCATAAAAAATGTCCCTTTTTGAATGCACAGCCATTACCTTCTGAAACAGAGAGCTCAGCCAGTTTGTGTGGCAGGTCTGAAGTCCCAGCACCAGCAGGAGAGCCCAGGATATCTGGTAAGGCGTTCCGGCGCCCTGCCCGTCCTGATGCTGCAAAATCTGTGACCACAGGCTCCACATCAGTCATTGCTGACTTCTTTCCTCATAGCAACATCTGCATATGGAGCAAACAGAAGAAAACAGCTCTAGTCTGATGGATGCTAATCACCTGCTCAACAACATAATAGCCAGAGGCTTTGCCCAATGGTTCTTTTGTTATTAAAAGCGACACATTTCAATACTGAGTTCTTCAGCTTTATTTCTGCCCCAGAAGAAGATAGCAGAATGTCTGTGCACTTACTTACCGTGCCATCTGCACATCAGACTAGCAAAATGAACAAGTCTCCACCTACAAGAAACCTGTGAGTAGGGTCAGCAACAGCCCTTTCTGCCAGCCATCTGTATGTCCTTCTATGACCTGGTCTCTCTTCTTAAGTGGTTTTTGCCATACAACCACTTGGAAGAGAATTGAAACTCAGTTGTCCTACAGTCTGTATGAAGTAAAGCATGTTTTCTTTATTATGAACCTTGTTCAGATTCTTATTTAGGATCTTGTTAGATCAAACTCGTTTCACAGAGCAAATCATATAAAATGACCTCTCAAAACACAGCCTGAAACTCTTCATAGACTTTCTTTATCCTGCACATCTCAAACCACTTGTTTTCCTCTGCTCCTTGTTAGCATGGTTTAATCTTCACTTGTGCGTGTGACTTTTATCTAATAACTGAATCCTGGTTAATAGATCCAACAGTACTCTGCTCCTTTGATCCTTGTCTCAAAGCCCATTGAACTGAATGGGAAAACTGCTGATCACACTGGGCTTTGAATCAGGCATAGAGATGTTTGCAGGATCACACCCCAGGCCAGCAGATTAATCGTGAACACCCAGAGCAGARGGACACTTGGCTGCAAGTGGCACACAGAGTGTGAAAACTGCCATTAGCAGTCGCAAAAGGCTATCACACCAGAATTTACACAACAATTTGATAATTAACAGAGTAATTTATAATAATTAGGCATCCACTACTCAATTAAAAACAATAGTTACTTGCTCTATATGAATGAAGTTCTGTGTGCAATGTGGGAGCAGGAATGTTGTGTCTCTGTGTAAATATGGTCAGTGCTTTGTGTGGGAAGGGATACAGATGGTACTGGAGTCCAATCTGACAGAAGGCTGTCAGCTTTTGCTTGACAACTGACTGTATTTAGACCAAGAACTGGATATGGAAAGTCTCAATCATGTTAGTGTTGTTCATATAAGAAGCAGAGCATCACAGTCCCCTTTTTAAAATTCTGCTAAGCTTGGGAAATACTACTGCTTTCATTTCATGGATAGAAAAAACAATACAAATAGAGATCAAACATGAATTGCTCTGATATGCAGGAAGGAAGGGACGGAAATTTGATTACTGATGCTGACCTGCCATTTCTACCACAAACATTTTCTTTTTCTCCCTCAAAGTGCCTTTCAGCTGTGTCAATCCAAAACCAAGAAAAAATATTCTTAGTCTTCTTTGTATCCCTAAGTACCTTGTAACAGAAGAAATGAATCCTTCTTGGCGAGAAACGAAGGCACAAGCAAGACCTCCAAGTCTGAAAGATGACCTGAACATACAAATAAACTGCTTTCTTTAACCAAGGTCAGTAAGGGAAAGTTCTGACCTGGAGATTTAGCAGAAGGTTCCCATCCTGCATGGAAACAGGTCAAGTCCAAATGAATCTTTTCCATCAGTGGCAAAAATATAGAAACTATGCACGGACATTGAAGAATGACACTTTTGAGAAAACATGTAAGTGGTGTCATCAGGGTTGGAAGAGACCTTTAAGACGATCCAGTCCAGCTGTCAAACATGCATCTACATTCTCAGTTAGATATAGCATTGTACTATCAGAGGGTGATATCAGCACTTGGCATGAAATATGAAAATAAGGAGAACGAGTCCATGTTTACAGACACAGTCTCAAGGTTTTTYGGGAGTGTTCATATTTACTTGACTGTAGGTGTCCTAAGTGTTTTTTTTTCATATGCTTACCAGAGCAAGTAAAGAGATTKTAAATTACACCTCAGAACAGAAAATGCTTGGGATCTTCTTTTGATTAGTAAARTTGTTAAAATTACTCTCAATGACATAGTATTGCTGAAGTTTCTGCGCATTTCGTTTCAGCCATTTATACAGTGGGAGCCAAAAACACTGTTGTGAGTAGACTGCTGTTCACATAAGATCTACAGAATGACATTAACTTCAAAACACACCAAAGACTTTCTCAAGCCTGCCTTGTGAACTTTTTTCCTCCTCTTTTCTCTCCTGCGTGGATATTTTGGCTCCTAAATGGTTACTTTTTAAATGGAGAAAATCTGTTTTACAACTCATGCCATATGAAGCTGCTCTCTTCTGCAGTACAGTTTGTGGCACAGTTTGCACTTGTGCACTTGTTTCAAATCCTTCCCTTTTCCTCCCAGCACCTCTTTCTCCTCTGATGTAATCTCCCTTCACTTCATAATACTAGGCAACCCAGGAAGATGATGAAGGACACAGTCTGACGTGACTTCGTGTACATGAATTTTGATTTATGCACTTGATTAAAAAAGCATGCAGAGACAAATCTAGAACATCTTTCAGACAGAAAATCAGCTGATCATTATCCGTCCGTCTGGTGGCAATAATTCAAATTTAGYTATCTAAAAATACCCCATCCTTTATATACGTAACATCTACCATTATGCTTTCACCTTTGTTTTTTCTATYTACACTGCACTAGCACAGCATGTTCTTTAAGTGCATTTGAAAGACAAGGGACTACCCCAACAGGCTTAGAATTGACATTATAAAACGTAAGTCCATTTATCGGTCCATATAATCTGAAACTTAAGCTCACCTCCCAACATACGACAGACATTATTCAAAGCAGCTTGCTGCTGTACTTGGGAGAAATGGTATTTTGTTGTTTAATGTTCTAAGGGATTTCTTCAATTTCATTCTGATGCTCTCTTATAACAGTATTTTCTAAGGCCTATATCCAGGTAAGGATACAGAGTTTCTCTGCTCTTCATCTGTTTCTACCTTTAATTTTTTTTAACACGTTCATTGGGCAATATCTACCTTTCTGGCTTCTCCTTGCATCTGTTAATCACAGTATTATTCATGCCTCCTCTCAGAGTAAACAGTAATTACAATGCACATCTATTTTCTCAATTCCACTCCTCCTCCTGCTGGCAACATCTCCTTCAGCTTCACTGAACCCATTTTTCTCCAACCTTATCCAAGATAAAGATGCTTACATCTTGGCAACGCCTGCGTGCAGTTGCTTCTCTCAGTTTCCAAATTACTGTTGTCATTTTTCTCCTGTGTCACTGCTCACCAGAGCACAAATGGAGCACAGTTCTAAAAGAATAGTGCCAGATTTCCAAATCACAAGATTCTGTACTTCCCCAGCTCCCTTTTTGCCATAGCAAAAGCCCAGTCCACCCAAAAGTATAAGGCGACTGGGTGGAAAAGAAGAATTGGGCAGGGATGCAGGCTGTCTGCAGAGGGTCAATAGCAGGAAGGGAGGTGGATGTCCCAGAAAAGCTCACCTGCTAGAGACCAAAGGCTTTGACTGGCATCCCAGGTAGCACTCTGTCACCAGAACTAACTTTGCAGCTCATTACTGGGCCAAGACATAGCGCTAAGGAGGTTTTGGGGGTACTGGGTTAATCCTCTCATATAGGCCTCTGAAATTCCTGYGGGATCACCCAGAATGCACAACAGAGCACTCAGGTGAGCAAGGGGGAAGGAAACGCTCTGCTTGTGAAAGCTAACTACAACCAAAAGCAAAACTCAATTACTGATCTATCAGGCCTTCAAGTAAGTGTTCTCAGACAAAACAATGGCAGGTAATCTACCAGTGGCATTTTCTCTGAGAGAGAGCTAGTTTGTTAATCTTTGAATCTTCTTTTTGTTGGCAGCATAGCCATGCCTTTGGGGGAAGATGAGTCACAGAAGCTGGTGAGAATTTATTTAAATAAATAACAGGAAAAGAACAAATAAGTCTCCTGAAACAATTTGTGTTAAGAATCAAGGGAAATAATGCTTCAAGGTACTCAACTGTAGCAGGTGCCACAGTCTATATTAAATGACAGTGTTGTCTCTTCCTCACTCTTATCCGTTAGAAAGTAGATAAATCACCACCTTAAGTATTTGTGAAAGCTATTTTTTCTTCTGATCTTTCTACTGTCTAACACAGACAAAACACCAGATTTGTTCTGCTTGGAAGGACACTCTATTCCTCAATAAATGTCAAAAGGTTCCTAACATTGGCAGTGTGGCAACTCCACTCCACGCAGGAGCCTGAAAGACCAAACACATCACTCCTTGCTATTCAGGCACTTTTGTCAAAAACTTATGAATAGTCTCTGCCTGTGCTATCAGAGAAAGCTACACTTCCCAAACACTGTTCCTTTTGAATGCCCTTTAGTAGGAACAAACTGGAAAGCATGAAATCCTCTCACAAACACATGCAAAATACAATAGCCAAATAGTACTTTCAGATCCAGACTGACTAAGTCGGTGTCTTGAGGGTCTCTTACTGTAAGATGCATTTCAGCATMTTAATATATTCAGAAAAAAACTTTAGTCCTTTAAGTGGTGTTTAGTTCATTTTTATTTACTTGTAAGTAATGAGTGTTCTCCAAGCACCTCTAGCCCAAAAGCTCATAGGTTCAAAACTTTCTAAGTAAGGAGAAGAGAAAACTTTTTGAATTAAGTGCTTCCCACTTTGCAACTGAGATGAAAACCACGGCTTCTTGCTATGCTTTCACATCCACTTCTGCTGCAGCTGCATCCTCATGGCTTTGTCTCCTCTTACCAAAGGTCTCAGAATAGGAACATCCTCATTATACATGCTCACGTAATCCTGATGCTTTATCCTGAGGCTTTTCTGGACCACAGAAAAGGGGGGAAAAAACCCTCCAGGAACATCCATGCTTTTAAGGAAGACTATGATGATGACTAAGAGTAACCTGGGCGCTCACCTAAGTTTTGTGAGAAAAATTTCTGTTATGTGCTTTTTTACATCAGAAACATTTGTAACACACTGGTAACCCTACTGCTGGGAAGCACACAGAAAGAAAAGCAAGTGGTACCTACCATATGTATATGCAAACACAGGGGTCTCGATTTTGTTTGGGGCTTAGGACAAGAGACCACACGTTTCTTAGTACACAGACGCTATATAACTAATTATATGAATGTTAGAAGTGACCCACTAAGGAAAAAGAAGTAAATTTGTTAGCTTTCAGGTTTTCTAGTATATCACTAAACTTGAAACAACAGTTCCTTTTATTATTTCATCTTAGAAAGATGATTTGTGTTTCCTGTACCAACAGAGTTGGCCTTTCTAACACATGTTCTCTGAAAAATTCATTAATTTTGGTTTTCTTATATAGGGAAACTAAATTACGTCACATCTCTGTAAATCTATAGTGCAGAAGCATGTCTGAGTCCTTCCACATCTGTCTCAGTCTGGCTGTTACAGCCCATATAACACATGATATTTTTGAGATGATATTTGAAAGTTTGKTATATTGTGTAACAGGTTTTCACTTTTGGTTCTTTGCAATGTGCGCAGCTGGACAGACATTTTACACAAATGTCTTGTGTGTTACTTCTGCTCTGGGTACATGATCTGCTCTATGCTCTTGCACAGAAGCAACATCCTCATCAATAATGTGCAAAAATGGCTTCCATACATGATGTTCCTAATACCAAACTAGTCAGATTGGGATATCATGATTACACTGTTYCTCCATTTCCTGCCTTGGTGCTCTCAGAAGCACTGAATGAATATCCAAGATATTGATCCTGTTTTCAGATGTCCATCATTTTAGGGCACAGACCCTGAAAACCTTGGCCAAAGCTGTAGGAATTTTTTCTTCCTCAGAATGGTACTTTGAAACTTTCAGTTGAATTTTCTGATCACTTCCATAAAGACAATATTATACTCATGGGAAAGGCAAGAGGAAAAAAAAGCCACGTGACTTATTAATCCTGCTGCCTTTATGCTTCTGGAGAATGCACAGACACCAATGGTGCAGTTCACCCTCTACAAACCCATACAGAGTAGAAAGCTTTACTGTGAGCTGTGTTTGACCTCCGAGTATGCACAGTGCTCTGATGCACAGGAGAACACATTACCAAACTGATAGCAGTTCTAAGTAATGGCACAATTTTCTCTTTGTGAAAGAATATAAGGGAGAGAGGAGAAGGGGTCATGATACTGACAACTGAAYGAGAAGTTATCTACAGCAAGTAATAAATGAAGTAACATTAGCTGAAGGCAGTCAATACCAGGCACGTCACTTTCCAAATGTCTGTGCGTGACCAATAGCAATGACAGACATAAATGTTAGTCCACTTCACAGGAAACACAATTCAATTCTAACTCTTCGACTATGCTGGAAAGAAATCAAACACATTCCCTACTATGGAATAAGAAATGAAGCTCAGTGGTAACAAATCAACTGACCAACCTAATTCTTTCTCTAATATTTTGGCCATTCATCCTCAGAGAGTTTTCATTTCCTGTTGCAAATGCACATATCACTTTCTGAGTTCAGTCACACAGTTCCAACCTTCTAAATCCTTTCTTAGAATCTGCATCTGGCTTGAAATCCAAGAGAATTTTGCCCACTAACAGGAAAATACATGAGGAGTAATTTAGGAATAATTTTTAAGGCTAATTTTGCCTCCCAGAGGCCCTGCAACTACAACATTGCAGTTCACTTGTTTTTATGATCTTTTGCCTTGTCAAAGGCACACATGGAAATTAGTATCCCCCAACCTCTCCAATCTCCTTTCTCCTCAGCCTTTCAGCTGGGAATTTTTTAGGGAAGCATCAAATGAGTTTTTCCCTCTACTTTGATATTTGCTGCTCCCGCATCCCAGAAACACTTCCTGCATCACAGACAAGTTATCTACATAAGCCAGCATATGTATGTCAATACTTTATTCTTCATTAGAAGCAGTGAGGGATTTGGTTCTTTACTTGCCAACTCTGTGGAAGAAAACTACTCCGACAAATCCACTGGGAAAAGCTGAGGCAAGCAAAGAGCTTGCGGCATACTGGAGTCCACTTACACAATGCATGCCAGTAAAGGATTCAGCACTGTGAAATGTAAAATGCAATTGAAGGAAGATGAATTTACAATTGAGCAGATATATGAGAACGGAACAATCCTATGCATGGATCCAATAGGGTTGTGTACTCAAAGTTTCTCACTGTCCAAGGCCCAAATCTCCTTGAGATCTTACTAACATGAATGAGGAATGTTTCCATCTGGTTCAGAGTAAATCCAAGTGTACCAGTATGTACAGCATGTTCCCAGGAAGGGAAATCCTTGTGGAAGTGCTTACAGAACAGGAGTTGCAAATCAGGAGGAGTTGCCTGGTAGCAGCATGTGGGCACAAAGGGTTGAAAGCTGGGAGCAGAAGGCTGACAGGGAAGTAAGAAACATGGGGAGCCTGTAACTGTGCTTGTATGTTGAGAGATTAACTGAAGGTCTATGTGAGACACAGAAATGACATGGGAAGCTAAAGGGGAACAGGAAGAAAGGAGAGCTCTGGAACCTTACTGAGGAAGAGGAATGAAATCAGTAATGAGGAGTTTCTTTGGAAGGGAAGCAAAATGGAGACAAAGAGGAAGAGGCTTGTTCAAGCTTGAGGAACACTGCAGGAAACCAGCTCTGAGAGAGGATGAGCAGAGAGATAGCCATGATGAAGAACCTATGGATTAGTAGCAAACTAGTTAGGTAACAATAAAACAAGCTTTATTTTTACTTAAAAGAACATGTGTGTAATTATCCCAGTAGCCCAGAAGTAGGAAACCTGAAGAGTCTGCACAAGATATACAAGGGCAGTTTACCACACCAAGGCTATTTTTTTATGTGGGTTTGGTTTTGTCTTTTTTTTTTTTGAGGGGGATGAATTACTTTGCTAATATGAAAAATGCAACAAAACCTTGACAACTGAATATGTAGTATTTGTAAAAACCCTTACAGACTGATATTGTTTGGAGCCCTCAAAAGAACAAGCAGCTGCAACGAGAGCTTCTGCACAGAAGTGCGTTTTCTTTGCCCTGCAGGCAGCACCATTCCACGGAGAATAATCCCTGTTTATTTCATATTCAGACCTCCAGAGGGCCCCCTGAAGGTAGAAGTGGGTTTGGTGAAGGGGTTATCTTTCCATTATGAAACTCGTGAAGGACAAAAGCCAGTGCTTCTTTCCATTCAGCAGTTAGGTGGTAACAGTCTGGCAGCAAGCAGGAATTGCAGTGTGAATAGCTGCAGGCACCTTGCTAAATTCCCAAGCCTTCAAAGCATGGGACTGGGACTATTTCCATTAAAAAACAAGGAGAAGCTCTTAGAAGCACTTTATTGTTTTGGTTATGCAAATAAAAGCTGAATTTTGATTTTATCTTTGTCACAGACAGATAACATTCCATAATTATATATAAAACCAGATTAATTGTATTTTATTAGTATGATTCTTCCTTCTTCAAACGTACAAGCTGTATTTTTTACAGTCTGGATCAGACCAGGAGACCRTCCCATCCTCTCCGTTGACTTCTTGCCTGGTCAGCTTAGTTGCACCTTACTGATGTGGAAATACTTGGGTTTAGCCGGTTTGGCAGTCACACCTCTCAGCATTTCTTCACCTGAGCATAGGAGAGGATACACTCTGTCTTGTAATGATATGGCTTATGTCTGATGAACACTTTGGAAAAGCTAAAGTCCAACCAAATCCAAGCACCATTCTTCTCTTTGAGTAAAACTTTCCTATTTAAATTTTTCATTTCTGCATTTTGGTTTCATAGTGCAAGCACACACAAGGAGGAGTCACTATTTCCAGAACAAGAATTACTCATAGCAGTGTGTTCTAATACAAAAAAAAACAAAAAAACCAACACAAACCAAACCAACAAAAATGAAGTGAAACTTAGTATTAAATTGCTACTTACTCATAGAGGTCTGGAAACAGTACTTAAAGTCAGCTTAAATCTATTCTTTATTGAGCAGCTAAAGTACTAACATACTAATAAAGGCTAATTTTATTTTCTTTAGCACGAAAAGCTGCAACAAAGCTTGCTTGTCTTTGTCATGAGCAAGTCTAAATCTAACGCTCCAAGATTTTATTATTCTGCTTGCTTCCCTAAGCACCATCCTGACAGGTAAAGCAGTTGACCACTTCAGCTGTTTCAGCAGTGGCTATTGTTGATGGGAGCACCTCTACCACCCTCTTCACAAAGAGCAAATATCAGTCTGAGAACCACTCAGATATCTTGCAGACATCACCCCAACACTGCACTCAAACACAGTTCTCGGGGTCTCAGCGCTCTCTGCTTTTATCATGAGGCTTTGCATAACTATTTCCCCCCATAATTATTCATATGTTTCTCACTTCGGTTGCTTCTTGTACTCCACAAATGATCTGGGCTTCCTGAACTATTCTTCTGGCTCATTCAAGAATGCTCCTGGAAATCCAATCCAAAATACTTCATTTGGCATTCTTCACTGGATAGGATGGTGGAAAGAAAATTCTATTTGCTCAATTCAATATGTGTTTAATTAGTTTATAAAATATTATTTTATTRACTCAGTTCAAGGGTAGTAAAAGRTCTTTGATTTTGCAAATATAAGTGAACTATTACAGGATAATTCTATAAAGCTACTCTGCTGGTCTACCCAAAGGTTTTTCCAATTACATTTTTCTAACTAATAAAAGATGATTTCTTTCCCTAAAAACTTTGTCTTGACCATGTCCTTAGGCTACCACAGGAGCTGGAAAGTTCTGCAAAATCATTCTGGTTCAGTTTGCCCTTAGAGGAAGATGAACCAACAGAGAAGAGAACACTGTGCTTTTCAGAGTAATCTGGTGACTTTTGAAGTGAGCCCAGGCAGAAACCAGCCATTTGGCAAGTGAAGCCTAATACAAAGAAAATGGAGCTAACCTCCAACTGCAAGTCAATCTGGTGCCCTGAAACAGCCTTTAATGAGTTACTGAAGCTTCCTACTGCTCTGCTTGACATGTCAGTGACTTTAACATTCCCAAAGATGAAAAATCAATAGGACATATGGATACATTTCTAGAAGTGATATGACTTTGCTGCACTGTCTTCGAAAATTGCATTTTAAATCTGGACCCTCAGTTCCTTGCTTTGTATGTTCCGTTTATATTTTATTTATGCTTTAGCATAAATTTTTGCCTCAGAAACAGTATTTCTTCAATATTAAATGAATAATTTTTCATTTAATTCTCCAGCATACACCATGCTTACTCTAATACAATTTCACTCAGGTCATGTCCTCTACAGCTTACCTGTTCAATCTTGGCAGTAGTCCTATTTACTGATTTTATTGAAATTACAGGTAGAAAAATTTKCCCCCTCTCATGGTGACTCACCAAGAAAATAGACTGAGATTTGAGTAATCTGTCTTCCTTTAGGCTTATAATTTAAGTTAAATAATGACCTTGATTCACAAGAGTTTCTCAATTATATTTACTATAGACTTTAAATTGCAAGTAAAAAAATAAATTCAATCAATTACAATTCACTGAAACATATCCTGATAGTACAGGTTTACAATTTGACCCTGCAGTTCTGTACGTACTTCATCTAATTGCAAGGCTTGTGTTGCTTCCACTGAAATTTGATAATACAGCCAGGAGACAGTACTAGGAATGAGCTCTTTGACATTCAAGAGGAGATCACTGAGTCAGATTTGTCCCACTCAGATAACCCATAAGAGTGATMTCCAGGGGATTGGACACCTGATGATACAATCCCTGATTACCTGTGCACCAGAAAATCTGTGACTGCACCATGGTCAGAGACCACAGGGTATTTACAGCCACAGGCACAAATGATCAGAACAATGAAAACCTTGGATTTAATCCTCTGCTAGAAAGTTCTGAAACTGGGGGAAAAAGCTTTTTCCACAGAACAAGCAATATGGTGGCATAAATATTTGAAAGCATCTTGTTCTTAAATTTTCTGGGAATGAGCCAGCTATACACTGCTCTACTGAGTACCACCAATGAAAGAAATTAAATAAATCAAAAATCCCCAATCCCACAATCTCTTGAGGAGTAATGAAGGAAACAAATAGGCTATATGTTTATCCACAACTGAGAAATTTTTCATTAGAACTTATTTTGGATTAATTTTACACTTCAGGTGAAGGGTTTATCTGCAGTACTATAGTTGCTTCTCCCTTCTGACTTTAGGTGACTCCATTTGCTTCCTCCACATCCCTGCTGAAAGGATACTATTGATCACAGCAATTTATAAACCTCCTCGACTTTCATGCTATTTCAGAGTGTCTCTTTTTCTTAGGAGAATAGGTCTAATAGGTAAAATTCATACTAGTTACAAGCCTAAACAAGTCAGTAGAATTACACATGGGGTTCATTTGGTTTAATTTCTTTAGCCTTTCAATATACTTCTATTTTATGAAAGTATGAATCACCTCTATTACCCTCTAATGCTCTTAGCCTGGGACACTAAACCAGCCTTCCTATCTTAGGGCTTCACAGTTATAGACTAGTTTGGTTTAAAAAAAAGACATATTTCTATCAGAATTCTAGGAAAATATACTAAGGACATTATTTTTTGGTCTCACTGAGCTTACTTGGCAATTAAGGAAAATTATTGTCTCTCAAAAAATGTGAGCCCTAAAAGCAAATCCCTACCTCCAATCATTATAGCCTATCTGTTTTTCAGTAACAAGCACCAAACAGACCTTTTCCAACGCAGGTATGAGGCTAGCAGTCAGGTAATTTCCACACAGTTGAATTAATGTATTTTAAAGTAATTCAATTAAAATTACCTCTAATTAAGGCAGATGGCTGTAAAAGAATCTTTTCCATTTTGGTAAATGATCCTTCAGTAAACACGCCCTGCTATGGAAACACCTGGATAAAGTGCTTCAAATAGGGACCAAAAAAAGGTGTATTTATATTCCAAATAATAATGAGGCTGTGAAAACCACCAGTACACACAGGATGATTTAAAAGATGACAGTAGAAAGTTAAACTGTGCTTTTTAGAAGTTATTTGAATGAAGCACTTGCAGACTTTCAGTACTAAAAGGAGGCCTAGAAGAAAGATGGAGACAGAGTTCTTAGCCTGTTGTGACAGGACAAGGCATAATGGTTTTAAACTGAAGGAAGGTCGATTTAGATTAGATGTGAGGACAAAGTTTTTTACAGGAGGTGGTAAAACACTGGCACAGGTTGCCCAGAGAGATGGTGGATGCCCCATCACTCAAAACATTCAAGGTCAGGTTGGACAGGGCTCTGAGCAACCTGACCCAGTCCATGCCATTGCCAGGAGGGTTGGACTAAATGACCTCTAAAGATCCCTTCCAACCTACACCATTCTGCAATTCTATGATCCTAAATATAGCTGGACTCTTAAGCTATTTTAGCTGGGATGCCATGAGCCACAGAACTTTTATTTAACTTTCTTAATCTGCATGGGCCATTGACGCTTGAGGAAAGTGGAGAGATGAAAACCAAAACATAAACAAGCAATCGAGTCTTGCTCCTATTTGTCATACAAACAACATTAAGTGGAAGTTCCACATACTGAATCCTTTGGGTTTAAAAGTTTAACAATCAGCTTGCTTTCTCCTCATATTTTTAATTTTAATTTAACATTTAGTCTGTCATATTCTGAGTGAGAGGTGGGTTTGACGTGTTAGAGCAAAGCCATTCTTCCACAAGGAGAAACCAAAGAAACAAGCAAAATTAATTTGAGCAAAAGTTGCTTCCCTTTGTAGCAGAATTGGATACGATTTTCATCTTGAAAACTGAGAGGAAAGAGAATCTGCACTTACACCGCACGGGGGTGGAACCACATCATTCCTGAATCACATCAATTTTAATGAAACTTTGTTACTGGGGCAAGGCAAGAGAGAGACCTCTAACTGCTCCTGAAGAGTTGCTTGCCAGGAGTCAGGGACCGGCACAGGGTGGGAGGACAGTCAGCTTGACTTGCTATGGATATGGCAAGTGCTTTAATCACTAGGCTCTTTGCTCCCTCTGAAATTTGCACTTGCTGGTTTCACCCCTGAAAGCCCACAAACACAACCTCACTGGGTTTCCTCTCTCTGGAAAGAGCCTATACAGCCCCAGTGATACAGGACATTTCCTAAAAAGTTAGGAGGCGAGGAAATCACAGACCTTGCTTRGTTTATCACAGCAGGGTGGTTGGTTCCTTTGTGTTCTCATCCAGCACTGCGACCAATATGGTCAAACCCTGACAGCCACAGAGGTCATGCAGGAGACGGGACATCCTTCRCCTCAACTCCTCCTTCCCTTACCCTGAAAGATGCAGCACCAGCCCTGCCTCCCCTCTTCCTACCCTCCCACGGCAGCAAATGCCTCCCCTCCTCTTTCTCTGTCCTACAGCAGCAAATTCACACCCTCACAGACATGCCCTCTCCATGCAGAAAGTGCCAGTGTCCCCCTCCCCACCCAGCCTCTCCCACCCTGCCCCACAGCAAAAGTCTCCACCACCCCTGCAGAGGCTCTTCCCCAGGCAGCACCAGAGGTGAACCTCCCCACAGAAAGACAGAAGAATGAGCAATGCAACCTACAGAGAGGGTGTTACATCTGCCATTTGGAGTTACTCACATCTGCCATTTCAATCCGTCGCTGAAGGCACTCTGCTGCGGAGGAATGAGGAGCCCGAAAGAACCCATTTCCCATTTTTTAAAGATTACTGCTCAGCACTGACATTTTGTAGCCTTCAGATTTTATGTTTAACTGGAGATAACAGCCCCCCTGGCAAGCTCCTCTTAAGATTTTGCAGCCTCCATGGCATTTGGCCAGAGTGTGTACCTACCTGTGTAACATGTGAATTCMGGAACTGTGGAATGCTCAGAAACAAATTTTTCCAATCTGCTAAGCTAATGACCTCTTCTAAAATGTCTATGAGCTCTGAACATTCCTCTTTTAGTTTTGTCAGCATAATCATATTACAGCCTAACACCCGGCAATGTAAATTAATCTCTCTTCTTTTATTTTTTATTTGCCATRCAAATTCCTCAGAAGTCTTTTTTTTCTTTTCCCCTATTTTGTCTTATTAAGCACAGAAAGGGAGAAAAGGCAAAAACCAGATAGGCTTTATCACTGAGTGAATCTTTCTGATTCTTCTGTTTCYAGATAGACTGAAAACAACACCAAGACTGTTTTAGAGGATACATCCTGCAAAGATGCATCATTCCCAGAAACACACAGACCTAACTGCATTGCTTAATGGAAATTCGAAAAGAGGCTTTTTTTGTGGAAGCATGAGTTGAACATCTCAAAAGAAAGCCTAGAAGTGATACTGACTGACAAGGGCAGATCATTGAGGGATTACACTGATGTTGTAGTACTCAAAATATTTACTCCTTGTTTTATGTTCTGGCTTTTAGTTCTGCTTTAAGACGTATATATTTGAGAGGTCAAAAATAAGAAGGTGCTTGCCATGGTCTCCCGAGGAGTGCATATCCTTAGAGATGGTGGATTCTCTTTTTCTGAATTCCACTCAGCACTGGAGATGAGTAAGAGCCTACACCTCCTCTCTAGAGCCTTGCATGAATCTGGGTGAAAAATTGCAGGTGGTGAGATTTCAGGGAACTCTCTGCAGATGACCTCTTGTTCTTGAAGAGCTACTGAAGACTACAGGCATGATAAGAAACATTTTTCGCTGGTATTCTCTGCTACATTTTTATGTGTCACGTTAAAATGAGCAGTTGAAAGGTTTGTTTTATTTATAACTTGTGTTTTTCTTTAAGAAGTGCAGAAATAGTTCTGCATTTTCTTGGTTGCCGATGAACAGGCATGACTTTTCACTGAACAGATCTGTATTCTCATTTTAAAACCATGGGTCACATTCTCTTTCTTGCAACATCAACCAAACTACTACAGATTTGTTCAATGAAATGGAGATTTAGGAGAGCACTGACAGAAAATCAATCCCTGCAGATACCCCTCCACAAAATCTCTGCTCATTTATGCTGATGGAGGGGAAAAAAGAGTAAGATTTGTTTCTCCCCCAAGAAGTTTCAGCACTTCTCCCAAAACTGTGAAGAGTCCCTCAAATTTGTGATGACTGTGTGAAGGCCAAGTGTAAGCAAAAGAAGCTATTCTTGCTCATTTCAGAGCTGTTTATGTCCAGTACTCCATCTCAGATTCCTCATGGTCACAAAGAGGTCCAGAAACCTGGCCTTGATATGGACGTCTCTGCAGGACTGACCTGACAATCTGCATTTTAAGGGCCAGAAAAATTTAGGGGCCAGAACAGGGATCCATTCACCCAATGGATCCCTCTTCCCCTCTGAAGGAGGAAAAGATTCACCCACAGAGAAACTGAACTAATTTCTGTGCTTCTCAGCAGGGAACTCCCTAAAGCACTGACAGTCGCAGCCAGAGAACATAATTTTAACGTATAATCTAGAGTCTTTTTGGCTTTTAATCTAACCGCATTTATTATACCAAACAAGAAACTTGCTCTAGTGTTTGAAAGGAGAGCCTGGAAAGACAAAGATGACTCCCRCAATGTGTAAAACCGAGCCGGCAGGAGAACATTGGCAAGGCTATGAACATTTAAATAAAGGGGAACTTCTCTATTTTCTTAGTCTGTTCCAAGCAGTAAGGAAACAAACACAGCTCATTAACTAAACGTCTTTAGGAATGGCAAATGCTTATGAAACCCTGTTAAAATGTTTTAAAAACAGCTTAAAAGAGGTACAGAATACAATACGGCAAACAAGATCATAAGAAAAAAGCTACTTACAGGACAGCAAAAAGAGGCTGATGAATACCAGAGACACCCAGAAACAACTGGAAAGTGATCTCAATGTCTGGCTTTTCAGCTGACTACAGCAAAACACCAAGGGAAAGCTGAACTGTTGCCAAGAAGGAAGATAAACTTGCATACATTTAAAATAAATGAACGGACTACAAATTCATATACAGGAGCACATGCCTTACAGGTAGACTTCTGGGCTTCAGCCTGTTCATTCAGGGCAGTTCTGGTACAAAAATAGTGTCCTTAACAACAGTGCCATTAAAGGAATTCTCCATCCTCTCGTGACGGAGGGCAAATCTCTCTGCACCAGCAGTGCTGTTACGTTCACCCCAAAGGTGGCAACTGCTGCCTGGACACCGTGTAAGCAACAAGCTGTGGCTGTTCCATGGCACTCTGCTATCCAAAGAGAGATCACGTAACAATGGCATAAAAACTGCTTTCACACTGTTGTAAGATAAATAATATTTTGCCAATGCATTTTCAGCAAATGTCTAGAAGGGAGTTTGTATTTCAGCTTCCAAACACAGAGAGTTTCACAGCAGACAAGAAAGTTACCTGGAAATAACCACACTGCCTAATTTTGTATTAGCTGTTGGATGATTTGCATGAAGAACTGACCAGCCTGCAAGAAGAGGGTCATTTAGTATGTCTTCCACCCAGTTCTGCCCCCCAAAATGCTAAGTACCTTTAAGTACATGGTTCAGGTATGCCTTCAGCCCCACAGCATGACTTCAGGAGGGGCCAGGCATGAACTACAGCAGAAAGCCACTGCTCAAGCTGTGCCAGCAGCTCCAGCTTCCACTCTCTCCCCAGAAATAACCTGCTGTCACATAACTGCCAGAGAAGCAAATTGCCACTGGAAAAGCCTCCCTGCTTGTAAAAATCAGAAAGGCTGAAGCAATTTGAAGCCATACACATCTTGTGTGCTGCGTACGTCAGCAGGGCATAAAAAAGAAAGAAACAATCAAGAAAAATTAACTTCTTGGTTGAGGAAATGATTCAGTGTTCTGTACCAAGTCAAGGTAGCCTCTATCTGACATTTTCCAAGGATCAGTCACCCACAAGTGGGGGGCTGGGGGGAAGGTGCCCTTTTATTTACCACTGAATAGGTTTCTTCCAGCACAGAGGATCCAAGCTGAGTAAAATTCAACTGCTGTAAATTTAAAGCAATCCCACAGGAATTATGTTTCTCTAGATGTACAGTGGGGCAACTGAGATGGGGGTCTTAAGACAAACTGTTCACATCAGCTGGTTACTTATTTACTAAAGTGAAAAAGAGACATTTCAGTGGATGTCAGTGGAAACATAAAGTTAGGTAGCAGAAACAGAAAATAGTTTGCCTACATACATATTCCTTTTCTGTAGTGTCATCTCTATTTCAAATATTTAACCTAGACAGGAAAAGAAGGTAAAAAAGGAAACAATTTGTTTAAATGGTTATATTAATTTAGCCTTCAAGAAACTTATGTATTAATTTGGGTACCATATGAAACCACACTAAAGTCTGTACCAATCTATTCAACAATTCAGCACTTGACAAGTATAACCTTTTCTTCCCTATATTCTCTCTTGGATGGACATTCTTTTCTCTGCACTTTCACACTGAGAAATAACGAAATCACTTCATGAAACACAGTACAAACTTTGTGAAAGGGCTCAGAGAACTTCTGCCTGTTTCACATGTACTAGTTATAAAAATGCTGCTTCAGAAAGTTATTAGAATATTAACAAAGGCCAGCATTTTRAAGTAGATATGGGTTCATCATAGACAGATTACTGGATTTCAAAATACTTCAAAATAAGTTGTACCACTTTTCAGCTTCCACCTCAACATTTCTGCCACAGTAGCTARTACAATAAAGAGAACATAAATTTACAGGAAAACCACAATCTTGCCTGAAGCTTTTAGCACTCTGTAAAATTAGTTTTCTTCTTGTGCATGTCGGTTATGCCTATTTTATTGGTTTTGCTCAATTAACACGATCCAGAAAAAAATTTAACGATGTACCTGTCCTTGGCCACTGGTCACAAAATATGCTTCATTTATTTTAGTATAGTTGGCAAGGCAAAGCAAGAATGGATTCCTAATTAAGAAGCAGGATATGAAGAGAGTAGTGTGAATACAGGGAGACAGAAAACGTTATCAGGRTCACACCTACCTGTTCCACAGTCACAAAAAAGAAGCATTTTGTTGCTACCATGCTGATGCTCACTGACAGCCCAGCTGGGGTAATGCAATGGCAACAGCACCATTAGCCCCTTTTCCAAGCTGTTTTCGTCCCTTCTATTCCCCTCCCTTCAGTAAATCATGCCTGGTATCAGCAGGGAAGCATCAAATTGTGAATGTTATCTCAAGTTAAAACGCCGTCTTGTTCCAAATCTGTTGCTCACCCGAAGACCAAAACCTGTGCTTTTACTTCAGCTGATACATTACTGGACAAACTGTTAGTACAGTCAGTGCTTTGAACTACATCCTTAGCTCAAAATGCTTTCTTTGCACACATGCCCTTTCAAATCTGACATTTGGTGTGTTGATTTTAGCTGCTTTATAGTTACCTAAGTGCTGAGGAGAGGAAGAAAACAACATGCATATACAAAAGGTCTGTTGATGGGTTCTCTCTCTTCTATTTTGAAGTACAAAAGCATATGTATTATATATGTTTGCAGCTCTTCAGGGTTTCTACCAGCTAAAGGATAGATTTTTCTGAACTGTTTCTGCAGCTTCCAAAACTGTGACTTAGAAACCAAACGTTCACACTCAGAACTTTGGTAAGTGGCTTGGTGCCAGAGAAACTAATAATCTAAGAGCTTCCTAATATGCAGCAGGATGCTTTAACAAAAGTTTGTCCATTACATATGCAAGGACAGATTATTTGCCGCAAACTCAAATAAAYGTTGTTGGTCTTGCAGCATTGACAGCATTCAAAGTCTCCCAAACAATACAATCTTTGGGTTGTGTAAAGTCCATTCCACCATGTCACCATTTATTAAACCACKTTTGCATTTCAAGAAAATTATTTTCCAGATAATGGTACTGAGACCCTTACGTGATGATTTTTTCTACAATAAGTTCTATTAATTAATTTTTAACATATGAAGAAAGTATTCTGAACTTGAATTTAGTGCATTTGAGTAGCTCAGTTAAGTCTTTTTACAGACCAACCAACCTACTTCTTTATAAAGAAATCAAAATTAGACCATGAGATATATTGTTGGATTGATGTCCAGAATGTTCTTAGGTTTATAAGACCCTGTGAAGGGTTAACCTGGATGGAAACTCCAGATCCCCACGCTTAATTCTTCAGAGGAGAGGAGACAGCAAAAACAGGCTGCAAACTTGGAAAATGATTAAATGATTTATTTACTAACTCTACTAGGAATAGAAAAGAATAAAAAAAAAAAAGAAAAATATTAAGGCATAATGTACAAATGTCATTCTCCCCCTCATACATTCCAATCTTTCTCACTGATCACAGAAAGGACATAAACATGAGATTCTGATCTTATGATTAAGAGTTCTTATTGCCACSTCATGGGATAAAGAGAGTTCTTTCTGTAGTRTAGTGGGATCCATCCCACGGAAGACAGTTCCCCAAGAAGTATCTTCAGCGTGGTTCCAAACCTGCCAGAAACACCACAGCYYGCCCAGGTTTTTGCAGTGGTGTATCCTCTCTCCCACAATACACTCTGCAGTTTGTGGGTCACAAGAAAAGTCAAATGGGGTTAAATATTTTAAGAGTAAGTTATTCCAGCCTAAAAGCACCAAAGGCAACAGGCTCCTGCTTTTACTCATMATCTCCAAAGGCTGAAAAGGCTGCAAAGGCTGCAAAGGCTGCAAATTTCACCTGYACACAACATAAAAATGTTCTTATTTCAGGCTGTTGAAATTCTCACTCCCCCATGGCTCATAGAATTGTGATTTAAAAAGATATTTAGTTTGGTATTACTCCAGATCACACAACACAGCTCACAGAAAAGATGGATCCTGGTGCTTGTAAAGATGGCTTCCCTGGCACTTCCTGCCACTCCTTGTCTTCTCTTCCGTTTGGGCTACTGGACTCCATATTTAGTCTTTCATGTGACTGCTTTCCTTTCTCAACTCRGCTCTCTCTGCGTAGCTCGGATCTGCTTAGCTTCTCTCAGCTTTTCTCAGCTTTTTCTGGCTCGGCCTAGCTTAGCTGCTTCTCAGTTTGGCCTTGGTCCAGATGGTGATAGACCAGCTCCTCTCAGGTCCAGAACGGCACAGGACCGGTGGGGGTGAGGCTGGCTGCCCCCGCCGGCCCCCCGGGCCGTGGGCCCCTGGCCCGGGAGTCAAGGGGAGAGCCACTGCCTCTCRTGGGTCAGCAGGGTGCAAGGGAGCAAGAGAGGAAGTGAAGTTAAGTCTGCATCACTTCCTAGGGTTTTTCTAACATTCCTTTCACAGAGACRTCACAGGAACACTAAGTGGCTAATAGAACTGTCCTTTACCTGTTTTTAACCAATCAGATTTGTCTCACACCGGGTCAAACGATGACAGACCCACATAAAGGCACTTTAGGTAATTTGTAATATGCATTTATTTTGTATTATTAGATATGGACATCCCCACACTGATGTCTGAGGAGATATGTCATCCAATTTCTTTTCTCTCTGAATGCTCTTGCTATAGCCATTAAGGTGAGATGACTAYGAATGAAAAGAAGTTCTCTGAATTTCATTGGATATGGAACTGTTTGGGGTCATCCTATAACTGATAAACCCACACTTTTCTCTAAACTGAATAAAGGTGGAGTTAAGCCCAGTGCATGCAGCCATTTGCAAAGTCAAACTTTTTGTGGACTGTCATGATGAAGCCCTACTAGTGTCCCTGGAACTCATCTTGCCTTTTTTCTTGGTCCACACACCACAATTCTTCATAGCATTTGGGAGTGGATTTTCTTCGTTCTTCGGCCAAGAACCTGTCTATGCACAACAGGTACCATGGCACCTTTGCATGAGGTAGCAGAGCTGCGAAGTACAGAGAAGCTAGACTGCGGAACTAGATGYCAAAGCTTTCTCTCCCAAGTCGGATGCTTCAGAAAACTGCTTCAACTTATGAATTCCATATATGAAAGGAGGGCCACTCAGAACTAACCGACAGGTAACACCTGGGAGAAGGGCGCGCTTGGGGATCTTACCCACCACAGACTCTGCCTTGCTGTGGGTTGCCAGGCAGCACCTGCATCTGCTCACTGCTCACTTCAGATGATAAAGAAATCATCACCTCTGCAATGACTCCTTCAAATCACCAGGCATGGTTCATTCTTCCTTTTGAAAACATGCCCAGAGGGATACCTTGTGATTTGAAGAAAAACTGCCTAGCGGTGCCGTCTCCTAGGTGAATGCTTTGATCCCCAGGGAAGAGATTAAGTTGAGCAATAGCACTTTCCACTGTGCAGAAGTACTGTAACTGAAATTCTGCTCTTTCGATGTCAATTTAAGTTTTGCCCTAGTCTTTACACTTTAACCTCTAATGCTTTCTTTGAGGGGGGAAAAAACTGTCACAAAAGTTGGGGGTCAGGACTAGCAATTGTCAGGCCACCACTTGAAATAAAAAAGAAAAATACTACTCTTGAAAACTAAAGAAACCTGCTTCTGTAATTTATGCAGTGACTATTTCTTATACAAGAAGAGGCCTTTGAGTCAGACCAACATTCACAACTTCCACATTTCAGGCTGAGTACTGTAATGACTGTGTTTGTTTCTCACCACAAACCATAAATTCTTASCTGTCCTTTTCTCCAATTAGCCCCCAACTAAAAACTGTCAGCAGCACTGAGCTGCTAGAAAGGGTTAAACTAAACAAGAGCAAAACCAAAATGAAATCAAACCAAAACATTGTATGTTTATTTAAGTAAGACTTGACACTAATAACATTGACTATGCTGCAAGGAACTGCTGAGTGTTTCTCTGAAAGAATATTWTCCTCGTATTGCCAACATTACATTACCAAAATACTGATAAAGAAAGCACTAAAAAGGACCTCAAGAAGTCACCGTTCTCTTGGGAACAAGAGTTGCAAAACATCTTAGGACATTTACATGCTTCTTGCAACTGAAAGTGAAGATCAGTCACAACACAGACCTGCTGATCTGATGACAGGACAGTTTTATTGCCTCTCTTTTTACACACTATGTTGACTCATCAAAACTAATAGTTTGATTTTTCTTATCTCCCTGGGAGAATGGTTATTAGAATTTAGCCCTGCCAGTGAGGAGCTACCACACCTACAAAGAAAGGAACAAGATTAAAAGAAAGTCCAAGAGTCAGTTTTCGATTGTTTATATTGTTTGCACGTACCAAACTCAAACAGTGATTATTTACTCTGGAAAGAKTTTTCAGACAGTTTTAATATACAAGTACACTGAGGAAAAGAACCTATGCCTCTTGCCAGCCTTTGGTGAAGTTTAAGTGCATGGCATACATTAATTTGTGAGGAATACTGGAGTTAGAATTCTGAGAACACTGAAGGAGGTCAGTGTAAGATGTAAGACACACAGAGTGTTAACAGACCACTAACATGTCTAAAAGAAGCAGAAGTTACTTATGCAATTATTTTGGATCCTCTGTCACCAATCTTTGTGTTTATCGTGTGTCTCCTRCTGTCACCTCAATTCCCAAACACTGACAAGCTGCACGGAGCTCAACAGCTGGATCGTCACATAGAGAAACATGGACTGATGTGCCAACACATACTTCATCATACCTCAGAAAACATCCCTTGTTTTGTTGCCCTCACCAAATAGAAAGCCGATTTACCCAAGTTCTGAAAAGCCTTGCTCACTTTGCTTATTTGGAGAGAAGTTCTCAGGCACATCCCTAGCTAATCACTGAATTTGAAGTTAGAGAACTCTGCAACTGCTAAGAAAACAGTGATGACCAGTTCTCAAAGCAGCATAACTGGATGAAATGAAGTGACTTTTGACAGACAATCTTATSATTGTCAACCCAAGGCTCTGTGTTTTCTGGAAGAGATTCTTTGCTCTCCTTACTGTAAGCCAATCTAGCAAGTTTCCTCTCCAAAGTTACAATTTTAGGGAAAAAATGTAATACCAAACATTCAACGGTGGCCAAAAAAAAGAAGTGTTCTTGCTATATACTTTAACATAATTTTAGAAACTTTAAAAGTCATTAATTCACATTAGAAATTTGACCTCTGAGTCCCTTTAATTTTAGGGAAAAAAATAAATTCTGCAACTTCCCTAAYATTATTTCTTATTTATTAATAAGTCGTTATTTCAGACTACTCATAGGCACATTTTAGATGATGTCTTTGTATCTGCCCATTCTGTATGGATTCTGACTCTGCTGCTGAAGAAAAGCATGAGCTTTCTGAGCTTTTCTCAAAGTCAGCTGAGGAGGGGAAGGGAACAAGTAACACAATTAGGAAGAGTACAAGCTAGTTCAACTTTATTCTGTTCAGTCTTCTAAAAAGAGTTCTGCATATGAAAATGAACTAGGGTCACTTCTTCTGGGACAACTGAAAAAAAACTAAATCAAAGCAAGGAATCCTACTTGATTTTGCTGAATACTTTCTGAACAGATGGGGTGCATGAGACATCAAGAGAGGTCTGGGAACATTCTGGTGGCTTCTGAGAGGCCACAATTCACTGATGCTTGCTTCAGAATATCAACACAGATAAACTTAGGAATAGACTAAAATGTCTGTCTCCTAAAAAAAAAGGAGCAATAATTTCTTTCACAGTGAAAACAAGTTAACAAAACAAAGTTCTTCTGTTACGATGGGAGGAAATGGATGAGGCAGTCAGGTAGAAATCAGTAACTTACACTTCCAGCATTGGTAAGAACCATCTTATTCCCAAAGCAGATTTACAAGGCCACAGGGACRGAGTGGCATAGGTTTGAACTCTGGTACAGAATCAGTCAAGGTGTTGACTGGGTGTAAAACATGTTCTACATTTTTCTCATGCAAGAAGTCCCTCGGTCTCTTGCCARTGACTCCTGGTTTGCTGTATGGGGTTTAATTTTTTTTTCCCATCTGTCTTTTTGCCTAGAAGAACATGTATCCACTGTCATTGGCTCATTTCCTGCTCCTGCTCTCAGAAATTGCTCCACTTTATTTTGGACCCTGAATAGAAGTTCTTTGAACTTACTTGAGGCTGGAATACTAGACAGTATTATTTCTTCACTTGCTGAAGCAGAAAGAAAACTTCATTTTTGCTATACTAAACTACCTCAGCCAAGTGTTTGCTGGAATTCTGTTCTGCCTTCCTGCTAATTACTGCTATGGTTTCTTGCCAGCCACCATTTTGAAAAGTCAAATACCAGCTTCCAGATGAGCAGCAATGTGAAACGCAACAAAGAATCATTCTAAATAAAATAGATGGCAGCATGAAACGAAAGCAGATGTTTTCTTACTGGGACAGCTGCCTGAAAGTTCTGGCTAAGCAACTCTCTTATGAAGACAAGGTAGGCTTTTGTCAAAATGGGAGTTTGTCCACATCRCAAAACCAGCACACTTTTTCATCATGTCAAGGTTGACTTGGTGGAGAACAGCAGTGTTACCCCACATTGCTTGTAGGTCTCTGAGAGTGGGACAAGAGGAGGTGTCTGGGACAGAGCCAGAAGCAGAGGACAAAGCAAGGCTGAAAACTCAGTGATATAAAATCATAGAATAATTCAGGCTGGAAATGACCTCAGAAGGTCATCTAGTCCAACCTCCTACTCAAAGCAGAGTCAATAACTAATTCAGATCACACTTCTCAGGGATTTGTCCTTTCAGCTATTGAATATTTTCAAGGATGGAGACTTCACAACCTCTCTGTGCCAGGGTTTTGCTGTCATTATGAGGAAAAGGCTTTTTCTGACCTCAGGTCTGAATTTGTCCTATTCTAGTTCATAATTGTAGTCCCTTGCTCTCCCTCAACTCTGTATAAAGCCTGGCTCCGCCTTCTCAGCAATGTATGGGAAGGATGGTCATAGGTCCCCCCAAGTCTTCTCCAAGCTGAACAAGCCCCAGTCCCTCATCCTCTCCTCAAGTGTTCCTTACCCAATCAACTCCTGCTCCAGTTTATCAACATCTTTTTGGTAAGGCAGGAGCAAAACTGGACAATCTTCCATACATGGTCTAATGAGTGCTGCCCAGGATGTTGTTATGCCTTCCTTGGTGAGTACAGTTTAGTTTGCCGCAGGCAGTGCACAGAGCAGGGTAAGATGGTTACAGTTACCAAGAATTATCAGGTTGAGCTGCTCACCCCSACAGGTGTGCAAAAGATGGGGAACTATCCACTGATCCAGCAGGAATCTGTATTCTGGGAGTCTCTGGCTTTTGGGAACTGGGCATGGTGACAGATTTCCGGTTCGGCTGTGAGACATATAGAGCAAAGCATGTGGTACTCCAAATCAGGCATCAAAAATCAGCTTTTTCATTCTGAATAGGGCTGGCACTGAGTCCGGTTTCCAGATGGTTTTCTGTTGCACGTTTCTGTTGCTTAGAGGAACACTGCAAATTCAAAAGGGGAAGCCCTTCCCCACAGRGAAGGAAGGAATCAGGGAAACAGAAGTAAAACCACGAAGAATAAGTCAATAATTAGTAAGTTGCGTCACTTTGTGTGTCACTTTTCTCAGTAAGGAACCAGCYGTGGAAGCTCTCACTTTTATGCCAAACAATTCAGTGTTTGACTCTCCTGTCTGTAGTAGCTTCGGCTGGCATTTTCCAGACTTATTTATATAGTTAGTTAGATGCAAAGCAACCCATTAAAATGCTTGTTATTTATTAATAAATGTGGTCTTTGAAAGGACTGATGCTCTTGTTTACCATCCCCTCAGATTTCAGTCAGTGTTCTTATCAGTGTTTGTGGTCTATGCTATACAAAGTCTGACTTCTTTTGTTCTTTATCTGCGTTTGATATTTAATTTTTCAAACTGCTTGATGACTGTATCAGGGTCTGGTTTTGTTGTTTCTATATTTGGAAATTTTCCTTACAGCTCACTGATTGCACATTCATTTATTAATCTAATCAAAAGCCAATAGGAAATATCAGTTTAAGAATTTGAACCCTGGAGTAACTCTGGCTCCTAAAAGACGGCCAGCACAGCTGAAGGGCACGTACTTAATACAGTGGGGACATGACAAAGTTGACCTAGAGGACTGCTAGCTACACTCACCTTTAACTATCTGTCTGTGTTCTATTTATTGTTGTATTAGAGCCCAGTTATTACCTAGCAAAAGACAACTCAAATACAATAGAGGATAATGTCAAATCAATAAACTGAAGCACAATATACAATAAAATGTCATTTTAAATCCACGTTGTAGCACTACACATGATTGAACTGCATAGCTCCAGTACACAGGAACACTCAACTGCATGTCCAGTTTTTTTAAGTGCATCCTTAAAAACAAATTCTTAAGCACTCTGTACAACTGGGGCCATAAATAATTATTTCATCTTATTTTCTAATTTAATCTTTCAAAATAGCAGTTGCAGGCTTAAGAGAGACTACCCGGAGACATGTAGATCGAAATGTTCAACCTTCTCTTCTTAACTCTGCAGAGTACTGAGCATTGCTGACTTCTACAATTTTCTACCTCTACTGGGGAGAGGTAAATCTATTTAGCAACTTAAAGGATAAAGCCCTATTAAAATTACCAGAATGTGCAAGACTTCATCAGAAAGGTTTCTTTCACCGGAGAAATTTTCTTTCCTAACAGTAAGACTTTTCCCTGACAGCCTATCTCCCGTAACAGACTGGATCATTATTATAGGTCTATTTTGCTGCTGTGGCCTTGAACCCAGGCCTTCTGAGGAGACCAACAGAGCAAAGATACAGCAAATTATCAAAACCAGGATTCCCTTTGGTGCTCATACCATCGTGCCTAAGGGCATCCATAGGAGGCCGAGCCTGGGGCTCCTGGCTGCTGCTGAGAAGCAGTAGCTGGGATAGAAGAATCAGGGCAGGACGCACATTACCCTCTAACTCTACTGCTCTTTCGGCCTTTGCCTCTTGACCTTCAACCCATCCTATAGGCTCCTCACTCCTTACCAACTCTTCTCTTTACCTTCCATCCTTGCTGATGCAGAATTCAAGGTAATAAATAAGCTTCGTAATCTTATTACTTTTTCTTGTCAACTACAACTTACTTGGCTTGAAACAGGAACCCAGGYACTACAGATTGTGGTAAACAAAATGTCAAACTACCTTTGCACTGGCACAGGTAGTGTATGGACAGAGGGGCACCTGTGCCCCTAACCCTGCAGAAGTTAAGGAAAAAGTGTAGCATTACTGCCAGCTGCACTGTAAAATGGCAGATGTGTGGTTGCAGCATTAGGACACACGAAATACAAAGGGTCAGCAAGCAGCATTTTGAAGTGTAATGTAATTTTGATCCCTGGTCAGAGATTTGCTAAAGGCAGAGAAGGCATTTCAGGCTTGCCATTGTCCACAATACAGCCACACAGAAGCCAGTGTTTCAGTAAAACACCTTTTTTCACGTGCAAACACAAGGCAGACACAACCAGAGCCACATGGACACGGCAGAGCTTTGACCAGCCCTGTCTGCTGGCCCGAGACCAGAAAGAGCCATAGACTCAAAACGGGCTGGGGAGGGTGTGTGGTCAAAAGGATTTAGTCTTTCTCCTTATACTGTAGAGCCTATTGTGCCTGTTTGTCACATGAAAAGGGAGAGGGGAAAGAAATCTCCCCCAAATATCAGCATACAATCTTCTGTGGCTTGCAGTGACAAATCAGCAAATTCAGAAGCAGACCTAGGTCTGAGTGAGGCTACAGCTTATTTCCATGCAGGTTATCACACTGTGCACAGGCTTTTTAAAGCACAATTATAGCCTCTGACATCCTACCTAAACGAGTGGAGTGGTCACCATGGTAACACCTGCATCACATGGCAGTGAACACCTGATACCAATCAATCTTGAAAACATCTTTTTAAAGAAACAGCCTCCTGGAAAACTGCAGGTGGAGATTTCTTGCTGAAAGCAAGATGCTCTCTTATAACAAAATTGAAAGTTTTACCTTATCATCTACTCATCTGACTCTCCCTCCATACAATCCCATTCTCTATCATCTTACAAAAGTGATAAAAAGGGCAATGGTTCTGTGTTGAGCAGTGACAAAGATCGAAGTACAGCTGACACGTAAACGATACCTTGCATTTTTCCCCCAGAGCATGAACGGTGGCTTCTGAGAATACAGCCATGCGCTGGTTGCTGAAACAAAATAGAAACCTTCCCAGGACACCAGATTTCCCTCAAATGTTAAAAAACCCCAGCAATTTCATCAGCTTCTTTCTCTCTTTTTGCTTTCCAAATCTGCAATTCAATTTCATTTATTAGAGTTGTGTTCCTTTGATGGGGTATAAGAAGAATACATTTAAGGAAGTGATGTTTGCACTCAGCTTGGCACCGTGGCTTTCTGAAGTGCCACCAGCCCTCCAGACACATCCAGCAGCCAAAGAGTGGATGTAGTTGCTGAAGTCTCTGTGGTTTTTGTCAGGTTGCTTTTTTTGTCAGCTCAGTTCCACCCTAACAGCCTTTGGGTTATCTGTACTGTGACTGCTCCTCTGCCTATTTCAACAGCCTGGTGCCTCTTGTTATCCCAGTAAGGACACTGCTATGGGTTGATGAAAATAATCCCAGCAAATACCTCATGCACAAAGTTCAACCAGCCTCAGCAGAATTTCCAACATAGTTTTGCTATTTCCTATTTAATTCTATCCCAAATTTTTGCTACTTTCATTATTTGAAAGTCTACTGCTTCTTAATTTTCCTTTGAAAAAGACTGCTTCTGTTCAGATGGCTTCCATCTTTGTCATCTTCCATTCCCTCTACATTTACTTCTCCAAATAATTCACAGCTATAATAATCTATTCTGACGGTGCCTCTCCTCTATTCAATTTGATTTCAGAACAGGAAAACCACAGAATCTGTAAATACCATTGACTGAAAAAAGTTGGATATCCAACTGCCATAAAGCTAGTAACAAATCTGCACAGAAATTCTTTCAGCATCCTGGAGATTTGTGGAAAAACAACAGCAGTAGACACTGCATGAGTCCAAGGAGGTAACGAGAACATCTTTTCGTAAGCTAACTGAAGTCACTAGAACTGGTCCCCCTTTGCCATGCCCTATGGCACACCTACAGGTGTGTTTCAGGAGGAAAGCAAGGAGCAGAGACAGAACTAATGGTAGAACTGAGATGCATGTTGCTTTGAAGCTAGAAAAACAAAGGGAATTGATATGTAAAATCTGTGACAGTTGTTTTCTGCCCTCAATATGCTACGCAAATAACTCCCAGCAGATGTACCAGGTATTTGTACTGTCTGTGACGCTCTACAAGTCAGCACTAGCCATCATGCAGTCCTATTATATATGAGGAAGTCCTGCTTTAAATCTGCTTTCATAATGTGGGAGTTGCATTTATTCAGCTGTAGTTCTTACATGTGTCTCACAGTGAATGGCATTATTGCTCAACAGGGCAACAGACTCCAATGATAGAAGTATAAYGCTTCAAAATCAAAATGAAGAAGTCTGTAACAGGGTATTGGGTTTTAAGCTGTGCCAAGGCCCAATTATGCTTTTCAAACTGCACAGAATCAATGACAGAAGAGATCCATTGATACCATTGATTTTGGCCAGGATCAGAAACCATACTTCGACTATGTCCAATATCTTTTGCAAAGGTAAGTGGCAAGGGAATATCAGGCAAGTGCAAGTGAGTTGTTGCAGCAATTGAGAAAGCTGCCTGTGGCTTCCTGTGCTTTATTAAGCTGTAAGAAGGTACTCAAAACCTGCCCTTCTCAAATCCTTGGTTTAAAGACAACAACGTAATCCATGCAGTGAAACACAAAAACCCAGTCTACCCTCGCTCCAAAAGAGCATTGTCGTAAATAACTAATAAAGTACGCACTTCAGCCTGGAAGCTGAACCTTATTCTTGCCATCAGAAAACGATGAGTCATTTGTTTTCCACATCCATTTATAAATGAAGGGTCAGCATAAAAAAATAGCAGTGAGGGTCGAAACCACCACGAGTATTTTCATTGCCTTCTCTACCAGGTCTGAATATGCTTTTGCTGACAGGAAGACCACAAATCTTTTCACCTCTAGGCAGCCGAATCATCAGTGCTGCAGGAGCTGTCAGTACTGCAAGTTTTGAAATGTATGCTAAACTGAGGCTTTCTGATAGGGCTGCTACTATCCTTAAGTGCATGGACTTCAAATACCAAATTCCAGACTGTGAACATGGCATGTGCCTTTCAGGCTGGCATTCATTTTTTAGTGCTCCCCTAGGAATATAATCTTTGTGTAAGCACATCTACACTGTGACTCTTTTTTTATCCCCTGATGCTGTGCAGTAGGAATAACTAATGAATAACTTGCTAAGGAGATATTTTTACAAGTACCAACATAAACCCACTAGATTTAATGATACATTTTCCTTTGTACTAGTGTAAAACAGTAGTGAAATAAAAACAGCTTTACAAAAATTTGATCCATAAAGAGAAAACAGGATCAGAACAGCAGAACTCTCAAGCAAAACAAGTCAGAAAGTCTGCCTTTTGAGTTCTTCTTTCAGATTCAGACTTCCATCCCTGGCACCTATGGTAAAGATTTTTTTGCCCTAGTCCAGTTACAATTTCTGAGTCTCAATACTATCACTCAGACACACCTGATGTCTTTTTTTAATCCTTCTTTTAGTGTCTCAAAGAGCAAAAGTCAAAGATAAAGCCTGGATTCTCTGACAGGGTTTGTCTTCACACTGTGATTAATGAGGTTAATGTGCTTTACGGAATTTTAACTTGAAAATGTCAAAAAACCAATATCCCTCTGAAGCAGTATGGAAGAAAGGCACCAATTCACTCCATTGCTGCTGGCAGCATGTCCTGAAATTGCTTAAAAATATTCAAAAACATTTGAAGACAGAGGGTCTGCCCTACTCCATGTATTTCTCTATGAAATCCTTTAGACGTAAACCATTGACCAAGCCTGGGACTAAGACGGGACTCAGCTGCACCAAGACTCCAGTAGGAATTTAGAAAGCAAGGGGATTCTCCTATCACCTCACGATTCCACAGGAGTATCTCTCCTACCTTTTACATCCTTACCCCTTTGCATCCCTGGTCTCCACATAAATCACTTAAAATTTGATTCTAATCTGAGTTTGCTCTGTATGCTTCATCTRTGTAGTGAGTCATAGAATGAACTTTGCCATTGAACGTTGTCAAGATGCACCTAATTTAGACTAAACCCGCTGCTATTACCTTTGACAGTGATTCTTTAAGTGACCTAAACAACTCATTTGTGACAGTCTCCTAAGAGAGAATTCATGGTAACTGTTGCTTCATTCTGCCTTCAGGTGAGTTTCCATCTGTGTTAGGAGCAGCCTCCTAAGTCCTGACCTCTGCTAAGAGGCATTTTATGCCAGTTTTTGAGAGGCACAGGATTATTGGCTGAAATCACCTCCACTGCAGGAGTGGGATCAAACTTCAGCCTGCAGGCAAACCCTTCTCCTTATGCTTCCTGTTCCCATGGCTGCAATTACAGCATCGTACAGGCTGTAAGAGGCAAACTTGCTCTTTCTTCTGAAATACACAAATATGGCATTGATTTAGACTGTGCAGTGCTTTTACAGGATATCTTTAATGTATATGTAGAGCAGCTTTACAGATTCACCAGTCCTTTTCATGTGAGGTGTAGACAGGGTCTCTCCAATGAAAAAACCCTTTACCACAATTCCTCCTGAGTCCAGTATAATTGTATTGATCTGCAGCACTGTTCCCTCACTTCAGTGTGGTGCCCAGTCTCTGGAAGCTTTGAAGCAAAAAAAGATGTCTATGTTAAAGAAATAAAGATGTGATGTTAAAGTGGATTGAATACTTTATCCAACTCATGTTTATGTGAGGGGGAGCATTTCCAGGATCTCAAATGCAGGACAGGGCTCAAAGAGGGGGATTTTGTATAGGTTTGGGCTAGCAGCAAGGAATTCTGCCTTCTGTGAAGCATCGTTGAAACCTGAGAGGATGCATAATGTCTTAWTCCTTCTCACACAGCCTATGCTGAACATGAAGGATATTGGCAGACATGATTTCCACATTGTAAACTCATATTTGAGGAGTTTATCTTTCAAAAATGGATGGAGCTTATGAATTTGCACATTTTTACCATTCCCATGCACAAAGATATGTGGGCTCTACATATGAACAGATAATGGAGGTCAATTCAATTTCTGAACCCATGTTCCAACTATTAAGCTAAACAACTTATGTCATAAGCATCATCTGCAGGGAAATATGTAAAAAAAATTACATTTCATGAGTTCTTTTATCAAGGTTAAAAAAATGCCTGCCTGGTAGGTTATCTTATGCTTAAGCCACATCTGCTTACAGTTGTAGTTCTTTCCTCTACCGGTAACTTGCATAAGAACATTCTACTGCTTTCAAAAGAAACTTCACAGATGCAGGGAAAAAACCCCAAATTTCCCATACCTAGTGTTATTAATACTTATTGATAAGCATTTAAAACTCTAAATCTGTTCTAAACATTCAGGAACGAGCAATGAATGAAGCTTATATTCAGCAGCAGAAAAAAGTTTTTTTAGAACAAACCTGTCTGTATTAATGAGGCCTAATTAAGCAACTTTCCCTTAACAGTCTGACTGTAAGTACACACTGAATTACTTACTCATTTGCAGAACTGCTGAGTATCTGCACTTCTCATGTGGAATCTCTAAGAATTCAAGTTAAATGATAGGGTGTAAAAATAATCTACTGTAATTAGGCTTTAGTTTTAATTACACAAGTTCAGATGTTTTGTTAACATACATTTTCTTCAGATCTTCAAATAGAACACTGAGGAACTCTGCTCTCCTTCTCAATAGGAGAGCAGAGATCCTGTTTCTTCCAGAGTTGTGACTAGCTCCTGTTTCATCCTTTTCTTCTGGGACATCTCAATGTATACCTTTGGTATAATCAATAGACAGATCATCTGTGGGGTGTTACTGCACATACATCCTTTCTCAGATCAGTATTTCTCTGTGTGCTGAGAGGCACAAGACCAATGCTTTTGCCTTCAAAACTGCTTAGCCTGCAAGGCACTGGCAACATCCCTATATACCTGAAGTGGAAAACAAAGCAACAGCTACAGCTGGGGTAGGGACAAGGAGAGAATCCCACCAGCCTGCAGAGGYTGAAGGTGAGACAAGAGTAATATCCAAAAGAAAGGTGAAATACGGCAGCAATGAGGCCTGACTTTGAGAAGATTGTGCTCTCATTCCAGATGTCCTGTCCCTTGGCCAGGATCTCTTACAGAAACCAACACTGCAAATTCACACACCTCCACAGATTTATGGTTTGTTTTCCCTTACACATGATCTTAGTATTTCAAATGTCCACAGAATGAACAGGCAACAAATATCAATAGTTTCCAAGACAGAACCTGCTTGATGTCATGAAGGTGGCTTCATGTTGTTCTCGGGTTCRAATAAACACACGAACACAGCTGTCAGGGTTCTCCAACAGGCAGAGGCCAAAAGGGAGGAAACAGAGAGGAGGAAGAGAGAGCTGGCCTCTGCCCTCATTTTATTTATATGTTTTCCAAATTCACCGTGGATTGGAGGATGGAAATACCACCTCCTGCTGTCCACTGGTTAGTAATAATGTCTATCACATAGGTTAGGAATTCATAACAATCTTTGCCGTTAGGTCAACAATTCGTGTTTACACGAAAGTGCGTGAGAAACTATTTCGCTGAACCAAAAACACTGCACATCTGAAGAACTGCAAAATGCAGGGCCACAGCTTCAGGCAGCAATTTCTGGATGTCAGTGGCAAATCTATCCTGTGTTCAATCTAGAGAGATGATTGAGAGGTTCAGGAGGTAATTGATAATATTGAGAAGGTCATAAAAAACCTGAAAGAAGCAAAATCAACAGTTATTAAAAACAAAAATACTATGTCTCRCTCAAGTAACCCATGAGCTGCTGAGCACAGGACATATGGAGATTACACAGGGGAAGTATCTTCATGTGTTCATAAAGTGTTCCCTTATTTTTGACCTCTCTCAGCAACAAGACACTATGCACTAGCTAGCCATTTGATAAGACCCAGCTCAACTGTTCTCAACTGCTCTGGACAAAAATATAGAAACAAAACCAAATTCCCCACAAATGAAATCCCCATTATGTCAGTTCTAAGCAAATGAAAAACTTCCCTTTCTTTCCATACCCAGAAGAAGTCCAAGTCATTTAGTCAACATTGGTTTAAGAAAACCCATTCCTTTCTGTGACAAGGCAGAACACCAAGTTTCTAACAAAGAGAAGACTACAAGAAATATTTTCAGTTCTGATTTCAATCTCCAGAAGCTGGTGTATGAGATAACCTCCAACTAGCCCCACAGCAGTTTCCTGCAGAGGGGAAGGACTATTCCCTCCTATGGCAAGGGGAAGTCCAATGTGTCTGCTGATTTTTGAGAGGTAGAATGCAGAATCTGAAAGTGGAAAATTACAAGGGTATTTTGTGTTAATAAGACATCAGCTTTCTGATGAAAATGGGAAAGGATCTTATTAACTGTTCATTCAGTTTAGGTTGGTTTTTCTTAAATTCAAAGAAGCAATAGATTGAAAAAGCACTCTAAAGACTGAAAGAGCACCAATCAGAAAAGTACCTAAGATTATCAGTTTTGACTTCGTATTGAAACTGTGTTACCCCTCCACTTGTGCTAAACTCTGCTTGAATGGTAAAACGGGAAGTTTCACAGTGCACAAAGAAGTGAACACAGTTTTTTGCACACCGATCACCCCTGAAGCCCAGCAACTCTGGGATGGTGGCTGCAGAGGCAACCCTGYAGGGTGCCTTTCTGAAAGGGCACCAACAGGAGTAACCAACCCCTGTAACAGTGCTCTTTAAAGCAAGGTGATGGCAAGAAAATTTAAAAGTCAAATGCCCCAAAGAATCAACACCTGCTACCCTGTCTACAGAGACATCTCTGACATTGGGCAGTCAGGAGATGACAATTTATGTGATGTCTCTGCCATAAATAAAGCCATCAGCATAGATGTGAGAGCTGAAGTCAGCAGTTCCAGAACTAAATCCCTCTTTAAAATCTATGATGAGAAGAAAAAGGGGTCAGAAGCCCAGACAGACCCCAGCTGCAGGTTGTGGTCACTTGCCAATGTTTAACTAAAGCAATCTGTTCTCACACCAGGGCTCTCCAAGGGCTGAATGACATTTGGAGGTGAGTGGAAGGCAGTCCCAGGGAAGACAATGAATCATATCTGATCCCTGAAGAGATGCAGAGGGACAGCAGAAGTGGCAAAGGGCTTTCTTCAGTCTTTGTTCTTGCACTTGTGCAGCCTGGGAGTGAACATAATTCTGATGCTAATTCACCAGGTATTGTTCCTATTCCATCTCTCTGTYGGGTATGCACAGCAACAGCATTCCCTCTGTTCATTCCAGGAATGAAGTCTTCCCTTTACCTGTATTGATGAAAAGGATGAATGCACTTATGCTTATTCTGAACACAGTTCACATGTCAGTGCTCTACACAAGGACACAGTCAGGCCACACATCAATTAACCATGCAGCTTTACAGCGACAAGCAGGCAGATGTATAGATTTTTTAATTGCCCTTGGTATGGAGGACACATCCAAAAAAAAAGCAGGGCCAGCGTGCCGCTGTGCTGCAGAGATCCATCTGAGAGGCTACTGTAGCCAGGCACGATTTGTAACAGATGTTCTGATAGATAACAGAAGCCAAATTCACCCTCATTTACCKTCAACCTCCACAAGGCAGAGAGGAACCAACAGAAGACTCTGCCCTGCAAGTCCTGGGTGGTCCATTCCTCAGGTCTTGATGARCTGTTCATCTAAGCTGGCTAAAAATATCCTGTAAGGCAGGAAACTGTTCTTTCAAGAGCTGCACAAAAGTTCTCCTAAGGATGCACTGCTTCCAAACAAATGCATAAAACCCCAATTGAAACAGAAATAGGGCAGGATACATCTCACAGAAATGAAGAGACACATTCCTAGTATTCGGCCAAGTTCCTTTCAGAGTTTTATTCAACATCATAAAAATATTCCTGCATAGGAATTCAAGCATGCCTATTCCCACTGAAGGATGTACAAGCTCTACAGCCAACTTGTCATACAATGCTCTGAGTTTTCTCTATTGGTCCTGAGTAATTTTTTGCTTCTCCAAAGAATCCTCAGGGCAGCAYGAAGGAGAAGAGACACCAGGTATTTAACAGAACTATCATGTCTATTAGTAGCACAAAGGCTACTCTGCCCCAAATTCCATCAGTCAGGGGTTTGTGCCTAACACATGTTCTTTTTAGGATGCATCAGTCAACCAGTCCTACACCATCCTCTCAGTTTTCATGGTCACTGAGTTTCATGAGCTAACACCTGATTCTTTAGAGATGTGTGCTTTGAACACATCTGGGAGCTGACTGTCAAAATACTTGATATATAAATGAAAATTGTATCTACAAGAAGAAAAATGGAGTAACTTCTACAAATAAACTACTCTTCTGAAATTTTGCTCTTTCAGCTACAGAACAGGAGGCTGAAAAACAGGTACCAGATATCAAAAAATTGACAAAGTAACTGAGTCAAAGGAGAATGAGCTACAAGATCACACTGAGTCCTTTACTAGTGCAAGTGGGCAATTTTATCTGAAACTGTAAACGACTATAAAAAAAAAATCAAAGTCAGGATTTACCAATAGCCTTTCTGAGATTTCATGCAACAAGAAAATGTGCTGAAACTTCATATCCAGGAAAGCCATATTTAGTAGAGTGTGGTTTCAGATTGCTTACAAAGTGACCCAAAATAGTTGAATGGACCTGGAGTCAGTGTTTTTCTCTACAGTGGAGCCTGTAGAGAAAAACAAATTGAGTGAAAAAACATTGCCCAGTCTGTGCAGTGGCAGAACCCTTGCCTTGTGCAGCATGTCAAGAAATGTTTCTGAGATCACAAATTTTTCACAAAAATTCACAAATGAATTTCTATTATCACTCAGGAGGCACAGCTAAATCCAGGGCACATCACCCATTTGCCTCACTCGAGGACATGAAGTGGTCAGTCTTTCCAGAAGCTTCCCTGGTGACACAGTTGTCTATTCTTTGCTTTGAAGGCTTCATCTCACAACTCAGAAGGTCCCATTTTAGCAGGGATAAGCTGGAGATTCATGAGAAAACCTGCTTCTACCTCACAGATTCCCAGAAGAAGGATGGCCTCCAGCCACAGAGGAACACTTCCAATGCAGGATGCCCCATAACCATCCAAGTCACCATTTCGGGTACTACAACCTAAACCCTGGCACAGATCAACTCTGACAGCAAGATGTGGCTCATCATCAGGCTGGAGAAAAGGCTGACTTGACCAGCAACTGTGGCCACAAATGGCTCCAAAACCACCAAGACAAGGTGGAGGTATGAGGCCAAAGCCTATAGTGTGAATGCTCAATAGATCCAATACAAGAAGTGGCAGACAAAGAGCTGCAGATCTTGCTCCCCTTCCCCATGTCCCACACTCTTGGATTAGGTGGTACTTGCTATGCTGCCAGTACACTGCACATCTGGGCTTTGTTGAGTCTCGTTCTGGATTAATTGGATAGCTGCTCTCACTACTCAGACGCAGGGGAAAAAAAACACATAGAAAAAATATCTGGGTTACATGGTAAAAGTGCTTTTTCAAAATCAAGTTGCGAAAAATAAGAATAGCAGAAATTAATTTCTGAACTAGAAGTAACCAATTTGGTGAAGTAATAGAAAAGCTCTTGATCTGTTTGGCTTTTTTGTTTCTTGGTTGTTTTTCTTTTTTAATCTGAACCATCCATCACTCTAAAGCTCTGTACRATTCCTGCATTATCTCAGTAGGCACTGCTGATTCAAAGCAAGGATTAGTAACAAATCTCTGCCACCCCAGAGCCATTAAAACAGCAAGTTAGTGGATGGGAAAAGGGCATTTGCATCTGATAACTAAGATGACCTTTCCTACAGATATTCATGTTTGATTACCAGTATCTTTTCTAGTTATACAGATCCACTAGTACACGGTAACATCACATCTCTTCCTGAATTGTGGAGACAAAAATAAGAGTCTTTAACACCAAAACAGTGCTGCTTATGCAGTGCAAAATAGCGCAAAACAATTTCATTCTTCTGAATAATGAAGATACATTAATAAACCCTATTAAACCCAAGCATCAGTACAAACCCCAGCATTGAATTGTTGAATACGGAGCAGTTTTCCTATGGAAAATTTATGACCAAAGGAAATATTCTAGCCTTGGWATTTTTATAGCACCCATTCAATTTTTAATGGAGGAGGAAGCTACCCAAGATTTAAAATGGTATTCAAAGTGTCCTCTGCCTTGTAGAAGAAAAGTAACCTATACTGGAACACCCTGCCACAGCTCCCGAAACATGAGATGACACCTGGGTGTAACTGCTGCTGCCAGAGCACATTCATTTAGTCAGCCACCATTCTCCTCAATAGACACCCTGCCCATTTTGGTTATAAAACAAAGCCATCCTGAGGTTTTGTCTCACTCCTCTGCCCAGTATCATTGATGCCCACTGTCAAAGTATGCAGCCAGGGGTCCTCAAGCCCTTTCCACGTGTCACAGACCTTGTTCCCTGAGCTGCTGCTGCTCAGTCACCTCACCTCTGCCCTCTCTCCTACTGGCAGCTGCCTTTCCCAAGGCATTCAAGTGAACATCCCGCAAACTTAGCACCCAAAATTAGAAGTACAGGCAGTTCATGAGCTATTTTCCAGTGACTTATTACCAAGTGCAGCATAACCTGAGAAAATAAATTAAAATAATTAACTGTTATTTTTGTTCCTCTGATTTAGAAAATGAGGGCACAATTTCCTCCAGAAAGCAGATGCCACAGAATTATTGGTGGGTGTTTCCCAGTATTTTGTTCACAGTTTAAACATTCAGATTGGAGTTGCAATAAGTGTTTGTTGAATGTTTAGCACAGCTAAGCTCCATTTTTATCTAGAGAAGTATCATTTCAGATGTCACAGTTCACCAACAAATGCTGAGCACCACGTTTGTGCAGAGTGGCATTTCTCCTAGGATCTACAACTCCCGAGCTCCACTGAAACATAATTAACAATATAACACATCACTGCAGCTCCTCTGCATCTTCCATTTGCAAACAAACTGGTGCTAAACTCTCTCCTATCCCAGCAGCACTCTCTTCTCAGCTTCCCTTCCTCCACATCCTCCCCCGCTAAATTTAGAGACACAAATCTACAGAAAACATGCCAAGACACTTTCTGTAGAGATGTAAAAAGAAGAACGGTGTCGTCTATATTCCTCACCCAAAATAAACCTACGTGCCTTTTACACAGTCCATATGCTTATTTTCTTAACAATTTTTGAAACTCTCATACTGATACCAGACATGAACATGCCATAACATTCCTTCCTCAGCTTCAGGGTTATTTTCCCTATGAGGATTTCACTCCTCTGAACATTCCCAGAACATCTCCAGCCTCTCCCAAGTTCAGCAGTGGCTGTGCTGGCACTGCGCAAACACAGCTCACAACACCACTGAGCTGTTTTTAGCTCCCATGCTGCCTGAGGCCGAGCATCTTCCCCCTCATCACATCCCATCTAGTGATGAACCATCTATCTTYATGCTTTTGAACACTACACTCTCTCTCAGGAGATGGAGCCTTAAAAAGACATGCTCCATCAAAAGAGCACGTCTCTATGTGTTCTGCTGTCAAGGCCTTTGCCCCAAAATCAGAACTGGGTCTTATCCTGCACCTCTTTTGTTCAGTTGTATATATAGACTGGCCTGCTGTCTTGCTGGAGCAGTTCAGACTGGCACAGGAGGACTGAAGCCAGATCCCCCTGCCAGCTCCTGCTAAGACATCTGAACAATTATCCCCATTTTGGGAAAAGCTTAACTTCAAATGGTAATTACGTCTCACCTTTGATGGGCTCCTGCTTTTCTAAGCCTGAGGGCCTGGACCGCCTCCCTTGTCAGAGACCCAACCAAGGGATCTGCTGCCATCCATACATCAAATGTGACTCCTGTCAGATGGCAGCTCGGGCTGTCAGCCGCGCTTCTCTTCCTCTATGAAATACTGATGCTGCAAAGTCTTAACAAGGAAACTGGGATTACAGGAGACATCCTTTGCCCCAGAGATGGCATTACCGGCTGTTATCTCCGCTCTCCAGTTCTCAACCAGGAATAGAGCAGTAACAAATGCACTCAATCCTGCCCTGAAAGGCAGCCATACAGAAAGGTCTGGGCTGCAAATCCCAGCTTTTTGGTGGCTTCGATAAAATGGAACAGCACTGCGACAAGAGGGGAGGTGCTGAGCCATTCAAATTTAAATTGACCTTTTTTTAATTTACTTTGATTCACCTCTAATCTTACACACTTTTTCATACATTCTGAAAAGGTACAGAAATGAGGCCAAGATACAGATTAAAAAAACCAAATTACCATTATCTTTCAAAATGTATGCCTAGAGAAATCACATAGTTAAAATATTTACGGTAAGGACTAATCAAACCATTAAGTATAATTAAAAAGCCTCATTTTAATAAAAGGTGCATTTCTGAATCTCATCTCTCAGTTCTTCCAGAGTATAACTCTTTATTTAATTTTGAGCAATAGAACTTCAGGTTCCAGGTTTTACAAAAATCTAAAGAACAAGCAACTTTTAAAATCATTAAGGTGTGAAGTTTTAATTAACTTTTTTGGTTGTCAGAATCGTGAGGCAGATATCACTCCATGTGGATGTGCAAAATAGATCAGCTGGATAAATTTGTTCAGCTTTCTTCTATGCTCCACAGACCACCAACTGATACTTCTTTCTAAAGAGGATTCCAGTTTTGTTTGTTCTCCCTTTGTATGACAAAATTTAACTCTCTTCAAAGGCTAGATTGTTAACCAGTCACTTAATTAACASAGTGAATATACAACTGAATGTCTTATCATCAATTCAAGATAGCTAAGTTTCTGTAACAACATTCAATTTCCATGGTAAGATGTGTGAATTATTATAGTTGACTCAAACCAAGAAGTTGTCTCTCCTTAAATGGGGTTACAGCAAGTAAGTTTCCATTTGGAATTATTTTAATACTCAGTAGAAGTAAATTAATTAGTACCATGACTTACTTTTCTTTTTTTTTTTTTCAGTTTCAAAGCTTGCTAGGACAGAAATAATACACTGAGTCTCTTGGGAAATCTGTTTGAGAAACACATCATCCCATTTATTCTGTTTTACTTTGGAGCTCTACTTCCAGCTACCTGTAAGTAATGAGAATCCAGAAGGAGAGAAGGAACATAAAAGTGAGTTACTCATTAATAAAAGGATCTGCGTGGACAGCATGTTCACTCTCTTCAAACTGTAAGTAATAAAACTACCAATTCAGAACAGAAAAAGCCAGCATTGCCTTTTCAGTGAGCCTTTTTCCTAAAAGCACTATGCCCTATGATAAACACCTTCCACATTCAAGTGGAGAGCTTCCAACCATATCAATAATAGGTTGCTCCCGTTAGGAACTGGCTGAGAATTATTTTTATTCAATTTAAATCCTTCCACAATTCTAGCTTTTCCAGCAAACAAATGCATGTTCAAGGGAAAAGAAAACAAATATTYCTCCAACCCTCACACACTCATCTTCTCAAGCTTTTTTAAGCTCTCCAAGGTAAACAGCAAGCACTTTTAGTGACAGTTTCTGAGTAATGATGGGGAGGAGCGGGGAAGTGGTTGAAAGCACCACTGGCTTCTTAATGCCAACTCTTTTATGTTACTCGGGGAACACATGTTCAATCACTGCTTATGAAACAGCTTTGACAACATGGAGAGGAGCTTTTTGCTTGATGTTTGCTTAAATGAGACTTTACCTATTGTAGAAGTAATTGCTCTTATTTTATTTTTTGGGGGATTTTTAAAATTTTTTTTTGTTAAACAGAAGCAAGTCATACTCTTAATAATATGTTAGTGAGTGGCTGTCTTCTCTGGAGACTTTGTTACCAAGAGGCTTGACTGCAATCCAGCTCTTTTGAGAAGACATTTGGAGAAAACATCACAAGGCTAGGACAACAGAATTTCTAATACCTGACCTTTCCAAGAAGAAAAACAAGCGAGACACACTAGAAGCAGCCCGTCCCCATTCAGRCACCTTTCTTTTAAACATCAAAATCACACCATTGCTCGTGATGCCTACTTCCAAGCAAGCAGTAGGCTCAGTGTTTCATTTTTGAACACAGAACATAACTATCACATTAAAGCTTTAGCAAAACATGTTTACAGAAGTCCCTGCATTTTCATTGTATTGTATTGTGCCTTGGAGAAAGCTTTTCTTAAGTGAACAAAAGCAGCAGCAGACTGAATTAGACTTGAAGCCTGAAACAGATCAATTGCAGCAGACTTAGAAATTGTTTTATAACATTGAATTTAACCATATCTAAGCAAGACTATATTAGCAAGATATTTTAAGGCAGGGACTGCAAACCACTATGCTATTGTGAGCATCTGTTTGTTATTTCTTATTAAAGGTAATATCACTGGCCTTCTTTCAGACTGTTATATAAGGTTCCTCTTCCCTGTTAGATTTTTCATGCATAGATGGCTAACAATGACTTCACAGCAACTTTTCAGAGGCTCAGCTTTGAATTTGGAATGAGTTGGTCATGGGACAACTCAGGCTGGATCAGACCTCAGGATGTCCCTGGCCCAGCTCAGCACCAAGGTTTGATGAGGCTGATCAGGGGTGTGCCCCCTTGGAGCTGGAACCAGAATGGAACTCCAGAAAATGGCTCCTCCCCTGGAGGAAAGTGCATCCTATTTTGCAAGGAAACAGGAAAGGTGAACTGCACTGACAACACTCCACAGCATCATCTGACTCCCTCCGTCAGGGGTGGAACCGTGTTCCTGTGTCCAAGCCTGGCTCTGCTACAAGCAGGGTTACAGGTAAACCACTGTCTCATCTTCCCATTACAAGTTGTCTCTGTAAGAGCACCCCATCCATGCTCTGGAAGAAGTGGCAACAGCATTGCAGACCTCTGCCCTGCTCCTCAGGTCCAGGGTGGTTTTCCTTTTTTTCAGAACAGTTTATAAAGCCAATCCTCAACATTTCTATTCATACAAACAGCAGAAAACCTCCAGCACTCCCACTGTATGACGGATTTAAATTAAGATGAGTGCCATGATTGCTTGACACCTTGTTGTGTCATCTGCTGAAGCCAACAATGCTATTCATAACTCGCTAAGCCCTGAGAAATATGTATACTTCAGGTATTAGGCAAACCATATCCTTCCGCTTGGTACCACGGGAGAAATTCTGGTTACATTTCAAATACTATATGCAGAACAGCTTGTCCACTCAGAGATGGAATTTCTAGATATCATATTCCTGTCTTCTGCTTCCTTTAGTCCTCTTATCCAGCCAGACCTCATCGACAATAGACAGAAGAGACATACACAGGTCTCCACATAAATACTTACAGGACAAATCTTGCCAATGCTATTTAATGGAAACTCCCTTAATTAAGGACTATAAAATCCACCTTTGTAGATAGAAATGGCTTATGAACAAAGCATACCRTGTATTGCCCAGGAACTGAAGCTATTTTTGATGAGGCAGAGGAAGGCGCAGACCCATCTCAATGACAATCTCTTTGGCATCACTCAGTGAAATGCCACAGAGCACTTTCAGTAGTATGAAATATTTAACAGCTGCCAGTGCCTCTGCTTCTGTCTGAGCAAGACCAAGGTACCTTGTAATGAAGACACCATAAAACATCAATGGGTCAGGTGCTCAGCTAGAAGATACAAATGACACAAGATTCCARACTAAGCAAAACAAAACTTAAAAGGGGTGTCGAGCCTGAGCAAAAGGCAGATTTTATCTGCCTTTACTTTATCCAGACRGAACACAAGGTTGTATGGTGTTGAATGCTGCACATCTTCCAGGCAAGGGCATTTCAACAACTCCAAAGCTGCGCAATCACAGTTCCAGGTTACTCAGAGCCTATGGACAAACTTCTGGATTTCCAACAGCATTTTGTAAACTGGTTGCAAAGATAATTGAAAAACGCTAAAATAAAAGGCTGCCCATTTGTCCATGAGGGCTGGAAAGCAGTATAAATTATTCCCTCTGTTCTGCATCAGCAGGTATTCAGATTTGCAGGCATAAACATCACTGTGTACTATAAACCCAGTTCACTTTCCTCTGTTGGATGGAGTATCTGTACAGGATGGGGAAAGCCAACAGAGATAGCTTTGTTATCATTATGTATACAGCAAGTACTGCTTAATCTGTAGATTAAAAGAAGAAGCAAGAAGAAAAAAGCAAGAATTGCTCCCTGATCTTCAATTGTTTCTCTGGGATCTTCCTAGGACACAGAAATGGAAGGTTTTTAATTCAGAGCTGCACCCTTGCAGCACAACCCAGCACAGAACTGCCTCTATCTCTGGGTTCAGATGTGTGCCACATACCAAAGCAAAGACATGCAGAAAAGCTTCTGCTGTGTGTATTCAGTGCTTTCTGTGCTCTGGGAAGCCAGCTGAATGCCTCCTGTCCAAATGCCTCAGCCTGGGTGCACCTGGCCACAGTTCCACACTCAAATGCTGCTCAAGGTACGCATCTCCCCACATACAGTGCAAACATTACCCAGCTGGTAAAATCATCACCTCCCTTTGCTGACAGTAGTTTCTTAGGCTGTAGTCAGACGAGCTGGCTCAGACACAGCTGAACCATGTGAAGGATTCCTGCTCTCAGCCCACCCCCTGGTCTCTGGGCAGAGGGCACACTCCCTCTCTGCAGGGTGTCACTGCCCTGCTCCAACCTGCCAAGGTAAGGGCACAGGTTTGCATGCCCTACTCAGTCTTTCACCGCAGCCCAAGTTAAACACTGGCAGGACGTTAAGATCCATCCCTTGGATGCATTTGAACTGAAGCACACTGGGTAGCACCTATGTACGATGCTACATCCCATGTTTCTGGGAGCAATGCAACCACTGGAGAGGGGTGGGGGGTGAGAAACTGCTGTGGGAGTTGTCTCTGACACCAGCTGGGAGGCACCCAGCCCAAGGTGCGGGGTGGCAGTTCCCAGAGCGCAGGGATAGCCGTGTGGGGCTGCCAGGAGGCCAGGTACTTGCAGCAGGGAAGGAAGGATGTTTGGCTCCATCCAAGTGCAAGAAGATGAGGCCGGGAAAGATGCTACATGAGCGTTTGTGCTTGTTCCCAGAGAAAAAGACATCACTGTGCACCTTGTCCTTCCTTTCGCTAATATAAAACAAGAGAATAAAGTCAAATATAATTGTTACACAAGCACAGTGCTCTGTCTTTAGTGGGGAATGAAGCCTTTAATATATATAAACAATTGTAAAAGATGTAGATGAGAGCTTTGTGCAATTGAATGCAGACAAATATTTTCAAAGAAACCAACATTATCCACTGAACACTTTCCTAAATTAGTTTTATTTATGTATGTACATTCATGCCCAGAGAGCAAGGCCAGTTGATAGAATTTCTACAATAGGAAAAAAGCTAGCAAACCAACTTAATATACTATTAAATCTTTCTAAAGAAAAAAAAAACAACAACCATACCCAACAAACAAACCTACCCACAGCAATTTCATAGGAAGATAATGAAAGAGAAAAGACAGACAAGTATTGTGATATTAATGTYGGCAAGACAAGGAAGGAGAAAATGGGCAATTACCCATAAACACAGCTCTTAACTTCAGCTGTGTAACAGAACAAATAATCAGAACAATAACCAGCACTTAAAAGTCAATAGAAGCAACATGTATTCATAAAGATCTTGCTAGATAAACTCACAATACCTTTTCATATTTCTCCTCCATTATCCTTCTCCTGTCATGACACAGGGACAGTGTTACAGCATCCTGCTGTGCAGASAAAGCAGAAGATGATGTTCGAATATAGCCCTAACCAAACGAAACAGCAGCGGCAGTAGGAAGCAAATTAAAGTCTATTCAAAAACTTGTAAGCAATTCAGAGAAACTGACTGTGGAAGAAACTAGGTTTTATTGTGACCACAGTAATCGAGTGTTTGCACTGAGTCAAGATAACAGAAGAAAATTACTGCACCATTGGCTATCAACCCTGTATCAAGAAGCATTGAATTAYGGCCTAGGAAAGCAACACATCAGCTTATGAAGTCGAGGAATAACGCTGTTTGTATATATAACTCATTACCAGAAACACTTCGGACAAATAGAGCTTATTTTGAGAGGACTATGGAGAAGAAAAGGCACGATCAAAGCTTCCAAGACTGCGCACTCCCAAGGAGCAAAGAAATTGAAAAATATAATCACCAAGCCTCGAGCAGCAGAAGTTATAAAGCTCAGCATCCTATGGAGCACCCACACAAATTTTCTGATGTCTATTAAGTTGAATGCTTGCTACAGCTCTTCCTTCAGTGGGGGCATCACCCTCATCTCCCTCATCTCCCTGGTCACCACAAGTCTTGAGGTTTGTAAGGTTTCATCACTTTGAAATCTCTACCCTTCTATTTATTTTGGCTGAAATTAATCCCCAAGGGTAAAAAAATTACACCGAGGCAATGAGGGGAGCTATCAGTCAGGAGGAATTATTATTATTTGAGCTTCATCTCCTTAGGAAACCAGGCTCAAATTAATATAGTCAGAGCAGAAGGGAAGAAATAACAAACATAAATCTAAAATGGGAAAAACTTCTAAAACCAGAATTCTTAACTCAAGTACAGAAGACATTATTTCACGTGAGGAAAGCCAGATTTGGGAGCTTTTCACAAACAGATCACCATTTCTGACTTTCTAGGATTTCTGCTAAGCCATACTTTTAGGCTGCAATGAAAATCTGGATGATCCCCTTGTAAAAACGCAAACGCCAGAATCTTAATCCATTCTAACACAGATGTTTGACTGTCTAAATACTTCTACCAGACAAGATCACTTGGATTTACTTTTGTAATTCTCCCCTTTGAGTGCTGGGGGTGATCCTATGGGTCTGAGTGGCCAGTCTGGATGCCACAGAGTGGAACAAATCAAGCCACCAATGCAAAATCCTGCACTGTTTCACTGCTCACAAAACTATTCGAGAGAACAAAGTGCACCCTAGGGAGATGCTGCAGTGAATGGAGGCTCTTTGGACATCAAGAAGTGGAGAGAACACACTAATTTCCCTCACTTTTCCCCCTAAGCCAGTCAAGAGGAAGCCATGCCCAGAGAACCGAGTGTGGTCCTGCAGCGTCTTTACCAGGAGGAGAAATAAATGAAGTCCAGCAAAAAGCCCAGCAGGAGTTTAGGGAACATAGGATCTTGAGCCAGTAGAGAAAACTATACAAATGATTCCTCACAGATTTTCGATCCCAGTTTTTAGAAATTGAAGGAAGCAGTTACATTCTGAAAGGGTCATAAAAAACACTCATTAGTATAGTAACAGAAAATATTATTTGTACAGGATAATCAATAAATGGACACAAGGGAACACTTTTGCACTTTCAGACAGATTAATAACATGACCTGACTGAGTTTCTATCTCTCTGTATTTCATGATCGGCATCAATATTTTTTAAATTTGTTGTGATTTTGAAGTTCATGTGTACTTTTACAGCATACTGATGTATGTTATGCTGTTTTGCTTAAATTTGTAACTGTCATGACAGGACTAATACAAAAAAAAAAGTAGACTGTCCTCTGCTCCAACAATGTATTTCAAAACTAAGCTACACAACTAAACCTTCACTCTAATAGTAGACCAAAGTGTTTGCTTTCGGAAGTTATGTGGGTCTTTCTAGTTAAGTTTCAAATTATCTTACTTGTATATAAGTATTTGTTACCAACCACAATGTGATATTTCAAAAACATCATAGCACAGACATTCAAGTTCAAAATTTCAAAGAGAATATTAAGAATTGAAACAAAAAACCACAACTCAGAGCATTCTCATCCCCATGACTTCAGTGAGAAAAGGTAAACAAAGTGTCATTGTCTTTCCTTCAGCTGTTTTCAAGGACTCTGTTCTGATCAATTTTTTCATCAAAACCTGTTTTTTTCCCTAGATAAAAAAGGTGATGAAGTTATACTGTGTGAGTCAATATGCCCTATATATTTCCATACTCACCAATCCTAACTACAATGGCCCCAAAGATAGCCAGTAATTTTATCTATTGCTTCAGGAATTTTTAATGCCCTTTTAGTTCTCTCCTTGCTAAAAACACTTGCCTGCTCTGCAGAGTCCACAAATGACTTCAACAAATGCTGAGAAGCATCATTTATAACTGGATTAAGAAACAATTCTCTTACTGCCAACATTCTGTGGCAATCAGAAAGAAAAAAATTCCTGCCTTGTGCGTGATCTAAGTACAAGGACATTCCTTGCAATCACAGAAAGCTGGAAGTTAATGATGTATTTTAACTGATTTCCTAGGAACGTCTTTTGCATCCACAAACTGCATGTTCGTTGTTCATTATCTTGTCCGTGCAACTTAAATTATGGACTTCATACACAGCGGTTATGTTGCAGAAATGTATTTTAATATACCTAAGCAGTAAATTACGCTCTAGTCTTCATGTTGTCACCACTGATTAATTTGACCATATAAACATAATTTCAGGAAGGAGACGCAGTTAAAAATCGCACCCGGCGCACTTCTGATTGCTTTTCTGCCGGAGAAAAAGTCATTTCAGCTTCCTTCCCGATGAGAGGCAGCCTATGTATGACCGATTAGCGGTTTGCCTAAAGGTTAATACCTGGCGCTAATAAACATTAAACCTGGTCAGACCGAAAGCATCCAGGGCAGGGAGGCACAGGCAGATTATCCGTGACCTATCCCGAAGAACGCCTGGGACACGGTCGGGCACGGGACATCCCGTCCCCAGGACCACCCTGCACAGCAGCTTCACCGCTCCTCGCCCGGAGCTGCCGGGCCGCCCGTCCGCTGCTCCAAACTTCTCCCCTGTCCCTCTCGATGCCCGAAGGGGTGCCCGGGGCCGGGGTGCCTGGGGCCGGAGGGACGCGCACGGTACCTGGGCACTCCGCGTCGCCGGGAACCCTCCGGTTTGCGGGCAAGGGGCGGGCGGCCCCTCCGCGACCCCGCCGCTCCTGGGGGATGTTCCCTGCCGGCAGCCGGCCCGGCCCCGGCAGCCACGGCCCGGGAGGAGCGGGACGGCGCCCGCGCCCCTCGTCCCGCGTCCGGCCCCGGCTTCCCCCGCCCGCCGCCGCCGCCGCCGCCGCCGCCCTCACCCGGCGCCGGAGGTCCCTGCCCTCGGATCGCGCTGCGCCGGGAGCTGCGGGATGCCGTGCCGGGAGGCGGCGGGATGTCGCGGGATGCCGTGCCGGGAGGCGGCGGGATGCGTGCCCGCCCCCCCGGCGCGCCCGTCCCGGCGAGGAGCGGCGCGGGGGGGCCGAGCCCCACGGGCTGCCAGGCCTGGAGGTGGCGGGCGTGGGGCACCATTCCCCGAAATACCGAGGTGGCTCAGGCTGCCGTGGCCGCCGGGAGAGGGGACCTGGCTGGGACCCCCCCTCCCCTCCAGCAGGCGCGGGGGGACGCACCTGCCGAGGGTCCCTGTCCYCCGCGGACCTCAGAGCGCACAGAGCTGTCCCGCTGCAAACTGACGTCGGAGGGAAGAGCAGGTCCCAGTGCCCTAAAATTAATAGGGAAAAACACAGCTCTTACCTGGAGCCTTGCTGACTTTAGTCCCTGCTCTTCGTGTTACGTTTCCCCTTTTTTTGGCTGCAATCCCTCAAACTGCACCAGYAAAATGACACAGGACATCCTCCCGYTCCTGCCCGACGCAAGCAGAGAGCGTGTGACAAAAAGTTGGCACCTGGACGTAGCCATATGTGACCCTTTTTGGCTCCGAGCCTTGTTACGTCGCACAGGGAGAGGCCGTGGTGCAGCTGCACGCCTCTGTCAAGGCTGCTGGCCTCTGGGACATGCCTTCATGCAGGAGTTTGGAAAAATCCAACCTTGGCCTGAAATCAGCAGTCTTTGCCATTTTCCGCTTAAAATGGTGCCCTGTGAAGAATACTGCAATTCTCTATCCTAATGACTGTGGTTCAGTGGAAACACAAAATTAACATCTTCAAGCATAATCTACCACATTATACCAAACTGGCTTTGAAAGCTTTTTAAAAGATCTAGACATTTTAAGCATTGATTTTTAGCATAGACTTGTTGGTTGGGGTTTTTTTAATTGTACCAAAAGGACTCTAGACTATCTATTTAAAAATCACTTTAAACTGTTTTGAAAATCACACTACAGTCAATCTATATATATATATATATATACGAGACTTCATCCAGCCATTTCCCTAGATCCAGCCAGAGCCRCATGAAAAGGGAATCTGCAAAGGGGTATTCCATTTACACTGAGATACTTTCTATTTATGTTCTGAGAACTGGAAAAATGCAGCCAAAGGTGGGTATCTTACCTGTGTTTTTCAGTGTTTACACTACAAGCATGTCAAGCTTTTTATCATATTTACTTATGATAACAAATAGAGACAGAGAATTAGAATTGTATTCCATTTTGAAAATGAGGTTGGCTGTCCTAAACCTAAAATCCCTTGGTTTTACTTCTTACATTTTTCTGGCGTGACCTAGAATACTTAGGATCTATTTTTATCATTATTTAAGCCATGTTGTTACAGTAATCCTATTTACAATGGAAACTTTAAACACCAAATAACTCAGGTGATGGCTTAGAATTCGTTGATTATCTTGCATTTTTATTAGAACTTTCCAAAGGTCCTCTTAAAGTATAAGAGCTATATTTTGAAGTCCTGCCAATACTCCCTTGAAAATATTTTTCTTAGAATATAATTTACTGTATCTCCTTTAATGATTAGTCTCTTTGTCATTTATTTTATTATTTGAGCAGATGGCTTGATTTCTCAAAAAACCCTCTTGTGACTACTATTTTTAGCTTAATGACAAAAATAATTGGTAGGTGTCTTTCATTTTCCGGGTTTTAAGGAACGTTTATTCAGAGGAATGAGCCTGCAGTTATTCTCTCACAAAGCTAGTATTTGTAGTATAGATTTACATTCAGCAGCTCCTTTTTCCAGCAGGAACTGAAATTCATTGTGCTGGTCACCTTCAGTGCTTTGTTTGTGTGAGAACACACGAGCTAAGGAGAATACACAGATACTAGTGCCAAGGTCCTGTCCTGGGCTTAGCTTGGTAACATGCGAAGGCCTTGGCATCCTTCTAGCCCACCCGCATGTCTTCTGAGGGAAAACCCAACCTGTGTATTCCTTCAGGCTGAGGCAGTGGTAGGACTTCTGAGGTAGCAGCTGGCATATGCCACGTGCAGGTGGGATTTCACRTGTGGGGTTTGGAGTGGAGCACTTCAGACACCTGCTCTGAATCAGAGTCAACACGAATGCCTGGAAGAACCGCCAGTGCCTATGAGTGAGACGACTGCTGCACGACAATGAGTTCTTCAGGGATTTGCCTGTTCCCAGAGTGGCACAGAGAGAAAAATCCTTTCTGCAAAGGAGTGAATCAGTTACCTTAGTGATGTTCAGCAGTGGAAAGCTGCTTTGAAGCAGCTGGGATCAACTTATTTTCTGCTGTAGGCATGTCTTGGCACAAACGTGGAACTTCCCTACTTAGAATCACAACTGGGTTTCTCCTCCATTTCCTCATTATAAACTGCTATTTCTTTATTTTTGTTCCTCCTTCCTTATAGCAAAATCAATGCCATTTGAAAAGGAGATTTTATGTTCGTCAGGCTTGCTGAGAAACTTTTCAAGTTGTAGCTCTGTGCAGTTTCTATACTTTTAGACATCTGGAGGATTAAGAAAAACTCCTAGTCTACTTTAATAGTATTCATGTCAAACCCATCTTTCTTTATATTGTATTGTACATATTGTTGGAAGATTCAGATTGAAAATAATATAAGATTAAATCCCAAAGAAGCTTCTAATGAAATCGATTGCTATCACAGGAAACAAGCCAGTGACAAAGATACTGTAGAACACTGTTTTTCACTTCCAGTTGCGAAATTTATGAAGGAAATTATGTTTTACTGTGGTGCCTAGGAGACAGGGAATGAAGTTAGTGACCCACATCCTTGCTAGTCCTATGACCATGTTCCATGTTCCACTTGGCGTCTAAAATTTTAAAGACAAACAGGATATAAATAAGTTAACAATTAAACAAAAGCAAAATTCAAAATTTTATTATTGTTTTGCTCCCTGCAGCGGGCACTGGCTTACAAAAAATCAGGTTTGCAGTCATCTCATGTTGAATGGTTGGAAGGAAAAAAAAAACCATCAGATAAGGAAAATGGATAATAAAATCAGCTTGCCTGCATGGTATTCGCCTAGACATACTCCAGAGGTCAGATATCGAGCAGCTGTCCCACTAACATGGAGGTAAATTTACCATTCAAATAGTTCTTGAACTCAGCCAAATGGTTTAGTCATGAACTTGGCAGGGCTGGGTTAATGGCTGGACTCGATGAGTTCTTTTCCAACCTAAATGATTCCGTGATCCTATTGTATGATTCTATTGTATGATTCTTACGAAGAAGCATCAACATGCCTTTTGTGGAAGGAAGCTATGCCTCTTCCAATCTCCTGAAGGTTTCATCAAGCTCCTTCATATGTAAATGGTCCACTTCATCCAGACTTTTAAATTTCATTAATGCTTCTGTCAAGGTCTTTCTGGAAAGAACTGTGAAGATCTTTATAAGGAATTTCAACTATCTTGAGATGAAAAGGATTAATAACTATGTAAAGGCCCATCACAGAGTATTAAAGAAAGTTGTCCAGGTTAAACTTTTGTCTCACAAAACAAGAAAAGAGTTACTGAATGCAATCCTTAGACAGTGTGATTGAAACAAATAAAAAGAAGTACTTGTTCCACGGACACGCTATTAAATGACACTTCTCCCACATCACCAGAAAATAATGTAGAAACAAAAATCATAAATGGGTGAAAAAGTGCAAATTATGGGAGAAATATTTATCAGGTGCAATTAAACACAAAAATTGAGATTCCCGGTTCTTTATATATGCGAGGACTCCAATGAATGACCCAAAGGAACAAGGCTTATAATAGAGTACAGAAACAGAAATGCAAGTGCATCATCTGTAGCTCACCTTCCTGCAGCTTTAATACCTGTGGTCTTTTGAGGGAAAAGCTCAGACTCTGGAGAGATTCAGAAATCTTCTTGGGGAGAATGTTAGTTGGTAAAGGTGTTCAGTAGGAATACTGGTTTTTTATTTACTTATTTACCTTTATTTTCTTTAAAATACCTGCAGCATGAGCAATGCATGGAGCCTTTGCTAGTTCGCACAGCACAAGTACTCTAAATGGCAGCATCTCGTTCTTGTTGCCACCATACCCTCATGTTGATCAAAAGCAGGACGGGCCTCCAACATACTGGCCTGGATCCAGCAGCTGGCCTCTGAATTAGTACAAAGCAAGGGTAAACTCCACAGAAGTTGAAAGCAACTGTGTGAAGCAAAAATCAAGCTTCTGAATCATGAGATTGATTACATGTATGCATCCAAATACATGGAAGCTTTCACATGCAGACATCCTGTCGTCTGTGATACAGCATCAAGCGTCACATCTTGCTGCGACCTACAACAGAACTGACAGCTCTAAATGCACTTTGAATTAAAGCACTCTAAGGAGAAGGGAGGAGATTACATTGCCCAGAGGATCTGCAGCTGAACTGTGTGTTCGTATCACAATGACAAAGCCAGGGTTTGAACAGAGATGCTGCTTTTTCAGCCCAGAGTTGGCCCTGACATGTTGCATGTGAGATATGCCTTGCAGACATCCAGTTCCTGCCTCCTGCCCCTCCTCATGTCCAAGCTTCCACACATATTCATAAAAGGCTTAGAGGACTGAAATAGCCTGGTTACAAAATTGTATTGAAACATAAGATACTGATGCAAATTGTACAGCCTGTTGGCACTGTATGAATCATGCCAGCCCTAGAAAGAATATACATTAATTCCAAATGTGCTGTATTTCCATTTCCAAACTGTTCTCTTTTCATATTCATATTGTGTGTTGCCTTCATTTAGATTATTTTTTCTTTATTTTATTTTTAAATTTTCTTTTGCATCTGTTAATGCTTTTGCCAAGTCTCTGTATACATAGCTAATTTCCAAAGCTTCCCTCATCTTGTTCTGTGTTTGATCTCCAGTTCTTCCAAAGAAATATATACAATGGCAATCAGAAATCGAGATTAAGGAAGAAGCATCTCTTGAACTAGTTGTTACAAACAAATCCCTATTATAAACAGAACCAAAAGAACAAGAATAGAGTCTTTCCCACTGTAAAGTTGCTTTTCTCGCATCCCAGATATACACACAGTTGATTGGTGTCCTAACATTTTGGTCATCCTCACTCGTTTTGTATGAAAACCAAGTGCTACCCTTTGAAGCCTGCTTCTGGTTTCTAAGGGAAAGTGAGGTGTTCCCATGCCACTGCCAAGGGGGACACAGGCGCACACACACAGCCTCACCACCAGCATATGCACCATGCCATTGACAGCAGTCTTCTCCTCAAAGAATGGGGAAGAAGGAAGCCCAGTCTGGCTGGTGACACTGCCACTGAGCGGACTCCTCTGTGTGATGGCTGGTGTGATGCATGGCCGTGTTCAGGAGATACATTTGAGAGTGGCTGCCATTAGGAATCTGCATTTACAAAGTCAGACATAACTTTGGTGAATCTGATGCCTGTGGGGATTAATGGGCAAAGACACACAGCTCTGCGTGCTGCAGCAGCTGCCGTGAAGTCGCTACACTGTTGTTCGATGTTTGCTACCAAAAATTACAGAAGCACTTGTAACAAATTCAGTTGTTCATAAATCCCTGGAAGAGCCTGCTGGGTGAAAAGTTCACTAAAAGTCACATTCAATTAACAAATGACTGTCACCGCCAGATGTGTATATCCTGAGGTACAGTTTAATACATGTCAGACACAGACAAAATGACAGGCTAAATGATGATTAATGCTTAGCTGACAATTTCACAAGGCATCACACTAAGTAAAGGAATACCTGTGAAATAAACAGCCTTATCTACATAACATAAGCTAACTGGGGTGAAAATATGAAATAAGGAAAAATAGATGATATCCAAAAAATACAGAGAATTGCAATGTGCTTGCCATCGTTCCCCAAGCTACATTTCTATGTTTCACCCAGCTGGGGAAGAAACGTCTCCTTTTCAGGTCAATAAATAGACAAAGATTTTGTTTGAAGTAATGAACCAAAGCAATAGAGCTGTAAATGCATTCCCAAAAAGACAACAAAGGCAAGGTAGGGTCTCAAATGTGACTTACTGGGCTTCTGAAGAAAAGCAGCATCACATATAGGCTCAGAAGACCCAAAGTGGTGGTGTTCATGAGCCTTTCCAGGGCTTTGTGGAACATCCTCCAGGCCTGACACATACTATTGTGATGTTACAACAGAAATACAGGTAGCTCAGACTGTGTTTTCATTATGTGAATGTGCTGGCAACAACACTGAGTTAAGGATTTCTTCTGCCTACTTCACAGAAGGTCAATTTTAGCTCCAAGAAAAGGTGCATTATCTTCTCAGTTGTTCTGTACAAATGGCTGTGGGGTCATGCTGTATCCTGCAGCAGCAGGAGCATAGGGTGGGCCACAGGCCCAATGAATATTGACAGAGGGGTATCCTGAGAGCATGCTCACTCAAGCTCTGCTGTACTGCAACAATCAACATTGCTTAATTGTGTGGGTCAAGAACCGGGCTGACTTGGCAGAGCTATGTTGGAGTGTGTTCACACATGATCTTTCACTGGGGTGATGTCCCGTTTATGCATTGGCATTTAAAGAGAAGACACCGATTCCTTTTATGACACAGCTCCAAGTTCCTAGTGCAACTGAAGCACTGTAGGAAAGTGCAACTGAAGCAGTGCAGAAAAGTTGCCAGGCCATTACCTATCTCCTAATAGTCGAGTTTTGCAGCACAAGGCATAGGAAAGGTGCAATGCAGGCACTGGAAAATTGCTGTCTGCTTGCTTTATAGCAGGGAGAAAAACAATGCAAATTGCTCTTGTTTTGTGAAACAGTTTCTTAACACTCTTTGGTGTGGATGATTTCATCTTGTCTACTCAGTGACCCCTGAACCTCTGGTGACAGAAATTACTCAGCAAGTTAGTTCAGTTGGAAGATTCACACAGTTCCCGATCTCTGGGTTATCAAATTCTGAACCACATACACCGTCAGTGCACCAGTTCCTTTTACAGTTCTTTATATTCATTTTTCCTCATTCTGTTGGAAAGGTACAAGGAAGTTAGAAGACATTTACTTGTGTGGCTGTCTGCAAGGTCAGTCGTTTCTTTACGACTAAGGTCAGTTCAACCTCCCAGAGCTGCTAACACTGGCTGCTGCAGCAACATTGCATGATGTATGAATTCCTGGGTTGAACATTTCACTTTTTCTGAGCTATCTGTCCTCTGCACACCATAGCAGTTAGACAATAGGATCATATGGGATGAGGATACCAACCAGTCACAGCTGGAAATGTTGGGAAATTATCCTACCAGAAGCAATCTTGTCGGATGTCCAGAATAAGCTGTAGTTACTCAGGAAAAGTGCTAAAAAGGCAGTAAACTGATAAAAAAAGAAAAAAAAGAAAAAACTTGAGTGTGAAGAATAGTCTCCAGTTTTCACACTCTAAAAGGGCAAGGTTCACAGCATTCGTCTTGTTCATTTGTTTATGTCACGGGTATAGAGGCTACAGTGACACGTCTATGAGGTCTTATGGAATTTATAATGTTCTTGATACTTCTGTAACTGTTTTACAACATTATTATCTCAATTTTTCCTTTTCAATTTTTTTTTTCTTTAGAGTAAAGCAAATAATATCTTCTCTTTCAGCTATATACTCCCAGCTTTGGGAACTGGCTTAGGAGAACTGCTCTTTTCAGATGGCAGTCTCAGCTAAATGCATGACATGTTAAGGTATCCAGCTTACCTTGGTTGTCTTGAAAAAGCCAGGTTGTTCCTCAGACTTTTGTTAACTAGAGAGCACTCTTTAGTAAGCACTATATAAAGGAGCTGAAGCTTTTAAAAGGACATAAACAGGACTGTCAGTGGCTGCAACAGCTGGAAGAGCAAACAAGCACCAAGATGAGTTAGTGATGAATGAAGCACAAATCAGTAAAGAGACACAAGACAAGAGAAACAGCATTGTGGAGAATTATCTGCATGTCATCACAAGGTGATTAGAGAACTGACATTACAGGCATCCAAGCACGTGACTATCCATTAATTTGGCATTAGTTGTTATTTAAAGTATCTGAGTAATCTGGACTAAAATGTTCCAAACAGAGAAGACACTAAATGCAAGTAATTTGGATTAAAAGAAATCAGAGAATGGAGTGGACTTGAAGCTGAGTTTTTCTTTTCAGATGTAGAGATTATTATGTCAGGAATGATGTAAGCAGTAATAAAGTTGCACTGTGTCTTCCTGGGAGGTACTGATTTCACGGCTGGCTGAGAGAAATTTCCAGGGAGAGAGCACGTGGATACTTAAAAGCAGAAAAAATCAATTCCAAACAGTGGTAAAAGGACTTTTTGTCTTAAAAAAAAAAAAAAAAAAAAAAAAAAAGAGAGAAGATGTTTCATGAAAGAACCTCTCAGAATGAATCAGCTCTTTGGAGTGCATCAAGTTAGCTTTACAAAACAGACTGTTTCTATGTATTCACCATTCAGGAACCTTCAGTGAATCAGAGAATTAATTTCTTTCAGGAAGTTTCTCAGAAGTGCTTCACCAACATTACTGGAGAATTAATCTTTATAATTCAGCTGCCAAGCAGTGTGACTGATCACCTATAGTCTTATTCTTGCTCCCTCATTAAATGGTCTCTGCTTCAAAAAGACATTTTCCCCTAAAGGAAAATCTTCACCTAGTCACAAAATTAATCTCAAATTTAAGCAGCCTTGAAGATCAAAGTTCTTAACTTTGTGTTTATTAGTCTCAGGAAGTGAACATAAGGAGGGCATAGACAATGGATTTGAAGATGCAGGCTGACCCTTTCAAATAATCTTGTATAAGATTATCCAGCCTTTTTAAAGATGGGAGTATTAATAAATCAGAAAATCTTTCAGATCTTTAAGAGAATGATCACTATGGATTTGGAGATCCAAAACATCATACCAGGTAATGAGACTGTAGGAGAAGAGATTAAGGATGGTAATACCTGAGATTTGATCAGTTCTGAGGTAGGCAGTTTGAGCAAGAATCTATCCAGCAGAGAGAATCTATCATCTCTCTGCCCAGCAGTGAAGGGTTGGGGAGAGAGATGAACTTTTAGAAAGCAGAACTATTTTTCCCCTGATGGTAACTAAAATGTGAAATGTCCAACAAAGACTACCAAAACAGTTGCAACACAAAATCATATTCAAATAAAAGTTGAATGTAGTCAGATGGTACCAACTAGAAATTGTATCCTTACCCAGAACCACTGAATGGACATATCTCAAATTTATTCATATGTTATTAGGCTGCCAGAGCAGCGCCTCTGCAGACTTTCCAAGATTGTGAGAACAGCTGTAATGATTCACATAAAAGTTCAATATACAGAAATAGTGCATGCGATCTTTCCACAATTCAATAAAGTTCCTTCCTGCCACAATAATTTAGCAATAGTAAAGAGCTTGGTTATTGCAGAATGCAAAATTGTCAAATCATCACTATGTAGGAGATGCATAGCCTGAGGGTTTTTTCCACTGTCATAATCCCTGAAAGACATGTTTCCTCTAATTGTCCACTAGAAAACATTATTTCCTCTTCAGATTTGTAGACATACCACAGGACAGTTTACAATGTGAAGAGATGGCTGGTCTTCTATATTCATTAATCAAATTATTTGAGGGGCTGTCACTGAAAAGTTCATTTGTTATATTGTTTAGAGATGAGAAAATGTTTACTCACTTGAATGTGCTTGTAAATTTAATAGAGCTGCTACTATAAGTAAGTCTTCACATAGAAGACAGACAAAGTGGTTCTTGCTACATGGAAAGTGCTAAATATTGACTTACATATTTTTTCTGGTTTGGTTTCATGCAAGAGAACAGAGAATTTCCTCTGCTACACTACAGATGTGAAATATACATCAAAAAAAGATGTTTCCCAATCAGAAATTCTGATTTTTTTTTTTTTAGTTTGTGCATGTGGGGGGTGTTTTTGGAGTTTTGTTTGTTGTTTCTTTTTTAGTTTATTTAATTTAGGACAATACAGCTTGATCATGAGAGAATAATACTTGGAATCAGAAAGTAAAAAGAACAAAAGGGAAAAATGCTTTGCATTGAAACACAGTGAAAAAAAAATTTTCCGAATTTTTTAGTTTTAATTAGCACCTACTAAAGTACAGCCCCACATCCAAAGCAAAAGTATGACAACACCTTATTCAGAAAAAACTAAACGCTGATGGCAAGATATAACTTCCACAGGGGTTTTCTCCATTTTAAAGAGCTTCTAAGGTTGTTTAAATGTGAATTAACCTCTTAATTATTTTGTTCTTAAGCATTAACTGCATAACYAGGTAATGTGACAAATATCAGGAGCCAAAAATAAAATATATGGTACTAAACATAAATAGTAAAAACAAGGTGAAACTAGCCTAGGCTGGGTCATTCCAATGCACATTTTTGTAGTAGACCATTCTCCTTCATTATATTCATATTTCATGTAGGTTTTCTTTTCCTCCTAGATCACACAGTGCAAATTGAGGAGGCGTTCCTGCCTTAAGACTCCTTTCCACAAAATCCCCGTGAGATGGTCACTGATGTGCCAGCATAGGAGTACAATGGATCTATAGTTTGCTCCCTTCTTTTCATTCCCCAGAGCATGAATGTTTCTGGGACTGATCTTTTTCCTTTCCTGCAGTCAGCTTAAAAAAACCACTTTTTCTGCTAATGGCATATCGAGTCTTGACATGAGAATGACAGAGTGATCTATAAAATGGTGCCCAGCCTCCCAAGCTTGACTATCTGTTGCCCTTTCTTTAGGAAGATGTGCGTAAACACTTGTATAAACCTGAGTTTCAGCAAGAAGCAGCATTTATACTGCTCACACGTGAAAATACCTGCTACTAAATGGAATGCTAGGAATATTACCTGGGGTTCAGGACAGCATCTGTCACTAGCAAAGCTGATAAGGATAAAAACATAACACTGTAAATTCAATTTATAGGCATGGTATAAAAATATTCATCATGGGTTTGATGTATTGTTTTTGCACTAATGTCTGTGTTTTATATGCAAAGATGTGCTGCGCATTTATAGGCCCAAATTACATCACACATGTTGGGACACCAGACTGTGCCTGCTTGGATGTGTAAGTACAGATTCACCCCATCCCCATCCCTGGAAGCATTCAAGGCTAGGCTAGATGGAGCTCTGAGCAACCTGGTCTAGTGAAAGGTGTCCCTGTCCATGCAGGGAGGTTGGAACTAGATGATCTTTAAGGTCTCTTCCGACTCAAACCATTCCATGATTCTATGATTCACTCCAACTGATCGTGCTCTCCACTTTCATGCTCCATCATCTGTGTTAGGATGTGCAGGCAGGCAGGAGATTGTCTGCCTCCTGAAACACGTCTCCAGTCCTGAGGCTTGGAGTCCTGTCACAGAGTCCAAAGCCCTCTCCCCCAGGTCTCCATCTTTAAATCAATGAGAAAAATATCAGTGGGTTAACTATCATCTGCTCGCTGACCACACGGGGCAGGGGAGCTTGGGGAACCAGATGTTTACCTAAGGCACATCATTTAAGAAAGCACTGAGAAAGCTTTAGAGTTGCCTTCAATTTGGTGTATTGCAAGAGATACATGAGGGCATCTCTGGGCCTGTAATTTACCCAGGATGATGGACACTGGATAGTGACCTTTAATCCAGCACCACCCAGACCARTACCACTTGGACCTTTCTCTTTCACCACCCACATTTCCCTGGAACAGTACCTGATCTCCTTCAGACCTGTTATATCATCTCTGTCACTTAACACACTGCTGTCACAGGTTTTACCACTCCAGAAAGAAGACAAATTACATTTTATTCTTTTTCTTGGTACATTGAAATTGAAATCTGCCTCTGTTGTTGAGTAGCTTGAAGCTGGCTCTTCTTACCTGGATTTCAAGTGGATAGGCAAGAACATTTTTGTCCTTGAGGTCTGGTTCACTGCTCAGACCTGGCAGAAAATCTCATTGCCTTTTTTACTAGACCTTGTGTGCCCACCTGAAATAAGTTTGCTGTGAGGAGATAGGCAATTTCTAGTTGCAATTTGCTTGGCTTCCACCAAATTATTTTGCCCAGAAACAAAGCTGGTTTGGGGGCATTCCAGAAATGGTGGGAGGCTGCTGAAAACCACAGTGCCAATTCCCATCAGGAGACAGCACAACATGACTGTCTTGGCTTAAGCCCCAGAATCAAAATAGGACTTAATCTAGTTCAGCATTTGAAAGGTTCATGTCAGGGTAGGTGTGAAAACAGTATGGCTGCTTGGGACAAGCTGTGGTAAGACATAAGAAAGTGCAAAGAGGAATTGGCAGAAAGTCTCTACTAAATAAAGAAAGGAAAATTACTGAGATTCCTGTGTTTCTCATAACAAACTTCCACATGCAGTGTACTGAACCAGATGTGTGGAGCAAAACCTTGCTGTGCTTGGATAATCTCACAGCCATAGAGAGGAAATCAGCGCTGAGCATATTCCAAAGCAGTCACAGAAATACCAATGCTTCTGAATGCTTCCTCTAGCCCATGGCTTTTCCATCATTGCTACAAAATGACTGCTCACTGGAGTAATACAGAATACATGGTATTCTGCAGTCCAATGCAGTCCAATACCATGAATGATGAAATTCAGATTTAGCAGTGAAAAAACACTGTTCTACAAACCAAACTGTCAAGCCAGAGAAGAAAAATAGCAGAAGTATGTTTTCGTTGTCCAGTGTGGACATTTTTTCTTTCACGGTATTAAATCATGCAATAAGCATAATTAAATMATCAGACTTCAGTTTCTGCAAAATAAGTTGTCCATCATGACAAATAAACAACTGTTGAAAAACAATTTTGGGTCTAGACATTCTCTCAAGGTTTGTTTTTTTTTTTCTTTGGAAAGAGGGACCCCAAATTAGGCGTGATTGGCCTGAGTGGTCTGCCAGCTGGAAGTCCGGAGAACCAGACAGCTCAGCTGAAGTTAACAGGACTGCAGAGGAATTGTTTACATATTAATTTAGGCACTCATCTCTGAAAACACTGATTGTTTTTCTTCCTGTTTAAAAACTGGTTCCTTGTGAAATCAAAGGATTCTGAAAATAAACACTGAATTACTTCCTTGAATGCATTGATCAGTATATCCATGGTGCATTTTACTATTAGGCTGTATTTGCACACAGGCAATTTGTTCCACTCCAAAAAATAGCAGCAAACTGTTCTTGCTTGCCAAGAGACCGTACCGACAGCTTAACAGATTGGGAGAGCAATTTGCCCATTTAGTACACAGACATAAATCTTTCCACCTAACAGCTTTGTTTAAGGGCCAGGACTGCTCGCTCCTACACCTGAACCTGCCACTAGCATATGTACGGTTGTGCTGGGAAAGAAGCAGTAGTGAGGGAGAACATTTGGATTTACAAATGTTGACTTGAATAGTGTTGCTCTCTCTTATGTGAGTTTACACAGATGCAGAGTTCATGGTGCAGTCCAAACTTTTTCATATTCAGTACTCTAGTGCTTGTGGCTGTGTGAGCTGCATATGTACAAATTTCAGCTTTGCTTTCCCTGCACAAGTGCAGCTCTTGGGTTGAAGGATTATTGCCAAACTGTGTCCCTGCCGGTCTCCCAGGACTCTGCAGAGGAGGGCTCTTGTTACAACTTAGCAAACTGCAGCTACCATGGTCCTTTCTCCAAAATCTTCTTAAAACAAGAGGAGTGATAGAATTTGGCATTGCCCTTCACCAAGATGATCAAAGGAATGGAGCACCTCTCCTATGAAGACAGGCTGAGAGTGCTAGGGTTGTTCAGTCTGGAGAAGAGAAGGCTCCAGGGAGACCTAATGAGGTCTTCTAGTACTGAAAGGGAGCTTATAAAAAGAAGGGAGAAGGACTTTTTAGATGGGCAGTGAAAGGACAAGGGTGATGGTTTTAAACTAAAAGACATCAGTTTTACATTAGATGTTAGGAAAAAATTTTTTACTTGGAGGGCGGTGAAGCACCTAAACAGGTTGCCCAGAGAAGCTGTGGATGCCCCATCCCTGGAAGTGTTCAAGGGCAAGTTGATGGGGCTTTGAGGAAACTGATCTAGTAGAAGGTGTCCCTGCCCATGGCAGTAGGGTTGGAACTAGATAATCTTTAAGGTCCCTTCCAACTCCAACCYTTCTATGATTCTATGTGGAAATTATTGTTCTATTTTTAAATAAAATTAGTAAGTTACCAAAGGGAGAGTCCTTTTACCATTAAAAAGAGAAAATTATAGATAGTTGTTACTACTCAGTGTGTAGTGAGACACTTAGCTAAGAATATCAGGAAGGCTGCACTAGGTCAGGGTAAGAGTCCTCTTGCCCAGCATTATGTCCCTGAACAAGACCAATAGAAAATGCTTCAGGAAAGAGTGTAGCTGAAGGACAAGCAGGTGGTGATAGCTTTGCCATTCCAGTTCCAGCAATTACCATTTTAAGGATCTTCTGAATAGAGATTGGAACTGGACAATTATGCTCAATAGCCCTTGATGGATCTTGCTAGTAGCTATTAATCGAAAAGGGAGCCTCTTTTGTCATTTCATGACTGATTAGTTGCTTTGAAAGCTCTTAGCAAGGACCTTGTGTAAGGTTTTTTAGAAATCTAGGTAACTGCAGAAGCCAAATCACCCTTATTCATGCATTCACTAACTTTTTGAAAGAATGCTATTAGGTTTGTGCAGCATGTGTTCCCAGGAGGCTAAGCTGCGCAGGTGCCTCTGGAGCATTTGTGGAACCACATTTGTTGACCTCTGTTTTCTGGGACAACTCTCACAGCCAGTTAAATAACAGCTAGTGGTTCAGCATTTTCACATTTTAACTTGTTTAAAATAGCTAGTAAGCTGCATCTGATCCCACCAATGTTATTAATGTCTTCTGAATTAGCCACAGTGCCCGAAATACCAGTCCTAACAGCAGAATGATCCCTAAGTTCCTGCTTTCTTGTTCCTGCTTTCTTGTTCCTGCACCAGTTAAATGCTTTTATGGAGAAAATACTAAAATCCTACATTTTTACTTCCTCATGATTACCTTTTAAGAAGATCAGAACATATGTATTGATGCTCCTGACTGGCAAACTTTATTCTTAGCCGAAACTCACAATTGAGGGAAATACTTCGTCATTGCCTTTGAGAATGAAAGGAAGGTCATTGGTAATACAGACCACTAACAGCTGGTGTGCATCAGTGTAACTCCAATAATATCCCTGCAGATACATAAAAATAAATAAAAATATTATCTTCTCTTAAAATACATAAATATTCTGTAACAGTTCTGCTATAGGCACGTATGTATGTATGTATGTATGTATGTATGTATGTATGTATGTATTTTAAGGGTTATTTAACAAAACCTTATTTCAATAATCAACTGGCTTCAGATCTTGGCTACCTGGGCATATGCTGCCTCATGCCCAGCTCACTGTCAGCCAGCATCCCCAGGTTCTTTTCCACCATGCAGCTTTCCAGCCACTCTTGCCCCAGCCTGTAGCGCTGTGTGGGGTTGTTGTGGCCCAGGTGCAGGACCCGGCACTTGGCCTTCTTCAACCTCATACCATTGGCCTTGTCCCATCAATCCAGCCTGTCCAGATCCCCCTGCAGGGCCTTCCTGACCTCCAGCAGATCAACACTCCCACCYAAGTTAGTGTCATCTGCAAACTGACTGAGGGAGTACACGATCCCCTCGTCCAGGTTGTTGATAAAGATATTAAACAGGACTGGCCCCAATACTGAGCCTGGGGGGACACTACTTGTGAACAGCCTCCCCCCTAAGTTGTGCTGAAAGCTGCCTTCAGCAAAGCCACCGCGGGGAGGTCTCTCTGGAGACTGGAAGCTGCCTAATGCATTGCCAGTGATGTGTCCTCAATTACTCTCAGACACCTCACCTGGGTGAGCCCTCCAATACACTAGACAGGATAATTTTCAAGAATACAGACGGGTTCTAAAATCTTGTTGGCTGATGAAAAATAAGGGGAATAAATAATTCCTTGATGAATTCTACTTGTTTCTTTACGCTTATTCCCAGGATGAGGGATACAAACACAAACCTTCTCATGGCTGGATCAGTAGGCAAGATGGGAATAGACAGACAGTTTCAGTACTGGGTTTTAAAGGCATCCATCACACATCATTACAATGCTAGCAGCAGTCTTCAAAATGCCAATTATTTAGAAACACTGAACCATACTGTGCTATACAAATTGAAGGGGGTCGATTTTATTACAAATATTTCTGTCTTTTCCAATTAAGAAGATAGCATTATGTAGTGATGTGAAACTGTCTTGTTAATTTACCCTTGGAAAGCATTTTTTTCCAGGTACACAATAACAGTAACAGAGGTAAAAATTAGTTTTCCTCTTTCACTTGCAATGGCTGTGATGTGGCTTAATAGGAATAACCATCTTGACCTAATCTGCATCTAATCTTCTGCTGCTATGAATGGAATGACAGCAATTTGCACAATTTCATGATTTTTTGTTCTTTGCTTCATGACAGTAGCTGTATAAAACAGTTTCAGATTATTCACTCTTTTCTAAAGAAGGATTAAATCCATACATATTTACAAAAAATTATGAATGTTGTTAATCAATTTCTACTCAGTAATATATTTTTCAGGATGACAAGATCATAATTTTAGAAAAATACATGATAATGCTTTACCATTTAAATCCATTGCATCCTTTTTTTAAATCTACCTGAACAGGTATTGTTAGAAGAAAAAAAAACCCACAAAATCCCCAAACTTGTAAGAGAGAGAAAAAGACGAACATTTATTCTACACTCCTATCTGTTTGAATCAGTATTAGATTTATATCTAGGTCAGTCTTGAATAATATGGCCTCTGGATTCCATTAAATTTCTGATATCTCCATTACAAGTCTTTGCACAGTCCATCAGATTAAGAATTTTATTCTTTTGTGTCCCACTTCTCTCTCACAATAGAGATCAAAACCTGGATATCATAATCTGTTATTGCAGACATTATTTCAATATTACTTTTCATTTAGAGGATCAAGGTAGGGGGAAAGGTGTTTTTTTGTATATTTCACTTAAAAATGGCTTAAAGTAAGTGAAATGTAGAATCGTAAAGTGTACACAGATTCATTCCAGAATATACACCCCTGTAGAGTATTTTTCTGTTAACGTTGTTGAGATAAGCCCCACATCTTCACATTGCCGATTTCCATTTGAACGCTGACAGGGAGATTGTTTCATTCTTTAAGTTGCACTGCCCTCTAGGGGAGAGGATCTTCAGCTGTAGTTCCATGTCGCGAGAACAAAAGCCTTCCTCAGTTTTCTCCTTCAGTATTGAAGGCTGAACATTTTGCTTCCTCCAAATGTTATGCTGATGCTTGGTGCGACTTTGGCATTGTAGCACAAAGATGAGCGAGACCCCATTACAGCCATGTTTTATTTGCTTTTTCATTCCCTTATATACTCTCTTTTCATGTGTGTGTGTGTGTGCTTGTAAAATCTTGTCTGGGAAGGTCTGGAGGTGCTTTTATATTTTTGTGAGATTTGTGGGTGCGAGGAAGTCTATCCCTKGTCTGATGCTGCTGTACCATGGTGCCGAATGCTCCACGAAGCAATGCCGTAGGTGCCAGAGAAACACGTTCATGGCTTCTGTGCAACTGGAGGGGGACAAAAAACATGTCAGAGACAACACTGTTTGCAAAATGGATTAACTTCTGCTTATGCAGTGCACATTCCTAGCACATACATGGGCACTGCCTAACTATGTGGAGAACTGCTGTGCTTATGGTACATATGCTACACACATGGGCACCGTACGTTCACCTGGTGTTTCCCGCAAGCTACAGGGTTGTTCTGCGTTTGTCAAGCAAACGCAGTATTTGCATTGTGTTCCCAGAATCCTACAAGTTCCCAGTATTTGGTAACTCAAATACTGAGGGCAGGAATTCATGGCAAGAAGCACAGCCTCTCCTAGTGTGAGGCAAACAGGCTACGTGTCCACCTCCCACCCCTCTCATACGGTTTACCAAGGTGTTGAACCACTAACAGAAAACCATGGATTTGGAAAAGCCTTGCCTAAAGCATGAACCTGTTTAGTGTATCTTGTCCTGTCTAGCTCACCCTTCCTCTCAATGGACTGGAGATATGAACTCAAGAGACAAAATGGTTACCAGGGCTTTTCTACTTTTCATGGTGTGTAGCCATGTTTGGCTCTGGGCTCTCTGCAGATCTGGAGTTCACTGAAGGAGCTGATGGAAGTTGCTTGTGCAGACCATGAAATTGGCAGGTGGTCTCTAGTTTGGAAAAATCATCATTTTTCAATAGAAGGGTGACAAAAAGGCAGGTTTTAGTAAGAAGCTCCCTAATAAAAACAAGGAAAAAAAAGTTATGTTTGCTATTTGAGTCCTGTTATTTTCTAAAAAAACCCCAAACCTCAGACAGCTAGTCAAATAATGGACAACTATGATTATCAAATCCATACAAGCTCAAAAGGATCACAGGAAAGCAGGATATTACACTGGGAAAGCATTTACCATCATGTGGGTAAGCAAAGTCCTAAGAATTTCCATACTGCTAGTTTCTACACAGCTGAGATTTCACAATATGATTTAAAGCTGCTAGGCAACTGTATGACTTGAAAATGGAATAAAATTCCAGGAGAGAAATTCCCGTAGCAGATCTTTTCTCTTTTACAATTTCTTAGAAAATATATGTGACGAAGGAGGAGCACGGCTTGGTTCAGTGAAGTGCATGTAATGCTTCGGTATCTTTCCACAGTAGATGCTCTGAATAAGACAGCAGAAATAATGACTGAATCAGAGAACAATGATGTGATTTAGTAATTGGAAAGAAAAGAGATCAGGTTGGTATGAACAGAAATAGGCTGCCACGGCTATCAGAAATTATGGTAAGGAGAAAGAGCACACCGTGAAGATTGCAGGAATACTGAAGCAGAAAAAATCAGTAACTAATGGAAACTCGTCTTTGGAGAAGATTAAAGGTTTCACAAATTAGAGGGAATGGAGCTGATGAATTCATCACATGAAGCAAGCCACAGTGTTAGCTGTGAGCTGATGCTGAGTATCCAGGACCTTCTGGCTGTTGTGGTGGTGTTATGAGGAAGATGAACACAGCACACTTCACTGGCTCAAATTAGTGCACAAACAAAAGTGAACATTCAGAATTACTGTTGTGGATATACTGGCCAAAATAAAGGTACTCCAAAATTTTTCCACACCTACTGCTGTCCCATTGCTCTTCCGAAGAGTCACAGGATGCAACAGAAGATCAAATACCAGTTCACTGCCAAGCACAGCCTCGTGCTCCAGTGGGAGGGAGGCAGCAGAGAGGAGCACCAGCTGCCTTCCTCTCCCTGTGCCTTTTCTCCTCTTTGCCACGGCTGCAAATCCACTTTGATTACCCTGCCTAACACGGGGGAAGGTCCTGTTACATTACAGTGAGTCTTGCGGGAAAAGCTGGCTCAGGCTCAGACCAGAGGCTCGAATCAGAGCTCATCCTCATCTCCACCGCTGCCTCAGTGCAGGAGGTGCTTATTGGTAGCAGACCGAGGAGAGCTTGGTGGCCACTGGTGACTATTTAGCCAAGGAACAGACGGCACCCTAACAGCTGATCCCATCTCCCACTCTCCAGTATTTTCACTTCAGCAACATTACTCCTTTTATAGGGACTTTCCAAAGCTTTCTTAGCCTTTTGGCAAAGCTGGGCATGCTGCATGTTCCTGCAACAAGTCCAGCATTCAATGTCCACTAATTTTGTGTACTTACCTTTCAAACTAATAGCTATAATCATTTTGTTAACTATTGCCATTCCACTTTTTATCGTTGGACAATTGCAGTGATAAAACCTTCAGCCTGCAAAAATTCCTTCTTTGCTTTTTCTTTTCATGTTTGATTTTGAAAATAGGATTGCCTTTAAAATCAATTACAAAGGATAGATTTAGCAACATCCGTAGATAAGCCCAATCTAAGCAGCAGCTCAGCATGTAGTACTGTAGTCACTGCATGTTAGTAAGGGAAAATTGTGAGAGACAAAAATGTTCTTAATGTGTAAAACGATGTGAACTGTTCTGCCTCATACCACTAAGTATTTTATTTAAAAATTCAATTTCTTTAGGTATCCTTTTTAAGTGTCTAGTTCTGGATATTAAGACACATTTAACAAATGAAAGGGTTGTATTTTTCAGCTGAGAAGATAGCCTTGGTATTATAATGTCTTTTTTATTAAATATCTATATAAATATATATTATATTACCTACATTTTCTTAATTGTCTGATTGTTCTTTAAAGATTTTTAAGTACTACTTTTTCTCTTAGGGCTATTTTCTTCTTTGGACGTTTTTCTTTTTTTTGGGCTGTGTTCATCTTCTACGTAGCACCACCAGAAAGCCCTGCAAGCTCAACACTATTAGTACTTGTAAAAATAATAAAATAAAATATTATCCCTAATAAAATATGAAGTGGTGAAAATTTTGTATGTTTTTTATGGGATGAAGCCTACTGGTTAGTACTGGGCAGATGAGGGAGACTACAGCCATCCTACTCCAGCCCATTGGCCAAATTCAGGAGCTGCTGGGAAAGAGCATAGGGAATGCTGGCAGCTGTTGCGGGGAGCCTGGCCCATTGCTCCAGGCAACATCTTCCCTGCTCTCCGGCACTCCATGTGGGGATGCAATGGAGAAGCAAGCACAGGCCAACTCTTAACAACCTCGTGTCCTTCTGACACAGTGGAGGTGTGCGGGTGACCAAAACGCACCGGGGGCATAGGCAGCCACAGYCAGCTGGCCACCTGCCTTCCCAGGGGATGGCGGAGACCTGGGAGGTCACCACCAGCCTGTTGTCCACAAAATTGGATTTCTTACTCAGTGTGCAACAAGCCAATAATTACACGCTTGAGAGAGACAAATGATTATTTATTTATTTCAGAGTTGTGCAAGACAGGGTGCTCGGTGGTGTTCCACAAATCAAGCACGTCCTTTGAGACCATTATTTGTACACAGAAATTCAGAGTCAGTAGGTTTCCAAGTAGGGCCCCTCCCCTATGATTAGTTTAGAATTTCTGTACCAGCTACATAGCCTCAGCTAATGCCAATGCATGCTCAGGGGATGGGTCTGCACCTGGGCACGGGTCTACACGGACCTCAAGTATTTTGCCAAGTCAATAACACATCCATAGACATGCATCAAAACCTTGATTTACTACATCCTTAAAGTTTGTTAGTTCCCAGATGTCCTCGACTATCTGTTCTACAGACATAAAACATCTTCAGTTGCTACATCCATAGCTTACAACAAACAAGCTTTAAGCTTTAGTTCCCGGATGCCTTTGACTGAGGAATGCTGGCTGCTGCCTGTCCCCCTAGTTAGTTCTCCTTTCTTGCTTATCAGGCTTGAAAGTGTACAAAGACCTGACATAAAGACCATCCCAGCTTCACATACTCTTAGCACATGCCCCATTTCGCAGGAGGCCGCGAGCAGCCGGGGCGGGTCCAGGCTGGAAGTGACGTGCCCGCGCCGTCAGAGCAGCCGGAAGCGCCGCTGGGAGCAGTAAACAACGGCGTCGRGAGCCGTGGCCGCCGCTTCCATCTTGGAGGAGCCCGAGCCGGAGCCGGAGCCGGAGCCCGAGCCCACCGGCGATCATGGGCAGCGTCCTGGGCCTCTGCTCCATGGCGAGCTGGGTAAGGTGGACGCGGCCGGCGGGCGTCCCTCCCTGTCCTGCCCTTCCCTTTCTGCCGCAGGCCCGGAGCCGGCGGCCGGTGCTTCMCCCCCATTCCCRCCCCACCCGGGCCTCGCCCGTCGCCTCCCCGCCTGTGTCTCCCGCGGGCGGCTGTAGCGCTGCCTTCCCTCCTCTTCCTCCTGCGCGGGGAGGCTGCGGGCCGGCTGCCTGGCCTCGGCCGAGCTGTTCCCGCCCCAAGCGGCCGCTGCCCCCGCTCCTCCCGGGCAGGGCTCTGTCCCTGCCGCGCTGGAGGGGGCGGGCCCCGCCGTGGTCCCCTCTCGGACTTCTCCGGGGATCCCCAGGGATCCATCGGAGCTGGTTCGCCGCGGCTGTGGCAAGCTTTGTCCTTAACCCAGCCAGGCCGGCCTGTCGCGCAGCTGGTCCGCGCTTAATCCGCGTTCCTGTGCGGGAGGTGTTACGGTGTCCGCTGAAATCACCTGTCCCCGAATGTGTAAAGAGTCTGATCAAATGCTTTGAACTCCGGCCTTTCTTTCGGGGAAATTAAAAGTCGCATGTTTCCCTGATTCTAACAGTTGTATTTAATTTCTCTTTCTTACGGCTTTATGTTGAGCAGCTCCACCCTTTGTAGCATCTTTGTCTTGCCGAGCCGTCGTTTCCGCACGGCACAGCAGTCCGTGGTGGTGTGTCACCACCGTGCTGAGCACCTGACGATTCAGGTGATTTCTCTTAATGGGAAACAGTAGTTTGAGGTGGCATTAAAGCTGTTGGCACTGTGCAGGAAAGCAAAGAAGCTGGTAAAGAGTCTTCAGCTGAGGCATTGCTCTTTTATCCTTAAGTGATACGCCTTTCCAAGTCGAGTCCCTACGTATGTAGGCATAATCAAGTGGTTTGTGAGTTTCTAGATGTTTGATGTAAAAATGTGAGTGGAATTTTGAAAATCTGAATTTTTCGTACCAAAAATATTGTACCATACATAAATTAAATTATCTAGAATTAAAGAGTTCATACACACATTTTAGTCATATAGCAAAACCTCATCTTTATCCAAGCTCCTATTTTTTGTGATATCTGAGTATGTGATATCTGAATACCAGGCACCCCTGGTACAGAGTGACGTTTAATTAAGAGAGATGATAAATAATCCCTTAATCTCATGTACAAACTGTATGAAATGATCATAGAACTGGAAAATCTGTATGAGCTGACTTCCAGTCTGATATGCATGTAAATAATGAACTAGAACAGTGATAATATCCTGTTAACGGAGTACTGTCAGTGTTCATTTTGCTCTCATTAACCATTTAAACACTACTTAATGGTTTAGCCAGTTAGGCTTTAATTACTAGCTGGATATATTTAACATTATTTTTTTAAATTATCGTCAAGTACGTAGTGACAGTGTGACTATAGGCTTTAATTCAAATACTTGAGTTAATGTATTCTGCATTTTCAGGTTCTTAAAGAGCCTTTTTGACAACTGGTTGGTGTTTCTAGTGCATGAAGAACCCGTGTACTTGCTCTTGAGTGTTTGTTTCTTTACAGAGGAATTCAGCTAATGGCCTGTTAGATAAAATGATGCATGAGAATGTAATCTTAATTAAGTCAGATTTATTGTGAGTAGCTAACCCCTGTCGCTTCCTTTAAAGTGCCCAAACAAAGCAGGGTGGGTTGTTTCTGGTGGTACGATTTTTAACTTCCCATGATGGCTTTAAAGTGTTGGTTTTCTTTCCACATTTAAAACGACCGCTAATGAGCACTTAAAGCCTGTATGACAGTTCTTAATGGGAGAAATCTGTCCACGCTGGTATCTAAGAATATGTCTGTACAAACACTGTTTGTGATTCTGAGAAAGAAACAAACAGTGAGGGTGAGGGAGCAGCTGAACCACATGTAGTGGAGTTTGTGCTGGTGCAGGCTGTGCCATGGCCAGGAAAGCTTTGCCTGTGAAGACGTTGCTGTCAGCATTGCTGCTTTGCAGGGCCACGTGTTGTGCTGTGCAGAGCCGCTCTGCCTAAGGCCTCGGCATCAGGCCTCATGCCGCGCTTGTTTCTTCTGGGTTTTTTGTGGTGAATTAGTGCTGTGTGTTAGAGCTCTGCCCGCCTATGTGCTGGTCAGGCAGTGCTTCAGGTTAGCATTTTTAAGAGCAAAGGGGAGCCTGTCAGAAATGGGGGTTGAGGGTAAAGCCATAAAAGCACTGCCATCTCACCAAAAGTCTTCTGATCCTGACAACCTAGATTGGTAAGGCAGTGACGTTTTCCCTCTGCTGTGTCTTGGCTCTATTGTGCTGTTCTCTGAAATAGCTGAGCTGCTGTTTTGGTCACTTTAATATTCTCTGTCAAGGCAAAGATCTTGATTGATTCAGTATCTTTAAGCTTAAGAGTAGAGATGATGTAGCTAAAACCTGACTAGGCCCAGCAGGGGCTTAGTATTTTTGCAAATACTTAATTTAATATATAATCGTTTAGTCATTACTTCAGTAGGAAGATTATGTCTGATATTAAAAACTTGCTCTGTGTGCATCAGAGGCGGTAACATTTGACCTTGAGTGATTTTGTGGGGTTTTCTGTCTCCTCTCTCCTGCAGTATTCAGTGTTCCTCATGCAATTTCCACTGCCCTGGGGAATGAAGTGGCTAGTTTAGCAGGCATGAATTAACTTGTCTGCCCATCTGGCTGGTCCCAGAATAGGTGTGTGGGTTGTCTTTTCTTATTTTGCCKAAGTAACTACCACTGAGCTGCTTTTTTTTCCTCAAAAATGTAAAGGGATATGAGTTGGTCAGTAGGTACAAAAGTTTCTGGAGGGCAAGAGATTTTATACAGTTTTGACTTAGACTGTTGTCTAAGCTTCCTTATGAAAACAAGCGAAAAATTAATGGTAGAGTTACTAATGGTAACTTTTCGTTTGCATCTGTGACTAAGCTGAGTCTCACCTGGGGAGTTAAGCTTTGATCTGCATGGTGGTATCTTACCATTTGTACTATTGTATTTTTTGTGGGAGGCRTGCTTCAAATTTAGGAAGAAAGTGGTACAAACTGTCCTTGTCTCCTTTGCTGAGAAGCTGAATTCCATGGGCTGAATGTTCTCTGCTTTCTGTTCTTTTTGAAATCTGTAACTTGTTAGACGKGGTTTTGCCAATAGTATAATATTATTTTATTGGAGTGGTATTTTATTCTCTTTCGCCAAAGAAAGAGGGAATTTTGACTGTAAAGTGATTCCTTTGTATAAGTGGCCAACTTATGTAAATAGTATCAGTAGGTGTCTCTTGTTCAGAGATGTTCATGATCACAGCTTGAAAGCATGAGCTATTTGAGGGCAAAACGTTTTAAAAGCTGGTGTTGGAGCTCGGACACTGGAGTGAGTTGTATTGCCTCTCTTGAGGTGCATTGTTTCCCGGTGAGGTGGAGACAATCATCTTCATTTCAGTTACTGTGAGTCTCTCCTGTCTCTAGAAGCRTGCATTCTTCTGTCTTCACGTGAGGCACATGCGAACAAGCTGCTATTTAGGTATTTAACAAACAGTTTAACACTGGGATTCATTACAGAAGTGAATTTTTTATCAGGTGCTCCTTTCCTCAAGTTTTCTGCAGCAGATGAGTCTAGCCATATATTCTATTCTACCAAACTCAACCTTTTATTCAACAATATGTTTATAAATACTGATGCAGACAGAATTAGTTCAAGAAAGTAGTTTTTGGACAGAGATATTCTTCACTAGAAAGGTTATTTTTGTGTGTGGGAAATAGTATAATACAGTAGTACTGTAAAATGCTGATGCATTTTGAGCCAATATGTGCCATACATTTCCTGCTTGCTAAGCACAGGTGCCCCTAATCTAGTTGCTTGCAGTCAAAGGACAGCCTCAAAGGACCACCCTGTCCATCTTTTATGGAAAAGGGGGCCTGAGTGGGATGATTAAGTGCCCAGTCCAGTTGCATCTTGAAAACCTCCAGGGATGGAGASTACCGCATCCTTGGGGAGGTTGTTGCAATGGCTGGTTGCTCTCAGTCAAAATAGTTTCTTTATGATATTGAGATGAAATTTCCTATAATTAACACCTTCATGCTGTTTATGCTATAATGATACTGAGTAGAGGAGAAGGTAAAAAAGGGCAATATAATAGCTTTTACATCCTGAAATATTTACAGTGAGAATCAGCCTAATTTCTGCCTGGTTTAGCTAGACAAATTTAATGGTGAAGCTTACTAGTTTAAAGATGATTCTGTAGCATAGTGGAGTGAAAATTCTTGGCTCCTGCTTCCTTGGGAAGGAATACGTGTACCAAAAAGAATACAGGGAAGTTATTTAAAAGACCAGGTTTGTGGGTCCAGTGTGTGAGTCTGGTTGAAACTGTAATAACGATAATCAGTCTTTTCCTGAGAGCTTCTCAGGAGGCTGCCAGGAGTGTTGTGGCAATCTGTCTGCTTTTCCCRGCAACCCCTGGGGCTTTTCCGGTAGCAGCAGACTGCTGACATTTTTGTTTGTCATATGACTAAACTTCTGAGAACTCTTTCTGACACATGCCAGTCATATTGGATGATTAACATGTCCTGGTCATGTGGCCTTGTAACTACTCATGTCCTTATGTGACTGAGTGTCTTTCATGCAGTGATGAACACCTGTAGCTTTTGTCACATGGTGGAGGTGTCCCCGGATGTGTGCGGGGGTAGAAGCTGGGTTTTAGCCCTTTGTCAGAGGTAGCATGGTCTGTTGTAGCTCGCATAGGGCAGTGGTCACACATTTTGATTGCACCTWTCGTCCTTTGGCTGATGTTTACTTGTGGGACCTTACCTTACTTTTACTTCCTAACTGTCACTCAGTAAGTGGCAGAGAATTTTTCCCTGCTTCCCAGCCCTTTCCTGGTGAAATAGCACTATCTGCTCCCTTGTTTTCTTCCCACAATTTTCTGTGTAAGAATTAAATACAGGTAAATTTTGTCCTGGTTGTTTTTTTTCCCCCCCTTGTAGTGTTGCAACTATACAGCATTCCCATCCACTTTTGCTGTTGATATTTGGTATCAGTGACACATGTACTGTGTATTTGCTCTATTCTTGCTGTTTGTAACTTTTACATTGCATAAGTTAACTTTTGCAAGCTAACAGAATTATGTGGTATGGGAGTAGCTGCTAATAYGAAATAATTTGCAACCTAAGCTTGAGGGTCTTTTTCCTATTTTTTGTATTTTGGAATATTTATGGCCTCATTGAGGGTTGCATCCCAGSTGTGCCAGGTGCTGAGAGTGTACCTACATGAGAGTTGCGCTCATATCTTTTTCCTGTGGTGCATTTGTTTAATCTCTACAGCTGTGGACAGGAGGATATAGTTGTTAACTAAAAGCAATCCTTCCATGTCATTTAGCTGAAATGAAATAAAATTTAAGAGAACAAATGAGCCTGAATCCAGTCTTTATTTCTTCTGAATGGCTAAGTGATTGCTTTTGGCATAGCCCTGATTTCCCTGTGCAGCGGCGCATGGGGAAGCGCTGTTGTTGGGTGRCTCTGTAACGTGTTGCAGTGACTTAGTCTGCACTAGTGGTGGGATGCACAGGATGAGTCATTTTCCATCTCATGATCCACACAGTCTGATTAAATATTGAAATCCAGTAATGCAAAACTTTTTAAATAATTCAYGTTCTGTCTCTCTGCCAGATACCGTGCTTGTGTGGAAGTGCCCCRTGCCTGCTTTGCCGATGCTGCCCCAGTGGGAACAACTCCACCATAACTCGGCTGATTTATGCCTTCTTTCTGCTTCTTGGAGTCAGCGTTGCCTGTGTGATGCTAATACCAGGCATGGAAGAGCAGCTGAAGAAGGTCGGGTTACTTTATTGTAACATATTTGTAGAACAAATGTCTCACATAATGGTAACTGACATCTTGAAAGCATGGATTTTATTTGGAAATTGGTAATTTTGCTGCCACCTRTGCTTCACAGTCACTGTTAATTTCTTCGTAAATCAAATAAACAAAGAACTTGGGGGAAAATTCCTTTATAAATGAAGAGCGCTATTTTGACATAAAGTTGCGCCTCTTTAATTGCTCAGAGCAGAAAKAATAAAATCTTGCATCCAACAAGAAAGTTTAATGTGTGTATGTGTAGTTTCAAATTATGTATTATTGAGGTGTATATATTTAATGGCACTTAATTGATTTTTATTGTGGTTGCGATTAAAAAAAATAACCACTATCTAAGATGTCTCCTAATTTTGTTGTGCTGTACTAGTTAAAGTTCTGTTTTAAAGTCTGCAGTGCATAACAAAAATATTTTTCATGTATCACAGTAGCCTGTTTTCCACTCAGGGAATTAGGGAGTGTTTGTAGGATTCTACAGTTTCTTAGTTACATGAAGATGCAATAGTGCATATAAAATTGGAGAGCGGTAATGTGAGTTATGGTAGAGCTTACAGGTTCACTCCACTTGAGTTGCATGTACTTGAGTTCTGTTTTGATGTCTTTAGTTTTTTTCAGTAGATAGTGACTTTGGTTAGGCATGCTTTTGACATATTTTCCCCCAAATGATTCATCCTTAAATGTGTGTTTCARGTTGGTATAGTTACCACATTAGAGCTTCCCTGAGTGCCGCCATGTTAGTCAGCTAGGAAAGAAAATTACAGCCTTCTGGAGTATGATTTGACTTCTAAAAGATGTTGCTCATGTCCTGGTAGTGACTGGAAAGAATGTTCTCAGCTGTTTCATATGGAAGTTACCGATACACCTTATTGATGGTGATAGTTTTTTGGGAAAGGCTGTGTCTGTTTGAAAGAGATGTAGCAGGCTGCCACCTCCTAGCTTTGCCATAAGCCTGGTAGTACCTGTCAGATGAAAYTTACCAATTCCCAGATCTTGAATTATCTCTTGATTCAGATCAACAAGTGAAAACTGCATTTCTTTGGGAAGTTCTGAAATTGCTAATAACATAAAAACATAAAAACCCCTTTCTGTTAATAAGATCTCTGTCCCATCCCTGGAGACATTCAAGGTTGGGTTGGATGGGGCTCTGAACAACGTGATCTAATGGAAAATGTCCTTTCCCATGGCAGAGGGATTGGTGTAGGTGAGCTTTAGAGGTTCCCTCCAACCCAAGCTATTCTATGATGAGATTTATTTTTAGTTTTGTTTAGAATATGCCTATGCAGGATTTTTTTTCCTTGAATGTGCTTGATATTCTAGTTGGACTGTAACTAACGATGCAGTCCTTCAGTCTCATGTTTTCTAACAATGTTAGTAGTTGCATAATGTTACAACATTAATGAATTTTACATTGGCAGTTTATTAGCATACATTTACTCACAGGAGGTCTTCTAAAGATCACTGAAGTGTCATGTATTTATCACAGATTCCTGGATTTTGTGATGGAGGGATGGGAACAAGTATTCCTGGTGTGCAAGGCCATGTGAACTGCGATGTCCTGGTTGGTTACAAAGCCGTGTACCGTGTGTGCTTTGGCATGGCCATGTTCTTCCTGCTCTTCTCCTTACTGATGATCAAGGTGAAGAGCAGCAATGACCCACGAGCAGCGGTGCACAATGGGTAAGATGCAGAAATGAGTGCTGAGATGAGTTAGTGATTAATTTTTGTAAGAGGAAAAGATACAGATGGCTATTGCTTTTCAGAGCCTGAACTATGACATTGGATAATCTGTCCAGAGGTTTCCCAAGATGAGAAATTCCACTTCAGTTCAAAGACTATGAAATTCAGAGATGAATAATGGCACTAAGTTTCATTACACTGAGATTTTTTCAAGAAATAGAAAGATTTAAAAACTTCATCTGTCCTCTGGGAATTATATTCCTCCTAACTTTGAAGTTTGTAAGACCTTTTGTTCTTTTCTGAACAGTTTTTTTAAAAGGTTRTAACAGTTATGCATAAATATCTGTATAGATGTATAAAATGTATCTTTTCTCTTGCTGCTATCTTTTCTTCAGTCGGCCCTCTGCAAAAAGAAATGAGTTATATATTTAGTTTCTGAGCTTTCCAGTAGATTTTCTTTTGTATTTAATTTTAGTTAGGATTATCGCATGGAAGAATATAGTAGAATTTCACCTTGTGAATTGACGCACGTGGTGGTTTTCATCCAGGCTCTGTCTATGTGTAATGTAGCTTCTTGAACGAAGGAGATAYAAGTATTTGTAAGAGGGCATGATGCTAAAAAGTCTAAAACCGTTTGTGATTTTAGCCTAAGACCATTTTGGTCTAAAGAAAAAGAGAGTACAGTATGTTGGCAGCAGTAACTCAATTCAGCCTTTCCCTCCACCCTGCTTTGTTCAGGAGAACATGCTTGTAATAAGCAAAAAGAAGATGGTTCTCTGTTGGTTTGTTTTTTGGGTTTTTTTTACAGCAAAAGGCACCTTTTACATGATGTGGAATGTTTTTTACCTAAAACTGTTCTGAAGTGTTTGGAATCTTCTTGATAACCTTGTTTGGAGTTGTGCTGTCCAGTACAAATTTAGGTATTGTTTATGCCACCCTTAGCAGTTTGCTCTTCTTAGCCAATCTAGCATCAGCAYGAGGATAAAAGGAAAAATTATATTATTTAACTGTTACTGGTAAAATATTTAATAATGTTAGTTCCAACACTTGTGTAAAAACTAGTTGCTTCAGTAATATGCATTACAGTCAGCTTTATGAAAAGCTTTATGGCCTTTGATTTTTGAAATTATTTGTATGTTCAGTAACACTTTGAGATGTAATCTTTTTGTCAGTGATTTGAAATAGAGTACTAGGTTGTTTCATTTATGTGTATGAACTTTTTCATGCTTGCATGCAAGTTAAGCCCAGTAATACAGTCTGGTGGCAATGYTCACCTTGTCTGCTTTTTTAACAGCAGTCAAGAGTGGTTTCTTGCCTCAGGTTTATAATAACAGTAGAAATAAACCAATTATAATGTATTTACAAGATAGTTGCTGGCTTGCACAGAATGCACAGCATCTGTAGGCATTATTTCAGATGAGTATTGTTTTTGGTTCTCATATGGGGTAGAGTGTTAAGATCTCTATAAAGTCTGGAATTAGAGATTAAATATGTACAAACTTGAACCTATTCTTATTTCTGTATTTGAGAATGACATTGATTAAAAAAAAATGTATTCAAAAACTAGTTTTGGAGGGGTATGTATTGCACTGTAAATGTTATAACTTAATTCAGCTTTCAGATTAAGTTTAGTCACTTTTCTATCTCCCAGGGAATTAGTCCATTTTGTTCCATGTTCTACACTTCTGTCATCTCACATTGTTCCTCTCCACACAATTGGCACTTATTCTTCTAGTCTCCATCACTGGATTGTAACAGCCAGCAGGAGAGATTAAACTTGTTCAAAGTATGGGAAGAAATGGGGAGGAGTAGAAAACTTGAAAAATTGACATGTGTTTGACATTGTGGGGGTGTGGTACATGACTTTGTGCTGTTGTATTCAGGTGTGAAGTACATTTAGATGGCACCATGCCTGTATTTGGAGCTGCCTGTCACTGAGATCAGAAAAAATAKTCTTCACCTCCTTACACTTTTGTTGGCATAACAGTTTGAAGTTTCCTATGCAGTGTATTTATAGTTTATATTTAGGGTGAGTTTGGTGAATCTTTGGTGGAAGATACTTCCTTGTATGCTTTCTGGGAAACATCTGATCTGCTTTGATGGTATATGAATGCATATCTTTTACTGGAAAAAAATTCCAATGACACTGCACTGAAACAGGGACTTAAGATTTGATTGTGTCTTTTCTCTGCAGGATAAATCATTTACTTTTGTTTTTGTGATAAATCTTCATCAGCAGTAGGCCTAAAGAATCTGAAGTTGGGTGGGTAGAATCCAGACTTTTGTACATCTTTCTTGTGTGGGAAGTGAATTGAGACTGGTAGGGAGCTCCAGCATAATATTTTCTGTCGTTGTAGGCACCAGTCAGATCTTCTACCTTTTTGAGTTTGATGTTAAAAACAGGCAGGGGTTTTTTAAACCCATTTTTCTGGTATGCAGACAGTTCAGTAATCTCACTGCTCGGGTTTAAAATGTTCTCAAGAAGAAAAAAAGCAACTCACAATTGGCTTAATTTGTAATTCATGAATAAGAAGATACCTCTGGCAAACGTGTCAAACTCTTTGTCAGTCTAGCACAGTTTAAGCATAATTTTTTGGAGAACAAAAATCTTGGGCAGATAAAATAAAATTTTTTTCCTGCTTCAAAAGAAGCAAGGTAGGAATAAGTGAGTTAAAAAACCAATACAGATGTGTATTTTATATGTGAATTAGACCAGACTTAACAGTTGCCTCTTTTTTTTTTTAATTTCCCTTTAGATTCTGGTTCTTTAAATTTGCGACAGCACTTGCAATTAGTGTTGGAGCTTTCTTCATTCCAGAGGGACCCTTTACAACTGGTGAGGGAATATTGTCTTCCTCTGTATCATGGTGTAATCATATTTAGTTTTAAAAGAAAAGTAAGTGCATGTTGATGTCATACAGTTTTAATTGTAGCTGTGTAACTATAGTGCTGCTTTGTGTTTGGGGACACTAAGACAGGGTGGTAAATCACTATAGTTGTTTTTGTTTTATTTCTCTTTTAGTGTGGTTTTATGTAGGTATGGCTGGAGCGTTCTGCTTTATTCTTATTCAGCTGGTCTTGCTTATTGACTTTGCCCATTCCTGGAATGAATCTTGGGTTGAAAAAATGGAGGAAGGAAACTCAAGATGCTGGTATGCAGGTAAAGGACTGTACTACAATCAAGTTGTAAATTTCATTTAATGTGCCTTATGTTAAATAAGTTATTCACTGAATAGTGCATTTTACCAGAGTGCAAAGGGCTGCTTTGTGCCTAAGTATCATTTTACTCAKATGGTGTAGTTCAGCTTCATTGATGTCCTTCTGATGTCAAGGGGGAGCAGGGAGAGGAGCAGAGCAGCCTCTGAGTAATAAGATCTAATCCAGAATGGGTGAGGTTGGAGGGTGCCACAGCAGCTCATCTGGTCCAACCTTCCTGCTCAAGCAGGGTCATCCCAGAGCACATGGCACAGGATTGTGTCCAGACACTTCTTGAATATCTCCAGTGAGGGAGACTCCACAACCTCTCTGGGAAACCTGTTCCAAGGTGCAGTCATACACACAGTAAAGAAGTTCTTCCTCATGTTCAGGTGGAGCTTTCTGTACATCATGATATCAGAGAAGTGGCAACTGCCACTTCTGCCAGTAATTGTTTTCCCTGTCTGCCGGTTGGTCATTCTTTGAAGGTATATGCTGAGTGAAAGGCCAAGGTAGTGAAGGAGAGTACAAGTCATCTCACTGGAGAGATGATACCTTCTTTTGATAAAGCATTTCAGATGTGATAATGTAGGTGTTTCAAAAGACAGCATGGCCTGTCTTCATTCAATGGCCACTTCACTATTTAATGTTTTTACTAAGATGCAATTTGGAAATGAGATTGTGTTTTACCTTCTGTTGGAGAAGTATTTCTTTAGTTTCTTTTTTAAGCTGTTAGCCAAAGAGTGTGTCGTGCAACTGTGTTCCTTTATCCTTGCTCTTCCTGGTTGCCGTTGGGGCACTGGAGAATCAAGTATGGCTTCAGGATTCCTATGTACTCTGTTTCTTTTTAACACTTCAGACTATTGAGAATTTCTTTTACATTTCAGTGCCCAGAACTCTCGTTGTATCCAAAACTTGATAATCATGCAATATTATTTCAATTTTAGTAGTCTCTGTTATTAACCAGTTTAATTATGGTTTTGTTTCTTCACAGCTCTGCTCTCAGCTACAGCTGTCAACTATCTGCTGTCTCTTGTAGCTATTGTCTTGTTTTATGTTTATTACACTCATCCAGAAGGTTGTTCTGAAAACAAGACATTCATCAGTGTTAATATGCTCCTGTGCATTGGTGCTTCTGTAATGTCAATTCTGCCAAGGATTCAGGTACAATTTTAATTCTGTTGCCTCTTTTGTTACCACAGTATAATTGTGCCTGTAATTTTTGATAGCCTAACTTTCCTGTTTTGTGACTCCTTTGTATAGGAATCTCAGCCAAGGTCTGGTTTGCTGCAGTCTTCGGTGATCACAATTTATACAATGTACTTGACTTGGTCAGCTATGACTAACGAGCCAGGTAAGTGTAGTAGCAATGTGTGGCTTTTTGGGTAACCAGTTCAGCAGTGAATTGTATCCTCACCTGTTTTGCTAGGCAGCATTAGAACAAGGTAATAGAATGTGTGTGCATTAGGGCTTAGCTGCATGTGCTGCCCTGAGCCCTCTCTCCTGAGGGACAGGAAGGGACAGGCAGCGGTGAGAGATGGCAGGGTCCACGTGGCTGGTCCAGGCAGGCTCCCCAAGGGAGAGAGAAAAGCAGAATGGCACCACTTCCAAAGTGTGCTTACCTTTTCCTCCTTCCAAACCAGGCTGCCAGCGATGATGTGGGAGGTATAGAACAGCGACCTGGCCATGCCCACACATCTCTAAACTTCCTTCCCCCTGCAACCAGGGTACAAAGATAATGTGTTTTTCACTTGCATATATGTGATGGAAGAATTTCTGTTTCTTACTGGCAGAACTGCACTATTCTAAAGCTTAGATTTTGCAGATTACCTGATAATAACTCCTCTGAGGTGTCTGGGAGTTTCATCTCCCTACCAAGTTTCACGTTTCCTAGGTGACGAGGATGTTGCTTGTATTTTTCCAAACTGAGGATTTAAAACAATATTAATAAATGTTGTCAATGTTTATTGTGTCTGAAAACAGTTGAGCAGCTCTAAATATAAGTTCAGAAATTCTGGTGATCAAAATAAATCGCCAGACATTGATTTTGGTGGTTTTAATTTGGTCTCTCTCTCTGACCCTTTTATCTTAACTGTGGGCAATATTCTGTGCTTTTGTGTCATGGAAATATATGAGTCATATCTAATTCAGGCAGRGATTATGGGGAAATAAGATTGTCTACCACTTTCAGCTGTTTTATCAGTATTACCTCTGGATGCTGTGGGTTGGGAACCACTGATAATATGAAATGGACTTACTAGCATGACTCTGGTACCCCACCTATAGAATATGTTTGTCAAACTTGTTTTCTAGCTGTAGAATTTCTAAAGCTTAATAGGCAGAGATTTTTATTTTTTTGCATCTAATTATATGAGATGGAATAGTAAAGCAGTTGATGCATATCTTACATAAATTCAAAATCCTTTTATCTGCTCACAGAGACAGATTTTGATGCCATAAACTGTCATTTCCCTGCTCTAGAGATTCAGTAGGCTAAAATGAGATTCAAAGCTTTTTTACTTCAAGACTCTCACAGTCACGAAGTTCTGTTCTATTTCTGTGCATTCAGCATGGAAACGTGCTATTAAATATTTGTCCTGTTCTTGTTTTACGCAAGTTCTAATGCAGTTTCCCTCACAGACAGGCGCTGTAACCCCAGTCTGCTCAGCATCATTGGTTACAACAGCACCACCATTCCAACCCAAGGTCAGGTAGTGCAGTGGTGGGATGCACAAGGAATTGTAGGACTGGTTTTGTTTCTGCTGTGTGTTCTCTATTCAAGGTAAGATTCCTTTTTAAAAGATCTRTTAATTTGTATTACTTATTTTTGGATACCAAATTGTATTTATTTGGGTAACTGTACCATGTCCTTTCCTGTCAAATCCAGCATCCGAACATCCAACAACAGCCAGGTTAACAAGCTGATGCTGACCAGTGATGAATCCACACTGATAGAGGATGGAATGCCTAGGAGTGATGGCTCCCTTGATGATGGAGATGATGTTCACCGAGCTATAGATAACGAGAGGGATGGAGTTACTTACAGTTACTCCTTCTTTCACTTCATGCTTTTCCTGGCTTCCCTGTATATCATGATGACACTTACCAACTGGTACAGGTATTTACATTTGATTCTGTGTTTTGCTAATAACGAGCATACAAGGTGCCATCTTTTGCTGGGCAAGGAGGCACAAGTTGTGTGCTCTGGAATGTACATCTTGAATGGGCCTTCTCAAGGGAAGTTACTGTTTGAGTTACATTTAGTGAATTTAAAAACTGGGTGTAGGCAACCTTGTTCACAAGAGCCTCTTGTATTTTCTAGGATAATTCTCATAATTCACTGGACTGCTGAAATATGTCCTGCTGAAGTGAACAGGATAAAGTCTTAAATTCTGAGTAAATACTAGGGCCATGTCTGGTACAGAGAGTGAGAAAAAGGACATATTATATCTACAGGTCAAGAGAGAGGTGTTCCTTCCCATCTACTCAGCACTGGTGACTCCTCCAGTTCTGGACTTCTCAGTATAAGAGAGACATGGACATACTGGAGAGAGTCCCGCAAAGGGCCACAAAGGTGTTGAAGGGACTGGAGCATCTGTTACGTGAAGAGAAGCTGAGAGAGCTGGGACTGTTCAGCTTGGGGAAGAGAAAGCTCAGGGGTGTCTCATCAGCGTACATAAAACACCTAAAGCAGGGGTGTGAAGAGGATGGAGCTGGGTCTTTTCAGTGGTGCCCAGTCACAGGACCAGAGGCAAAGGGCACAAACTGAAACACAGGAGGTTCCCTCTGAACATCAGGAAACACTTTTTCATTGCAAGGGTGACTGAGCACTGGCACAGGTTGCCAAGGGAGGTTGTGGAGTTACCATTCTTGGAGGTACTSTAAAGCCACCTGGCAGCTGGCTTTAGGTGTCCCTGCTGAAACAGCTGAGCTGGACCAGAGAACCTTCAGAGGTCTCTTCCAACCGCAGCCATTCTGTCTGACAGGGCTTGGTGGAAAGAAATTAGGTTGTCTGCTCCCTGAAAAAATCCTCACAATAAAATAGTCCTCTTGTGTGTGAATTATGTTAACAGCTTGAGCAGATGTTCTTCAGAATTTAAAAAATACGAATTAGGGTCTCTAGTTATTTGGCAAAGAACAATTTGTATCAAAATAGCAACACTAGAAAGGTATGTYCTTCAGAAGTAACTCTTAATAGATAGTCCTGCTGTGGATTTGATTTGTGGCCCCTACTTGCATCAATATGACCTCAAGATGATAAATTTCTCTAGGTGGTGTACTTTGGCAAGGCAAAATACATTATTTGTGTCTCCAAGTGCTATCCATTTACTGCCTTTCTGCAGAGTTGCGTAGAGATTCCTTGTAATTATTTCTGCTTCTTGACAGCTTCTCATACTAAATATTTTTTGTGCTGCTGTTGTTTTCCCACCTTCCTGTGACACCAGTTTACAGATTACGTGCTTGTACGGACTGGTGTGAACTGCCTGGAAGAAGGGTAGAAATGTCCTTTTGAGGTGTGAAAATGATATCCTGTGCAAACAGTGCTGAAGCGTGGCTTAGTACACAAGAATGTTGTATTGAAAAAAAAAATTGCAAATGATCTCTTTTCTTTTTCTTCTTTCACAGTCCGGATTCTTCTTATGAGACAATGACCAGCAAGTGGCCGTCTGTGTGGGTGAAGATCTCCTCCAGCTGGATTGGCATCGTGCTGTACGTGTGGACTCTGGTTGCGCCGCTGGTTCTCACCAACCGTGACTTTGACTGAGCTGTGCTGCTCTCTGGGGGGGCTGTGGTAGCACCACGTGTCCCTGAAACAAACAGTATTCCGGGTAATAGTGCAGGTGTAAATACACGTGTGTGTGTGCGTGTGCTGTCCAGGTAGTGTTCCCTGCTTTATCCTGCATGATTACCTTGAATCATGTCATTTCACTAAATGACTTTTTCTAGCTGAGCTCAGTGATAATTGCTGTAATGATGGTTTTCATAGGATTACTCCTAGACTGAGTGCTTTGGGAGCAGGAGATGTAAGATCAAGAACTTTTGGAAGTATGTTTTTTTCCCCTCAGTTGCATTAAATAGTTGTAGGAAAAAAAGTGCAAGTGTTAATTAGGGTTAACTGAACAGTGCTAGGTCAGGCTTTRCAGGTAAAGGAGGGGCTGCCTTTGATGATCCCTGTTGCCTTGATTCCAAAGTAAGCCTTGAGCAGGTGTTGTTAGACTCAAAATGGAGCATGTTGGAGTTTACTGGACATCTTGCAGCACTTTGGCACTAACGACCTGACCTTTCCCATGCCGAGGGCAGCAGTACCTTCAGCATAGATATGAGAGGGGAAAACTTGGACCTGGAGCTGCAGAGGAGCCTGTGTCCTCCATGGTGCTGCTGGGTCCAATGCGTCCCATTACACACAGGAGGACAGGCACCCTGGGGAAAAACATCCTGGTATCAGATGCTCAGAAGCATGCTTTTAAGGCACCTGTTTACAATGTGCATCTACATATTACTGTTTTTTTAAGTAGTTTAAATGGCATAGCTGTGCTGTAATTTATTGCTGTTTTGTGTGCCACTTTCTTCTTGGCTAAGCTACAATCATGGAGTTTGCAAGGAGCCAAGTGGTGAAAGCTGTGTAAGCCCTTTGGAGGAATTGTTTGAGTATTGTGATTAAAAAAAATTGTGGAGAGAAAGGAGCACTGAAATTAAAATAACTAAAGGAGCAGGTTTGCATTTACTGAGGCTTCAACTGAAGTGTTTCTTAAAATATTTGGGGCTCTGAATCTTGAAATCTTTTACTGTATTAGGTATTTTGCTTGTTGTCCATTGCCAGAGGTGGACTTGAGCCTAGAAAGTCTAAATCTAGGCATAGTTCCTGTGCAGTTATGAAATCTTAAAATGCTTTTGTGCTTGCTGCTTTGTAACTGAAGTACATAAGCTGCATTATTTCTCTCTGTTACTTGCTACAACTTGAGCCTAGAGCAGCCTGACTGGGAGTGACCCTGGAGCCTGCAGCAGATGTCATGCTCATCTCTTACCGTGGTGTTTGTAACTGTGACTTCCTGTTGCTATCCTCTAAACTTTTATTTTAATTCTGCATCTGAACACTGACATTTACTGCAAGTTTGACATGTYAGTCAAATTTTAGACAGTAATGGAAAGATTAGTAAAGGCTTGTAATAATTTGGAATATGTTGTTACCTTATTAATAAATAAATTTGGATGAAGATGTCCCATGACTTTTGATGTCTCATAGTGCTGCCAGATGTGGCTAGTGCAAGGTTTTGCGTTACATTCTCATCCGTGCTTCTGGGGATGCTTCATAGCACTGTCAGGTTCTGAGAACAGCCAGCAGTGTTGCAGAGCACACCTGTAAGGCAACCACTCCCCAGCTCTTTGGGAGGTTACGTGTAACCCCCTGGGTGAAGTCCTCTGACAGTTCTCTTTACCCTTAGCAGCTGTGTCTCTGCAAACACAAACATGCCTTGCATCTGTTTAAATTTGGCTAGAACACCTGAAAACCAGTTCTACTACAGCAGTTCCTCAGTCTTGTAACACAGAACAAGTTGCTGAATTCAGAAGATGAACAGACAGCTATGGATTCAGCTCCTTGTACAAGTGGCCAGATTACTCCTTTGGAAAAAGAAAAAAAAAAAAAGGAAATTTTGAATCCAGTGCTAGAGTTGGGGAATGTGGCTTTTGTATTGCATATATGAAGTTACTGAAATACAGTTTTTCCCCTTTAATGGGCCTTCTTGCTCTGGAGTTTCTCAAGATTTATTTTCAGTTACAGTTTTGACTTACTGTTTATATTAAAATCAGGAGCTTGAGATGATTTAGTTCAAAGTGTGTCAGCTGTTCCTTCACCCGGTGGTGCAGGAACCCCTCTGGCTCTGTAATACAACTACAGAAATTCACTTCAGTAGCTGTGGCTCCAGTCAGTGCAGCAAGGGACACACACCTGAGAGGAGGGGTAGGGCTCTGCCATAGTTCTCAGTAAGAAACTGAAGAGAGAACACCCTCTTGTGTACTACTACTGGAAAACAGTTTGTTTTGGAGGCTTACCAATAAAACCCTTAAGTTTGGAGATAACGAAACTATTTTCCAATACTTGTGCACAGCAGACCTTGCACAGCTACTACAATAGGAAAACAAGAGGCTGTTAAATCCATTATCACCTGGCAGACACAATAAGAGACAAACTTTGGACAAGTATCACACTTAAGTAACATTTATTTTAGCATAGATGGTCCAAGTTAAAAGTACTCATGCAGTCATGGGGCCTGGCAGCTGTCAAGAACTTTTCCCCAGTTTGTGCTACGTGTGAGCACTTCCACTGAAGTGACAGTAAGGCAGAACCAAGATTTAGCAAGGTACAGGCACTTTGTTCCCAGTTCAAGCAGGGAAGAAAAAAGCCTACATCAGGTCCTGGTCCCCCCACCCCAAAAAAGCCTCGAGTGTTAAACAAAATGTAAAAAATAAAAACCCCAAAATACAGAAAGTCAGTGCTCCCTAACCATACACTACTAGTTTATGTCATCATATGTAAAGACAAGAAATATAAGAAACCATAAACCAAAGCTCACTACTGACAAGTGTTGGGTTACCTGCAGTACACAAGAGATGTGTGCAACACTAAGTGTTCACAGCAGTGCAGCAGCAGCCTGGCTCAGGAATGCCAGCTGTGCCTGGTGGCTTGTCTAACTCTGTAGCTAAACAACTGCTTGTATAAGATAGGAAAGGTACTTCAGATTCCACATATCTGGTTACATAAAACAGTGATTTACAAAAAATTCTCATACCAAACAATGTTCTAAATAAATAGTTCATGACTATATACAGAGTCTCCCTCACATCAGTTATCCAGGAAGGACATATCTGTGTCCATGGGTGCTGGGGCAAGTTCACACAGGTAGAACAGCGTGGCTTCGCTCGCCTCTGCCTCTGTCAGTGGCTCCAGCCGCACCAGTTTGCTCTGGGTGGGCTCGGGATCCAGGCTGCTCTCCAGGAGCTCATCCCCTTCCAGAGATTTGTCAACAGTGGAAGGAGTTTCAGCTGTGAAGCTCCCACTCTCAACAGTGGAGCCTGGGTTCCCATCGAGGAATGCAAGGAGTGGAAACGCAGTGTAATGGATCAGCTGCTTATCTATGGGGAAAAAATGCCCAGAACATCAGTTCATGTGCCTTTCTACATGAAGAAGGAAAAAACAAAATCCAACTTACACCACTTATTTAAATAATAGTAAAAACCATTATAGGTATTTGTTTTAAATGTGTTTTTAAAGAATTGTTACGTTCATGCATAACATGATTTATGCAGATTCTCCTGCAAAAACATCAGTTTCTCTGCATCTGATGCAGTGCCAAAAATCTAAAAAGCAAATACCAAGTATTTTGTTTGGGTTATTTGTTTATCAGCTTAACATAAAACCAGACAAAACAAATAACTGACACGGCTTTGACAACAGTGCATGTTCAACTCTTGAAGTGTTTCAATGAATCACTACAACTAACCTGATCTGGGCTTAGAAGCTTGAGTTTCCTGTGAAGCTGCTGGAGCAGCATTATTCTTGTTAGTTTCTTTTCCCTTTGTCTCCATCTGGGAACAAAAGCAAACTCTTAAACACACATTTAAAGCCAGTTCCAACGCCACTGGAACACAGCTGACCAACTATTACAAAAAAATAATGTTTTATTTGTGGACAGATGCAGTGGCATTATCAGTATTACCCATTGTAACACATTTTGGCTGAGAAAACATGAAATGGAAACTTGGGCTACAAAGCGAGAACCAAAACTAATGTTTTAAGTGAACAGGACAAATTCAAAGTGCTACATTTTTGCTCCACTGCTTATTATTGTGTTTCTTTTCCCACCAGACAGTACAGATGAAACCATTCTGATTAGTAAAATCTCAGGGCATAAAAAAGTCACGAGACTGGTACAATGTCCAGGTATTGGCCTCAAGGTAAATAAAGTTTTAAAGAACATTATTAATTAATTAGTTCTTTTTTTCCCTTTGCTGTTTCAAGCCTAACAGGATGAACTTGGCTGCAGTCTTCCTATTCTCATGGAAGTCTTAGAAGCCAGAGCATGAAAGTGCCATGATTCCAGTAAAGAAAACAGCCACAGATGAGTGAAGTTTGCATCTCTCACTACTGGGTATATTGAGCAATAAATTTAAGACTTACTTTGGTATTAGCGATATGATCGTGATCTGTGGGATTCATCTGCACGGAGCTTGTAAAAAGCTGAATGAGACAAAACACATCAAATTTTAGGTATCTCAATGTTGCTATTAAGAATACAAAGCTATTACGAATACATCTGCATGTGTGAGAATAACCCCTGTACTTTTTCCACCCTTTATGAGGACTGGAGTTTATTTACAGGTCATTACTACTTTTGCAAAGAAAATCTAGCTTTGGAGCACAGTGGTTTGAAATTCCATGAACCTTGATCACAAAGCAAACAATTACACTGCATCTAACACAGTTTGCTGAAAACACCAATTTCTTCTTACACTGTTGCATGGATAATTCTGTCTATAATATGGACAAACTCAAGTTTGCAAGTGACACGAAGCTGGAAGGAGTCATCAATACATGGAGAGCAGAGCTGCTGTTAAGAGGGATCTCAGTGAAGTGGGAGAGAGGYGAACAGGTAGTCCACCAGGTTCAACAGCCCCATGTCACCAGGACCCAGTAATCTCATGCACTGGCCAGGGTTAGGGTTAGGAAACAAATGGACAGGGAGCAGCTCCTTGGAGGGGATGTGGGATTCATGGTAGACAACACCCTGCCCACCAGCCAGCAGCATGGCCTTGCTACAGGGAGGAAAGCTCTTTTTAACCCCAGTTCATTGATAAGACCACAGATGATGTGCTGGGTTATTTCAAAGCAAGAGTATTAATCTTCGTGATGTTTAAGTTCATATCCCAACAATATTTCATTAAGAAAGCCATTCTTCAATAAGAAACATAAGCATTCACTTGAGCAGCGGTGTAGCACTGAGAATTATACTGGTGCTCCAGAAACACATATTCATAAATATTTGTAGCTTTGCTTTGTAAAGGGAAGAAAGGAAAAAAAAAAAATTTCTGTTTTAAATCCATTCTAAACAGCAACAACACACACAAATGTTTTCTACAGCCTATTACCAAAATACTTAAAGTCAAAATTACATCAACCAGGAGATCTGGATCTATGCTGAACTGTCGTCCCGATAACATAGCCTGGAAGTCCTCTAAACTGCACTCAATGCTGTCCAGATAATCCAGAAGTTCAACTCTAGAAGACAAACAGTATTTTATTGCTGCATCCCTTAATAAAGAAAGAGAAATCCTCAAGTAAGCTTTTACGCAGATGTACTACATGCATCTAAAATCTTCACCAGAACTAGAATGAACTAAGTCTTTCATAAGAAATGACCTCTGGAAAAAAAATGAAAACTTTTAGCCTCTTTAGAGGAGAACCCAAGAAAAGCAGACGGGTGCTCGGAAAAGGTATCACAGGAATCACATCAACCTAACACTATGACATTAGCAGATATTAAATTCTTGCATCCACATACCCCTAATGGGTTTAATCCACCTGCAGGAGTGACAAGAATAAATCCTGACAGTTTAAACAATATCCGCAACATTACGCTGCCACATTACGCATCTCAACTCACTCGCTTAACAATGAAAATCATAGGYTGCATCTTAAAAAAACAGAAGGATCTTTACAAACTGGCTGGAATAACAGTGGCCTGTAAGTTTAAAGTTCTCAGTAGATACTGCTATTCAGTTTTTTCTACTTCAGTCAAGTAATCAGTTCTAATACTTGAAAAAATGAAAGACCACCCTACTCACTTTCCAAGAAGATTTATGTTCTGTGAAATTACTCCATTTTCATTGAGTATGGAATCCATCACTGAGACCGGATCTTCTGCAGTTAAAGTTGACTGGTTATTCAGCTGTACAGCACTTGACATGAGTGGGCTTGTGCTGTCACTGACGGTGCTGACTGGATCATTACCTGGGACAGCAACTGATTCAGTGCTTTTATCCCCTTGAATTACAGGSGCATATTCATCTTCGTTATCATCTTCCACAATTACAATATCAGGAGAATGGTAGCTACAACTACAGCTGTAATATGAGATAAAGTAATTAGAGCATTTCATACACATTTAAGTTTGTACTATTCCACAGGTTTAGTTATTTCTCACTTTAGTCAAGCTACTGTACGAAAATAACCTTTTCTACTGCTTTTTATTACTAAATGTGGAAAGATACTCTAGATATCTCTTTTCCATTGATATGGTTCTGTAGTGATAATACAATTGATGCAGCTCAGTTAGCAGACACTGTTGTGCTAGACCACAATAACCAACTACTAAAGAGCTATAGCAACACTGACATTTTTATCACTAGAACAACTATAAGGTCAGATATAAATGTGAAGTACATACAAAGTGGTCAAAGCAAAGAAGGCCATCAAACCAGACAGACAGACAGTATTTTGCCTATTTCCTGTTGAACAGATTCAACTCTGAAGCACTCTTAACAAAGAATCTCAGTCGACAGGTTTGTAGTTAAAATAACCTTGTTATGTATACTAGGGACGCAACCTGAAAACCAAGAGCGAGCCTCAACTGATTTGCTTTCATCCATATTCTGGTTCTTAACCCTTAAGTAGCTGTTAGTTACACTGCCTCTCTATCACAGTCTTATCCTCATGAAGCTTTTCCATCAGAGAATCCATTCCGAGACATCAGCTAAGCAAGAACAATGGTACCAATTCAAGTACAAGCTACAAATACTAAGTTTTATTCCTTGAGGCATAATACAGGCCCTATCAATCCAATGCAACTCCAGAAGAGAGTTGAATCTCAATCCCTGGACCAAGTTTCAACTTGCTTGTAGCTGAAAGAGGAAAAACTTCTGTAGCACTGGAGTACAGACAGGAAGGAACATAGTCACAAAGCAATTGTGACTGAAAAAAACTCAAACCCCTGAAATTAACTGGCCTAATGCAAAGACCACATCAACAACTGACAACCAGCACATGCAAATTATTCTTCACAAAAACCTGCGAAAACAAGGGAAGTCATTCCTGTCTGTATACATAACCAAAAGTAAGAAGACTTCTCTTATTCTGGCTTTGCACAAGCAGTGTATTTAACTAGAGTGCAATAATACAGATTGCTTTCACCAGTTTCCATCTGTCCTCCCGATATTAAAACTCCAACAGCCAATTAACGATCTGGAACAAATCCAGAGATCAATAAATTAAAACCTAGTGTGAATTCACAGATGAATTTTCTGTATGTGCAGGAGTGCAAAATAATTCTGACCACTTCACTAAAATAATTACCTAAGACATCTGAACTACTGCATATTATGTAGCACTGAAAGCCATTTATCTACATGCACTTCTAGAGACTTACTTGGAAGAATCTGAAGTGGTATCTTCACTTGTTTCTGGTGTAACGGGAAGATTTTCTTCATCAGCCATGGGATTTTCTTCCTCAGCCACATCCTCGGTGACATCATAAATAACAATGTCCTCTGAAATCTGTTCCCTTTGTTTTAAGCCCTCATTTCTGTTGAGAGGTACCTGAGAATTATTTTTACAAGAGTCAGGGCACAAAAGGATGACAACCTTCAGCATTTTGACAGTTATCATTGCATCTTATAATGCTTCAGATCTAATGAAGTTTAAGAGCTTTCCTACACCTTGGAGATTACAAGCTGTTTGTACAGATCTATGTTTAATAGAAAAAGGCATACAAGTAAATGAGCAAGCTGGAGAATAACAGCTACAGGAAAAAGAGTTTGGCAAATACTACAGGCATAGAAATAAAAAKATACTAGCACTGTCAGAAAATAGAACTAAAAATATTAAAACAGTGACTGCCGTTTCAACAGCACTTTGTTATAAAGCTACTAATCCTAGTGCCATGCTACACTACACATATCGTTTTAACGATTGCCCCACCAATCATTGTTTGGACAGTAGAAGACAACTTTCAGTGGTGTGGCTCATTCCAGTGTAAAAGGAATATGACATGATTTTGTTGGACTGGATGCTGCCTTGCAGAGCAACACACCGGACCCGTGACCCTGTATGGGGCCAGAGATGCCTCACTCCCAGAGATGACAATGCAACATACCTGTGCTATTTCTAACAGCACCATTCTTAAAAGCAAACTGCTTTCAGTAGGATCATGTCAAGCTGTGTTTAATACACAGGTAACTGGTTTATACATCCTTATGTTGGAAAGTGAATGGTGATTATCAATACATTTAGCTTCTGAAGGAAACACAATATGGCCTATCACTTCTACAAGTTGACAGCTCTCAGTACACAGCTATGTTTTATTACCCATAAAACAATGCACTTGATCCATCTGCCCACCTGCACTCCTGCATCAGAACAGAGTACCCATAACAGAAAACTTACATGGTGGCTACTGTCAGCTGGTTCTTTCACAATTTTCTGAAATACATTCGACTTTGCAGGTCCATTAGTGTTCAGAAGTAGAGGCCTACATCAGAAAGAGTAAAAGAAGAAAGCCATCTCAAACCCACTTCTTTGGTTTTAGTCAACAAGGCCTGTCAGTTTATCAACTGGACAGCAAGTTTTCAGGATCGTATTTACCTTTTGCGTTTTAGGCTCACTAGTTGGTTATTCTGCACCAAGGTAACAATGAATTGTACAATCTGTAAGGGAAAGAACACTTGTTAGTTGCTCTACTTTGTAATTTTTTCTCTTGAGTACCAAGGTATCTTATTGCAGAAGACTTCATTAATAAAACCTATACATAAACAGCAAAACACTTCCTTTGTATAATAACTTTAATATACAGAGCTGTTCAGAAAAATTAAAAATCATGGAAAAACCAGTGCTGATAATATCTAAAAAGCACAGAGTTATTCAATTGTCCAGTCACATAGCAGGTGGTAAGAGCAGACTTTTACACTACATCACAAAATACACAGAACGAAATCCAGCAACTCAAATGATTAAAAGAATTTCCATTAGCAATGACAAAAGGCATATAAGGATGTGGACTGTATACATAACCTATATCTGTAAATACTGGTTCTGGTGAAAGGCATTTTTGACATTCAGAAAAAATGACATACAATTAATAATATTCATCAGCTGCCTTTCCTCTTGAAATGTTAAGACTTTCTTCCCTTATGTTTTAAATTTAAGGATTTAATGTACGTATCTGGCTTGAACAAACTAGGAAGGAAATTCAGTAAGTCTCTGCTACAAGCCTGCTTTCAGTGATGCCCTTTCTGATATGTTTTAAAAAAAAAAATCTGTAAACTCTATGCACTTACACCAGTTTTGCTAGATCATAAATCTAACTGTTAAACTAAGCTAACATATTATCAATGGGTTCCACTCAATTGTCTATTCCTCTGGTAACTTTAGAAATATACAGTCAGTGGGTCAGTTAGGTGGAACAGCAGTGAATTTCCAATACAGAACCTTGTCATTCTTTTACTGAAAAAGTTTTTCCTGAGATCACTCAACACAGAGTATTAGTCATCTGATTCCTGAAGTAATAAAAAATGGATGGACCATGTTAAGGGTACCTTAATGACTGATGCGTGATGTTCTTGAACCTCTATCTTTGAAAACGTTTACAAGACTTTGGCTGTATTTTCTGCTTATGCAGTAAAATATACTGAATGTTTGTTTCACTAAGATTTGTTCACCATTCACATTATTTTTTCTATTAAAGAGACATTTCACATTACAAAAAACTGAGTGAGGGCAAAGCAAGGTAATGTGGCACAGAACTCCTAGTTCAGAAGCACTTGCTCATGCACACACGACACTTGAATGAATGACACTTACCTTTCGAATAACTTGCTGTTGTTGCAAGTGTTTTGCTCTCAGTTCTGACACTTCCCTCCAAAGGGATTCATTCTCTCTGTTGAAAAATGATGATTCAAAAGTCAAACTAAAACTAAGTTATAAAGCATTTATATTATTTTATGTTAAAAATTAGTTGGCTTCATTAAAACTCTCTGAAATGTGGTTTTAGATTGGGGGTTGGGGTGGGAATGTCACACAGTCAGCAGTCTTGGAAAGTCACTACAAAATGGAGACCCAAAACCAACAAATGGCGTGCAGAGGATTTCCAGCTGCTTTAAAGGAAGAAAAATAAAATTCCCAAATTTGGCAGTAATTATTATCCATACATTCAGCATTTAAAAATTAACTATCAGCATTTAACAGTTGCCTTCATTAGCTCCAGTAAAGGGGCATGTTAGGTGACAAAAAATGACAGGAGCATGTCAGAGGTGGCAGTTTTCATAAAACACTACCATTTTAGAAACCTTGGTTGTTCCAGTACTCACAGGAGTCCAGTTACTGAGACACTGCAAAAACTGCCTCTGCTATTGTAATCATGAGCCTTGTTGTTTCCAACAGGACATGACATATTAACAGGTAAGTACCAAATATGAAAAGCTTCAATGAATAAAGAAAACCAACATACCACCCTCCTCTCCTTTGCAGTTTAATTTTCAACACAGAGAAGCAAACTCCATTGGTGTCTGGATTTTCAGGAAACCTTAAACTAAGTATTTAGAAACAGCTGTTCATATGCAGTGTGATGCAGGGTATTACTCCTCAAACTGCTCCTATGTCCAATATAATTTAAGAGTACAGTTCCATCACAAAATTAACAACTGAAGTTAGGGATTCTGAACTTGTTCAATTTTCTCACTAGCTTTATTAACATGTTTTGTAGGACCTGGTCTTCTAATTTAGCTCCAGTTTCTACCTCAATTATTTTAAATTAATGGGACTACAATACAGATGCCAAAGACCAGCCACTCTGTGTTCTCATCTCTACAAACTGTCAGGTCATTAGTAACTGGATGTCATTTCAGTCAAAGCCAGCCCTACTCTGGGCAGCAGTTTGGACCTGATGGCCTTCTGAGGTTCCTTTCAACCCAAATTCATCTAGGATTTGAAAGGGGCAAATATGAGCACTCTCACTCTAGACTGGCCAGATTCTAATGAAGACTATTCCCAGGCAGAAGAAGTCTGCCTCTGAATATTCTACCACTCAAGTCACTAGGACTGAAGACCAGAAATGAAAAAATTTACTCCTTAAAACTTGAACTAATTGGTGACCTCTGCCACAGAGGTACACTGTCACTTTCTCAATTTAAGTTAAGGTGTCCTGAGACAGTTTCTGAGGTGTGACATATAGTGCATGAGCTTATGCTCATGTATCTTGTCTGCATGTACATACTTTAAAGGATAAAGTAATTTGTGACACACATCTCTCTCACTATTGAGAATAAATCATAATTACTAAGTAGGCAATAGTACAATTTTAAAAGTACTCTAATTAGATTTGGATTTTAGATTCTGTTTCTCTGCCAATGAGGTAACTAATGAATTTCCACACTGATTTCTAAATATATTTTCATAGGCACTAACTCTTCTGCAATTTTAAACAGTGGGGGAATGAGGACAAAAACAACAGGAAAATAAAAAGCAATGAGCAAAGACATTAATTGTCATAAGAAAGTATTATACGCAATTTGCACAAACCAACTCTGCCTCAAACTAAATATAGTAACTACTTCAAACTTGAAGACAAAACCCAGAATACTTTATGTTAAGAGCTGATTTGAATATTCAGCCTCAGCAGCATTATGGAACTATTTTTAAAGGTATTATTTAATTGCCTGTTACTAGACAGTTCTGCAAACACCAGCATTGCCTATTACCTTTAACGATATCAGCATATTCAATTTTAATGCTATTTTTCTATTGATATTTATGTTCCTAAAGCAATAATTGAAGTTAGGCAACCAGAAATCAATAAACACCTAAAATTAGGTCTTTGTCCAGTATCTAGTATCAGAATTACTCAGCATTAAGGATCTGCTACTGATGAAGCAGCTTACCTCTTCAAAAGTGACAACTGGGATTCAATAGTCGTTTGTTTAATTTGCACCTTTTGAGCACTACATATTATTTCAGAGAGATCTTCCTGACGGATCTTGGTTTCTTCAGGTCTCGAAGAAGAAACCTTTAAAAGATTAGAATCCAGAAAAAACACTTCCCTTTACTCCTCAACTGTTATTGTCTCTTAGTGGTCAAGTGTATTTTCTTACTAATGTTGACAAATTATTTATTTAATTTAATAATAAACCAAGCATCAAACACCCCCCAAAACCAGAAATACAGCTGTCGCCACTTTAGCTTTAGTTGTTACAAACATTTGTGTACATTCGGATTCTTCAGGCATTTTTCCAAGTGCTCTAGTTCATCATAACTGCTTCACAATGAAACCAAAGCTTTTCATATATTTTTCATATATTTGTAGCTTTGTGGATTCCTAATGCATGGCTGTAGCTCCCAGTACTTTTCCTACTCTTTTCCCCTACATGTTAGAACAATAAGCTAACCTTCTAACACATTCCTGGAATCCTATTTAGTCTTGCCTCTTAAGTCAATCAAGGACATCTCGTTTTTTTACCATTTATTGTAGACATAATAAATGTGGGGCTAGAAGCTGGGGAAGGCTCCCGTGGGGGCAGAACCAAAAGGGAAAATTACCTAACCAACTGCTCTTCTACTTGGCCACTATTTGTTAAACATGCTAATTTGTTAAACTTATAAAACTGTAGAAGTCCTGTATCACGTGTGCATTTTGCCACACTTGCACCTGGAGGGCCTTCAATAAAGACCTGCTTTTATATTAGTTCCTATATTAATATTGCCTCAGAAGTGTGGTTTTTTGTTTCTTGATTTTTGTAGGCATCAACAATAACCTAGATCTCACCTATTCTCAATAGGTGTTGAGAAGTGCATCACTCTGTGCTGGTTTTGGCTAGGGTAGGATTAACTTTATTCATAGCAGCAAATATGAGGCTGTGTTTTGGATTTGTGCAGTTGTGCTGCAGTGTTGGCAATAGAGAGATGTTTTTGTTACTGCTGAGCAGTGCTTACACACAGAGGCAAGGCCTTTTCTGCTTCTGACCCCGCTCCACCAGCGAGTTGTCTGGGGGCGCACAAGACATCAGAGCGCACATGCATGGCTGGGACAGATACTCCCAGCTGACCAAAGGAATATTCCATACCATATAGTGTCATGATTAGCATACAAAACTGGGGGAAAAAGAAAGAAGTTGGGGGATGTTCGGAGCAATTACATTTGTCGTCCCAAGCCACCATTATGCATAAYGGGGCCCTGCTTTCCTGGGAATGGCTGAACAGCTGCCTGCCCATGGGAACTACGAAATGAATTCCTTGTTTTGCTAAGCTTTTCCTTTACTTATTAAACTGCCTTTATCTCAACCCACAAGTCTTCTCACTTTTACTCTCCCAATTCACTCCCACATCCTGACATTGAAGGAGTGACCAAGCAGCTGTGTGGGGCTGAGCTGCTGACTGGAGTTAACCACGACATCCAGTTTAGTTTGCCATTTTTCTATTTGCCATCTAAATTCACCTGACTCAGTAACAGCAGAGCATATTTCAGAGTTGTATTTAGAAGGATCACAAACATGTTTATAGGTCTGCCCTGCTCTCTTTGGTGGAAAGTTTAATGCTTACAGTAGCCTTCTTCTGAAATAAGCTACATAAACGTGCAGTTTCTTATGTYGCTGATGGCAAAGTCAAAGCATGCTCTGCACTTCTAATACTCATTTGCAAATTGTCATATTGCATAACACTCTTTTTTGCCACCTGTGAAACTTACCATAATGACAGCAAAGTAGGTTAGATAAAAAAGCCTTGTTAACCCCTCCCAAATACCTTTAAACAAGCTCAAGATATAAACGAAAGCAGTGCAGTTTGTTTCCATGAACTCCAAACTTACTTGCACTCACAATTCTGCAGTTAAACTTGACATGAACTTTGCTATTCATCAATACCCAATAGTACAGGTTTTCCATATACTGAATTTTTACTAACCTTCCTTTTAATGTGTTCCAACAAGTCCTCCCGGCCCTGTCTAAAATACGCATGCCGAAACTCCACTGGACCATCTCGCTCCAGTTTGACAATCCCAGAATCAACATGGACAACTTTACGGAAGCCATCTTAAAGAAAAAAGAAAAGAAAAACCTCAAAAACCACATTAAGATATTCCAAGTATGCTGGCCCAACTATCCTGTTACTAATTTTGAGGATAAGACAGTATCCTGGTTGCACAGTACCCTGAGAACACAGGGCCACTGCTCAAAGGAAATTAAAGCTAAACATTTATGTACAGAATTTAGAACTATGCTAGAATGCAAAAATCCAGGAACTTACACATGTTTAACTGTCTGACAAAGCTTGCCATGTTGTTGTGCTTGAAGTACTTGGGAAGAATCTCTTTTGCGAATCTCTGTTCATCCAACACCAAGAAACTCTTGCCATTCTAAAATGAGAGACGCATTAAGCTACTTAAAAACGATAGCAGAAAACACACTGGGCTTTTAGAATTAATCACCAGATTGGAATGTTTCCTTTGTGCATGCAGTACATCACTGATCTGCTTGCCTACAATTTTCCAAAACAAAAAGCGTACAAACCTTGCAGTTGCAAAGCAACTGAGTACTATCAATTTACATCACTACCTGTGTCTGAAGGGGAACATCTCTGTTGTTACACATTGCTTTCTCAAGAAATGAATTAACTGTTTACCAGCAATTATCACAGTTTCACTACAGGACAATTCTATCATTTTTAAAGGTAGTTTTGAAGCCTTCATAAGGAATCTTAACAAAGAACCTGAGCAAGGAAAAAATACCAACAACCAGCTGAAAGTCCCATCTGCTTTCCAGTATAAAAGCATGATTAGTTTGATAGGACTTGTAGAGCAGATGGAGCTGTCAAAGAGCTGAGGGTGTCCACTGGGTTTTAGTTACCAAAAAGATAGCCACCTAAGGCAAGATTCCCCTTCTCCTGGAATGCCAAATTTGGGGGAAGACTGATATTTTATTTAATGCACAGGCTTTAATTAAATAGAAGCATCACCTTTTTGTTCTACAATGACTGCGCTCTGTTTAACTACAGGGCAAGTAATTGGCAGAATGCAAATTACCTACTTCAAAATGGTTTCGGTTTTGTCTACACATCCACAATACTCTCACCCTGTAGTTAATAAAAAGTCTATAATCTTCAACAAATGTCAACTCTTACTGCATCTTCTTAGAGGCCTTTTAGTTTACTGAGTCACTTTTCTTATCCTCAAATGCCAACAGTTCTGTGATCCCAAGGAGCTTAAAGAACCAACCATAACACCATAGAAAGATCCTTGTCCAAAGACTCGTGTTCTTGATTCAGCTAGAATAGAATTAATATTTTCTTAGTAGCCAGTACGGTGCTAAATTTTGGATTCAGTACAAGAATAATGTTAATAACACGTTGATGTTTTAGTTGTTGCTGAGCAGTGCTTACCCTAAGTTAAGGTCTTTTCAGCTTCCCAAGCTCTGCCAGCAAGCAGGTGCCCAAGAAGCTGGACAAGTGCATGGCCAGGACAGCTGACCTGAACTGGGCAAAGGGATATTCCATACCACAGAACATCACGCCCAATATATAACCCGGGGGAGTTACCCAGGAGGGCCGACTGCTGTTTTTGAATGGGCCAGATACAAGCCAGCAGGTGGTAAGCAATTGTATTGGGCATGGTTTTCTTGCGTTTTCTCTCTCTGTTTTATTACTATTACTTTATACTTTACTTTGTTTCAATTTTAAATGGTTCTTATCTCAACCCAGAGTTTTACTTTCCCTACCAGGGTGTGGGGAAGTGAGCAAGTGGCTCTGCTGTACTTAGCTGCCAGCTGGGGTTAAACCACAACAGCTTGTTCTTGACAAATCAGCAAGGATCATCAGAAACAGGCTTTTATAAATGGCTCTCTGCAGGATGACTTAGGCTTAGGCGCTTAACACTGAGGAAGGTAGGGAGATGAGAACTTCCAGTAATGCCTGCCTACCTCCTGCTGAGAGCCAATCAGTGGAAGGAAAGCGGAAGCAAAAGAAATGGCCGAACAGACTATTTTAGCCAACGATGTGTGAAATTCACAAACTGAGGGTGCTCAAAAGTGACCAGACAGTGACCTGTGACAGCAACAGACCACTTCCATGTGGTGCTTCACTTTATTGTTACTTTGACATTGTCTAGGCTCAGCACAGGAAAATCTGGGAAACACATCTACTAGCTCTTGTTGCCCTGACAGTCATTTACAGCAAAGCTGTATAGACATTAAGGCCTGTAAGCTTCACTACACAGCTAAAGACGATTTTTAACTCCTAGTGCCAATGACTGCAGCAGACAGCAGTCTTCGTTTGGTACTTCTCATCCATATTTCCATGGACAACACATCCTGTGGCTTCACTTTGCAGGCAGACAAAAATCTGGCTCGTCGGTTTCAGATGGTATTTAGCCTTATAGTGTAAGGGTAGTGATTTGTATAGGAGGAAAGCAAAATAGTATAGTAACTGTACTCTCCCTTCCCTGGTATGTTTGGTACACTTTTTGTACCCTATAATATCGTTTTTAAACGATATCCCAAGTAAGTCCAATACTTCCCTCCCACAAGACCTGCTGATGGTTAAAAATATCAGCTGTGGTTAGCAGACCTTCCCCTCTAGAAACAGCCGTGCAGAATCTCTAACAATTATTTTTATTGTTAAGTAAAAAATAATACAAGGATACCTAATAGATATTAGTATGTTTACTTGAGATAAAGATAAGCAATGGATTTGGAAATTCTCCATTAAAAGTGTAAGGTAGCAAAAATAGCAGTTCTTAAGGTAAACATCAATCTTTATACAGGCCTTAGTAACTCTCTTCCAAAAAAAAAGAAAAAAAAGAACCAAAACAACCCCCCCAAAAAAACAACCCCGAAAAAAACCCAAATAAATAAACAAAAATAATTTAAAAAAAGCTGCTGTAGTCTACCGAGGCATGCTGCTTCCCTCTTTGGTAAGTTTTGGCTGAAGCTACTGGTAAACCATTTTCAGTAAAATGTTTAAGACATTTTATCATTTTTCAAGCATTTAAAATAGCAGCTTTCAGTTGAGTTTATCTCAACACCACTTGAAGATGTTGGTACAGTTTGAGAACAGGATTTTATTTAAAACAGCATGTAGAGAAAAATGAAGTAGCTATTATTAAAATATATGCTTAGCATTTAGCACAAGAGTCAATGATGTTCACTGCAGCAACTTGCCAGCCCTTCGCTGCAATGTAAGAAGACTGGTGCCCAATTCGACTTTCCCCGTGGCCCATCCCCTTCCCGTCGCTCCAGCAGGTGGACACCGAGCCCCGGAAGCCCCCGGCCAGCCCCCACGTGGCCGCCCCCCACCGCCCCTGCGGGACCTGGCCCTGCCGGCGGCACACGGGAAACAACAGCAGGCCTGAGCACGCCGCTCTCCCCATCCTCCCGGGGCCCTCCCGCAGCCCCGGCTCACAGACGGCGAGCCCCGTTAGTAGCGCACCCACCGCCCTGCGGTAGGAAAWCCCCCCGCAGCTCCGCGCTGCCCGCACTACGGCTCCATAAGCGCACGGCAGAACTGCGCACGGCAGAACCTCACCGCCCCTGGGCCCTTCCCATCGCCCACGGAAGCCCAAGCCAGCTCAGTCGGGACCGGCAAACAGACCCCCAACCCCCCCTGGACGGGCACCGGCGCTCCCTGTCCACGGATAAAACGAGGCAGAGACTGAGAGTCGGCGAGGCGGCCTCTCCCCAGCGGCCCGGCCCGGCCCGGCCCGACCAAGCCATGCGGCCGTGCCCTGATTTTCCCTGCTCCCCACCCGCACGTCGAGGCCCGCGGCCCCAGGAGGCCCCGGTGCCCGGCGGGGCGAAGCGCAGGGTGATGGCGGGGGCTCCGCCACACGCGGGCGGGAAGGGGTAGTGGGGTGAGCGGCCGACCTGGCTCCAGGTGATGAGCTGGTTGCTGGGTGTCTCGCCCAGCAGAGCCCACAGCTTGCTGAGGAAGGCCGGGACCCCCGGGCTGGCGAAGGAAGGCGACGGCTGCTGGGGGGGCTGCGGGGGCGGCGGCTGCTGTTGCTGCTCCTGCTTCATTGTCGCTGGGAGCCTCCGGGGCCTCTGTCCGGTGAGCGAGCACAACCAGCCCGGCCTGGCCCCGCCCCTCACCCAGATCGCGCATGCGCGGAGGCCCCCCTGCACGCGCCCGTGCCGGCCCCGCCCCTTCCCCCTGCGCCTTACATAACGTCCCCACGTGCGCTGCCCTCACGTGTCACAACAGCGCCGGCACGGGGGGGACGGGGCCAATGGGGGCGCGTCTCGAGGCGGGGGGCGGGGCCGCGTCGTGCGGGCGCACGTTCCTGGCGGGGCAGGAGCGTGTGGCGAGGGGTGGGGGCACGGCTGAGGGAGACGCGGTGGGTGGGGAGGAGCCCTCCCGCGCCAATCCCCGGGGAAGGGCTGGCCAGTACCCTGAGCGTGCCTTCAAGGGGCTTACCCCGGCCTAGGGTTTCAGAACGGCCTGGGAGAAAGGTGGAGAATAGCTAGTCTGCTGAAAGACGTGGGCACACAGGGCATATACACTGCCTGAAAAACAATGCATATGCACAATAGCAACATACAAGCCAACTCTCTAAAAAACCCCAAACAAGTCAGGCAGGCTCCAAGCAGACCCCTCTCCAAGGCAACTTGTATTTAGACTTGAGACCTATCAGCTACTGAGACTGTGAAAAGAAGCTGATTTAAATCAAAGGCGTAGCTTTAGGACAACAGCCTAATGAATGGTGAAATGCAGTAAAATTAATTTCTTCTGATACTCTACCAAGTATTTTGCAAAATTTAATCACATACTTAGCTGTAAATAATTTTTAAGACATTGTTCTGTGGAACTAGAATTAGTATTTTCACAATGAACCTTCACCGACGGGCAGTGTTACTGATGTCTTATATTGAGAGTTCTCAGAAAAGTCTTGAAGAATCACAGCTTGATCCACTTCAGTTTGCAGTGAAAATAAAGCACAATCACACAGGGAAAATAACCTTTAGCAGGGTAGCCTGCAGGAAAATTAAGTTCAATATTTCCATTTCGAACCATATATCACAGTTTCTCTTTTATTACATCATTAGCAGGCTACAACAGCCTGTAACAGACTCRTTGACTGACATTCACTAGATCATTCCTGAGAGAAGGCACAGTTACTTAGTTTATGGCTTAGCTTTTCAGGGTCAGTATTTACAATGGTAAAACTAAAACAATGCCTTTTAAATTTAAACACAAATTTACAGTAATTTTCCAAGCAATTTTTCATCCTGACATGCCTATGCAGCAAGCTCCCACTAGCTTCCATATATCTAGATACAAATGCTAGATAAGCAGAGAGAATTTGGTTGTGATTTAATCCGGACACATTATTTCTCTCCATTTTATATTTCTTGTTTACAATATCCATTTGAAAATAAGAGTTCATTTGCAGAATTGTTGGACAGTATTTCAAATCGTGCTTATAAATGTTGAATTGTTTCGAAAGGTAAACCACTATATTGGTGTCTTTGGCTCAGACAGAAGTGGAACCATGCACTTAATTTTTTTCATTTCACTGGTAGACTCAACATCACCTTGGTGATAAAGACCATCATGTAACTTGATTTCCAATGTCTTACAGTTGAGGAAAGTCTTTTAACCTCTCTTCCTAAACCTCAGCTTAGGAAAAAAATTTTCTTCTGAAGCCTTAAGGCTTGAGAACTGGAAGTTATTTATTTAATACTCAACATAAAATGTTGGCAATGTACAACTCAAATAACCCTTCCGTTATTTTTTTTAAATTATCTTACAAGGTCTGAGCACAAGGTAATTGCTTGTCCATGTTCATAAAGCTTCTGGTTACATTATTTTATGAGCCTTCCATTGCAGAACTCACCAGTCTTTAATCTGGGGGTATTTGACTTCTCAGTGTCTTCATGAGCAGTGCTATAATCTTTTTCCACTCTGCAGTAAAAGTTTCCTCCATTTAGCTTGCAGAAATCTGGTAATTATCAGTTCTGAGACAGGTCAAGCTATTTAAATCTTCCGCGATGCAGTTCTCACCCTCCCCTCAACAGAAAAACTTAACACTGTAAAACACTTTGAGTATTGTGAAATGTTGGGAATTCAGAAAAAACAGATCTCTGAACTAATCCCTCGAGCCCCAGCAGATGCTGTTTCTCTCTGGCTTCGCTCCCCCTCCCTTGAGCCCACAGTTGCCTCGCATGCAGGAGTTCCAACTAAGACCTAGTGCTCAGGGACTAAGGGAGCACTGCCAACAGAGAACATCTGATTTCCAGTGCTTTTTTTCTGCAGCTTTCATGGAGAGGCTATGTAGTTAGCAGCACCTCAAATCTGGGCAGGAGGCCAAAGAGAATAAAGTTAGATATCTGTTCATATCACTACCTGTTTATTTTCACATCCCATATGCCTAGAATCACAACCAGCGCTGATCTCTTCTTCTCCTGCTCGAGCAGCAGGCAACCYAACAGCACTCCCATACTCTCTTATAGGAGCTTTGGCCACTGATAGTCCAGTTTTGATGTGTTTTAAGAAAAATAATTTGGGATGGGGACTCTTTGTTCCATAGCACATTTACAAGTAGGGGTCACAAAACAGCCCTCATGTAACAATACTTTTCTGATATGAACATAACCTGTCTTCTCTGATTTCCTATTTTCTTCCACCACAATAGAACATGCAGCAGAGGTCAACAGGCCCACTTTTGCCGTTGCTATGGCTCTTATAAATCTGAAGCGCAATCTGTGTGAACGCATTACAACAGACCCTGAGTAAAGCTTGAGTCAACTCCCCAAGGGATACGTCTACAGATTTTCCTTAAGACAAACAGCATGATGCAAGACAAGCCACTGAAAATTACAGGAGACCCAAAGATAGGGTGACAGATTTCAAGGCAATACTTTCCTGTTTTTGTGAACACTATTTGTCCTGCCTGAAATGCTGGCATTTAAAGGTTATCTTTATTGATTCGTCTGTATTGATCATCATGAAAGCCAGAGACAAATCAGACACTGAGCTTGCATAAATGTTGCCCTTGGAACAAGCACAGGCAGCCAAGTAGACCATTCCATACTATCTGCAGGAGCAAACACTGTGCACAGCATTTCACAGCCAAATTTGATTGAAGCCTTCCACCTTTAAAAAAATTATTACACCACTTAAATAACTGCAAGTGTTCCTAGAAGTCCTAGCTCTGCACATACTAGAATCTCGTTGAATCAAAAGTGGCCCTAGAGGCCTATCTTTAGATTAATCCTCTATGAACCAAGGGTGGTCTGACATGTCTATATTCATGATGAAACCAGCTAGAGTAGGCAAGGTAGATGACATTTCAGAGAGCTTCTATAGACATTAATCTTCCAAAGTAATATCCATTCAGTTAGTTTTATGCCATCTTTGTGCATCTGATTCAAGTACCGCTCAGTGTTTTGGATGGCTAAGTGATTCATTTTCCTTCTGATGCCCTGCAGGAGAAACAGATGGCACAGTCAGAACACCGGATATCTAATAGACAATGATAAAATAAAGGCTGGCATCAAGTTTTAAAATTAAGTTGTGGTAACTGTTCCCCACAGTATATTTAAAGTTAAGTTATGATAACTGAAACCAACTTCCATTCATGATCAACAGATTTTCTTTCCTGAAAGGAAAATTCAGACCTACATTCATATTGACTACTTACSCTTCGAGACAGCTTGCTATGCAAATGGCACAGAGATGGTATTCATTTCTTATTTGCTTGTGTGTGAGAAGTACTTGATACAGACTTTTCCCAGTTTGACAAGATCTTCTATACACTGTGAAAATGTTCAATGTTTCTTAAAAGAAATATTTCTTGTAATATGAAGAGTTTACAGAAAGAAAAGTTTACAAACTTGGAAAAGGTATATTTTAAATAAGCTGTAGCACTGTTTAATTGAGATAGAATTCATTCAATTAAACACAGTGTCTTAAAAAAATTCCAGACTTAAAATGCTTGAAGCTATAAAAAACCCCCCACCTTTAAAAAGGAGACAAAATAATATCTGAATTGAAAACTGTTTCTTAACCTGCTAACAATGAGTTCAGGTTACGTGATTTTAAGGGCTTTCTGCAAAGTTAGTCTTTATATTGGAGCTTTTGAAAAGATGGTAGATTTGGGAAAAAGAGGGAAGGGGGTTTCATGGGTGGTGCACCTGACAGAAAACGTTATTGAAGTTTTACAGCTGCGTGCTGTGATCTTGTGTTGGTAATTATGAAGAAACAGTTCAATGGTAAGAAAAAAACCCAAATTATGTGCTCATTTGGTCATCCAAACTTAACACTGTTTTTGTTTAAAATGAAAAGTAGATACAAAAACTTGTTAGCACAATTTTCTCTACTTCAAGTAGGATTTAATAACATGGGAGTTATGAACATTGTGGCAATGAAGGGCTCATAAATCAGAGTAAAGCATGAAAAGAAGCTTTTTTCTCSCCTGAAGCTAGTTTACCAACCACATACTACATCCATGATTAACTTATTCTAAGGCCTCCATTTCATGCTATTTCACATTGAAACCTTAGGACCTCCATGAAATAATTTTTCTGCCAGCTCATTTCCAGTGTGTGGCAAAGCTTTCTTAAAAGAAGAATATCCCTTGCATTTGTTTATTCTTATCAAGAGCACAGTAGAAATTCTTCACAAAGTACCAGTGAGCAACCTTAACCATATATTTGACACAGATAAGTAACAATGTTCTTGTTTTAAGATTAAGGTTATTTTCAAGAACAAATTAGATTAGATTAGTCTGCTCTCAAGGCCATTCAGAGATATGATTTGACTGGATAAAAAACACCTGCTCTGTGGATGTGGAGTTTGTCATAACATGTCTCCCCATGCTAATTGCCATTTAAAAACTCTCTTCAGCCTGTTTAAACCAGAAAACCCCAAGACTGAAAACAAACCAAACCAAACTGGCTAATCTGAATCTAATTTACCTGAATCTGAACAGGTGGAACTCTAATATTCCATGTCTGTGTCTAATGTACTGTTCTCATGGTCAGACTTTGGTTCTTTGGTCAGACTTGTAAGTTTTTATAAAGGAAAAAAAATAAACGACTTGATTTCCAGAAACATGGGCCAAATTACTAGTTTTCCTGTATTGTCAGGGATACTAGAAAAAAAAGCAATGATTTACTCTAGTTTCCACAGGATTCTGCTATTTCCTTCCCAGTTTGGTTAAAACTACTGCTGTGGCAGCTACGTGCCACAGTGGAGTGGACAGCTGGTGACTGAAATGCTATCTATGCTGTAACAGCAATTGCAGCTGTCATCACCTTTGTTAAGTTAGTAAAATGTAATCAGGCCCTTATTGAATGTGCGTGAACGTTGTCTTCCTTGCTAGGCTGCTTATTCTTCCCCACACAAATTGACCATTAAGTTGAGAATGTATTTTTAAAAAACCCCTGCAACTGGTAGTTTTCTGTATTATGCAGATGTAAAGACTCAATACAGACAGAGCATCTTGACTTCACAGTTCTGGCAGATTCTGTCTGTGGTTTGCACATACTTGGTGCCTTATCCTGAAATGTTAATGTAGTCTCAGCACTGTGTCACTTCCTCCTCTCCCCTGCTCTAGATGAGAGCTGCAATCATAGCCCAACACCACCTCCTTTAGGGACATAACAAATAAATTAATATTTATCTAATTTCCCTTCTCATCATTAAGGTCTATCATTCAGTGCTGCTCTACAAGTTTCAGATGCTCTTTATTAGAGAATCATGGAATCATTTAGGTTGGAAAAGACCTTTAAGACCATCAAGTCCTGCCATCAACCTAACACTACCAAGTGTCATAAACCATGTCCCTAAGCACCACATCTACATGTCTTTTAAATACCTCCAGGRATGGGGACTCCASCACTTCCCTGGGTAGCCTGTTCCAATGCTTGACAACCCTTTCAGTGAAGAAATTGTTCCTAATATTCAATCTAAACCTCCCCTGATGCAAATTGAGGCCATTTCCACTTGTCCCATTGCTTGTTACTTGGGAGAAGAGACTGACCTCCACGTGGCTACAACCTCCTTTCAGGCAGTTGTAGAAAGTGATAAGGTCTCCCATGAGCCTCCTTTTCTCCAGGCTAAACATTCCCAACTTCCTCAGCTGCTCCTCACAGCACTTGTGCTCCAGAYGCTTCACCAGCTCCATTGCCCTTCTCTGGTCACGCTCCAGCACCTCAATGTCTTTCTTGCAGTGAGGGGCCCAGAACTGGACACAGGACTCAAGGTGTGGCCTCACCAGTGCCAAGTACAGAGGGACAGTCATTGCCCTGGTCCCGCTGACCACATTGTTTCTGATACAAGCGTGGCATTACTGACAAGTACTATGAACCAGAATCTGTACTCTAAAAGCTGTATTCTAAATTCTCATTTTACCAAGCCAGTCATACACACAGAGGACCACTAGGACATTCCACTTGCACATTTACTAGGTATATTACTAAGGAAGTCCCATAAACATAATAATAATTTTTCTCCTGGAAAAACAAAGGTTTTTTGCTAGATTACTGTTCCAAAACTGGTGTCCTCAACTTCTCTTCAACCAAAAGCTGGTCCTTCACAAAGAGAACACTGCCAGAAACCTCAGGACATGAAAGGCTCTAACTTGATAACATTCTACCCCTGCCTCTGCCTTCCCCTACAATGCAGTGTTATTCAATCCTTTCCACTCCCTCACTGCTGTGCTACCTCCTGCACTATGTTGCAATAACTATTAGATCGAGGCAAATTGGATTTAAAAAACACACGCACAAAATAATTCTTTAGACACCTGGTGGAGAGTAAGCTTTTAACCTGTATCAATTCTATAATCCACTTTGGGTAATTCAGATGCAAAAGCAGTTGCAGTATCCCAGCCAAAACAACATCCCAGCAGTCGAAGAGCTAAGAAGCTTGAGTTAGGGCATATACCTTGAGATTCTCTCCTCCCAGCGAAGGATTTATGAAGAGAGGTACAGCACAATAAAAGCTGTTTTCAAGTGCTTTAAAGCATAGGATAAAGCATAGGTTAAACCGTATCCAAGTGCTTGGTATTTTCCTGGTCCATACAGACAAGTGCCTAAGTAAAATTTGTGTCAACAAGAAAAAGAAAGTAATAGAAACAATATAACATTTGGTTATAAGAAATTTCTTTTTGTAAAAAAAAATAGCGGGAGCAATAGTTTTTCTTACTAGATGGTCTTGATTTTCAGAGCTTCTATTCCAATGTCTGAGTATCTATATGTATTGGGTTGGTGTATTCTGGAAGGAGAACGTAAACCTGGATGTAAATTGTGTGTGGTAACACAATGTATAATATGTGTCTTGGAAAAAAAATACTTTTACACTGCATTTCTCCTTGGAAAAAAAATACTTTTACACCAGATTTCTTCTTTTACACCAGATTTCTTCCAAGTTTATTCCAACAGTGAAAACAAATATTAAGAGTTAAATCCAAACACACAGCAACTCTTCCACTAGTTTTAGAAAACACCTTAAAGTTGTGGAAAACATCAAGGATACTTTGTACAGAGTGCACCCTTGCCCAGTTTTAAAATACGACTGGTGTGCTGCTGTACTCTCACTTTTTCACATGCCTGCCATGCCTGCCATGCACATGCCTGCATCTGTTCTGAGACCAGAAGAAATATTAATCTTAAGAGATTTATCCAATCTCATAAAATGTCTCCCTAGCAAGCGTTTATACTTGAGAGATTTTCTGCCCTTTTAGCTTGTCAGTTTTCTTAACTTTTCCAAAATCTTAGTTGGTCAGGATACTCTTCCCTAGTTAATGAACTTGAAAATTTTTGTCACACTTTGTTTTATTTTGATCCTGACTAAAGCAGATCTCAGGCTCAGTAACTTTATTATACAGACTAGTTTCTTCTCATAACTATTCAGCAGACTACTCAAAATCCAGCTGGCTTAAAAAAAATCTTTAAAAACAGATAAAAATTTTATTATTACTGCTGTAAAAGCTGTATTTTAAAGATAACAATGAAAATGGCATTGTATATCTAGAACTAAATCTTGTTTCCTGTATGCATCTCTACTGAAGCCTGTAGGAGATATTGTAGAAGTAAAATGGAAGCACTGTTTGTGTAATAGTTTGAACAATACCCTAAAAGCAAAACCAAAACACAAATCTACTCAAACATGCAGCCATGGTAACCATCAATAAAACACAGGAAAACAATSCTTCTATGTGCCTATAGACCTAAAATTTTAAATGAAATTTTAAGTGAAATACCAATGAAAAATTGCTGTTAGTTCTGTGGAGTTTCTTTAGAACAAGGAAAAACTAATCTATGACAATAGCAGTTTGTAACTGTGGCTAGTTGAAAAGGGAAAAATCGCAGTGTTGTGTATGCAGTTGCCGAGTGGTCATGAAGTGCAGAGCTCTCCTTTGTAAAGCTCCAAGGCAACAAAGGCTACAAATCTGACATACAGTCTCTAACCACAGTTTGTCCAGATGACTTTCTGTGAAGTATTTTTTTACCCTCACTGTGAGGAGGGTAAAATTACCCTACTTAACATCCATGGGACAGCACTACCAAACCCATCATGTATATGAGACTRGTACCCCCTGCTCCTGACCCCTAGTTATGTGGTTGGCATAACCAGTGCCGTTCTATAAGGCAAGCAGCCACTTTCTGTAACTGAGTAGGTCACGTGTTTGTTCCCTTTCCCTCATTATCAGGCCCTGATTGTCTGGTGAACCAAGCAGACAAACCAAACAGAGTGCTTCGTCTCCTCCCTACCTGCCTCAAGGTTCCTGGGCGCCGGAACAATTACTCCCTTCCCTGGCAGCCCTGAAGGCCCCAGCCACCCGGCCAGCGAGGTCCTGTTGTTGACTCTGAGGGAAGCCTGACAGCACATAGAGTTGTAATTGTAAGTTAGGTTGTATTATAAATGCTGTATTATGCTACTTCTAAACTGGACTACATTGATTCTGCTTCTAGAACTCCTGTGCCATTTTAATCATAAATTCTGTGATATACTAATTAGAGTAGCCTGTTAAGAAAATAAAGCTTTAATTGTAGCTACAGGCTATCATCATCATCATTCTGCCCAGGATCCCTAAAAGAACCTGTGTGCCCCCTTAGCATTGTGTGATACTGGTATGGATACTTCAGGACTGAACACGTGAAGTCAGTCTGCATGTATGCCCTATATGTATCTACTAAACAGTGGGAATGCCCAGTCTGTAATGGAGACCTTTCACTGGACCAGATACCTGCTTTCTGTTAGGTTCAAGGGGACAACAGACCAGTCACATCCTGTATCACACATGTTCTACAAGTTCAGCGTCTTGCCCCAAGTACCAGACTTGGTGTTTCTTCATCGTAGGTGAACAAAATGTTCCATACTATCAGCCTCAGAAATTATGAAGAACACTGTTTCTACAATAGCCCAGTCACCTCAGTTCTCCTGGAAAATACTGTTTTCACTATCAGTGTAGAATAAAACAAAGGACCAAGAGACTTTCCTCTCTTCTCTGAAAAATGCAGGAGCACTCTGGAAAAACTGCTGTCTCCTCAATAATACACCAGTCCCCATCCTGCCCCAAGCTGCCAAATCAGTTATGATGACAGCTGAGCCTTCCAGATTTAGGGAGTGTTAGTTGTAGGACTCCAGCTTCTGACTCATCCTCACTGACAGGACAGCTGGAGAGGTTAAAGACATCTGACAAAGGCATTTTGAGTCACCCCACTATCTAAAGTATAAAATCAGCATGATTTGAATCAAGAGTCTAACCCTTTAAATACTCATTTGAAATAACTCATGTAAGCCATCTTTGCTATATTTATTCACTAGCAAAAGAGTTTGAAGAAAAGGCTGCATCACAGAAGAAATTAATATAAAAACAGAGGAGTAGGTGGACATGCTTTTTCAAAAAAGTTTGATTAACCCACCAGGTTTTGGATACTGACATGCCAGAACTGATGTATTATGCACCGATAGTTAAGACTCACTTTCCCAAGCATTCTGCCAAAAAACATCCAAATGTGGATGCAAAACTTATTTGAGTGTTGAAGGGTCCTGACTTAGTATCTGCCTTGCTGATCCACATGAAGCAGCATCAGTTCTGCTTGTTCCGTCTTTCTTGATGTAGTCTAGGTTTGTGCCAGTGACACGGTGCTTTCTGCTCCTCCCTGAGTGGCTGTTGATGAGAACAATACCAGTACAAGGCTGTTTATACTGACTCAAACATGTACAGAATTCTCACCTCAAAATCTTTTCTACCAGGAGGGAAAAGGACCCGTGTTTGAAGATACTGATATTAAATACAAAAGTATTACTACATACAAGACTGTGGGTGTACGCAGCTCTGTTTAGACACTGCTCTGGATCTGGTAATACAAATATATAGCTATGAATCAACTGCTTACTCAAGATATTTTTTTAAAGCTGTACGTAGGCTTTGTCAGACAACACAAATTAAACTACAGTGTTACTGAATAAAGAATGCCATACATTGACAACAAAAAAATTATTTATTTTTCTTTAAACAAAGAATAAAATGGTTTGTTGCTGCATAAACAAGTAAAAGACCAACTCTTAAATTATGAATTAAAGATTTATGGCAGGAGTCAGAGGTTGACAGGCACTGTGTGTGGCTGGTCAGTTCTATCTACTATTTTGTCTCTTTTCTAAAGGGAGAGCTTCCTAGGGCAAGCGGTCAGAGCACTGGTAAAAATGGAAAGAGCCATTACATCCAACCCTACCACCTGTTTTATTTTTTCCACTGTGGGATCACAAGATCTGTGACTCTTGCTTAGCAGCAGTTTAAGTTCAAGGCTCCACCAGTGCAAGCATTACTCTTAAAGTATGCTCAGAAATCCTAAGGAGCCTGCTGCGAAAACTGCAATTTCTGAACTACAGGCAACTGTAAATTTGTTAGTATTTTTAGATCAAGAATCACTGAAGCAAAACAAGAAGAGGTGGCAACCTCTGCTGCTTTGTCGGTATACAGCGCTTTATACCACAACATCCCAAAATAATGGTTTTGTTTTGGATGAGGATTATGCAGTGAAAATCACTCACCTCTCAGAAATATAACTTGCTAGCTGAACAGGAATGTATCCTCTTTTAGGCTCCTTCATTTCCTACTGTCTTGAAATTCAGATTCTCCCTGAGTCTGAGAGAACACATTTTACACTTCCTGTCCTAATCACAAGTAAACTTTTGCTCTTTGCTTTCCACAAAACACTAGTCATTCTACCAGAAAAAAAATATTCAGACTTACTCCCAAAGATGCTCTCAACAAATGTGACAAATGCTAATTTTAGATTAAAAGCTTCCAAATAAGATTTTTGTTAAAAATTGAAGCTGCTTAATTTTGCAGTAGTAGTGGAATGTGTTTGGGCCAAAAACACCACAAAATTTTATATTTGATTTTTATTGTTAATKACTTAACACATCTTAGCATCATGATTCGATGTACTCTAAAAACATTTATAGGCAGATGAACTGCAAGGAATGTGAACAAGGAAAGCCAGCTCATGTTGTAGGGAGGAACAGATAGTTCTGGCATACTAAAAATAAAAAGAAAGCATCAACACACCATGTGCTGTGCAACCCCAAATTATTTAGAAGTGTTCCAATTAAAGGTAACCATGACAAAAGTTGAGACCTACTAAAAAAACCAACCAAAGGAGACTGAGGTGAGCCACATGCTTTACTGTGTAAAATAAACACAAGTTTTATCTAACAACTGAGTTTCTTTGATTTTACACAAACTTTAGGATAACCTACATCCATTAATAGATTTTTTTCTTGGTAACAAGGTTAGTAACTGTGCCAGACAGAGCTGAAATGCAGGTGATGAAGCAAATTTTGGTTTGTACACAGCCCATGACTATTGCTTCTTAAATGACTGACTTGTCTTGCACATCAGTTGTAGTAACTTCTGATGGAGTAATTTCCACTTTAACCCCTGTATTACTACTGCTATGCAGATGCACATTCTCTCTCAAACTCTATGAGCAAAGCATTAAAAAAGGAAGGAGGTCTTCACTAAAGCAAAGTATCTTATTAATAAGTCCAATTATTTGATATCACAAAATCATGTCATTTCAACTATATGTTCATTTTCAGCATTTTTGGAAGCCATGGGCAACATGGGTGCAAGGACATGGATACCTTTGTGTGCATGCTCAGTAAATAGTCAACAAACAAATTATTTTTTCCATAACTTTAAACTGAAGATAGGAACCAGAACTGGATTGTTTCTTAGAATGTGTCAGTTAATTATCTTGCAACTGGGGAGAAGCCTAAGGAGACTTAGGAGTGGTAAATCTTTTAAACAACAGAAATACTTCAAACCACAACACAGTAGACAAGGCCTACTGACTGTAGCATGGAACTGGGTGAAAGACTCATAATTTAATGACTCCACAGCCTTCTGCAAATCTTAATCTAATTTTCACTTTGTTTATAAAGTGGTGGCTGTTTCATATACTCTGCAGCAGAGATGTGAAATCAGTTAGTCACACTTTGATTCCTCAGGACCAGCAACAATCTTCTCAATCTCAGCCTTGTTGAAGTGCTCACTCATACTATTCAGGTAACCAGYTCCAATTGCAGGAGCACACAGATGGAAATCACTTCATTTCCTTAAGCTTTTATTCTGTTCTCTTGGAGTCAAGACATGGCAGTCTGCCTATCAACCTATTTGGTCTTTTGCTTTCTAGCAAAGTAGTTAAAGCACGGAATCAAAACAGGGCACCTTTGCTCAACAGCTCCTCAACTCCAGCCCACCAGAAAACATGGAAGAAAATGCAATAGATTTAATCCATATTAAAAAGCTTCAGTAAATTACCATTCTGCAGTTGAGTAAATTACCATTCTACAAGATAACCTGACATCAGCAAAAACATATGTCAATGACTAAAATACTCTTACGCATATTCTAGAAATGCAGCTTTAAACCAAAGATGCCCGGTTCAAGTTTGTTAGATTTTATCTGGCAGGTCTCAAGTGTAACTGAACTGTCTGAAAGAACTGCAGTTGATTCAAAACTTCACATCTTTTTTTTGTTCAAGAAGATACATTTTATATCAGAGGAGAGTTCCAGAGTCCACAATGTATTTTCATTCTGGTATACCCATATGCTGAATAAAACTCAGATTCCCTTTTAAGACACTAACTAGACTATCTATTCTTAACAGAGAAGTCGAACTTACAATTGGCATTTTTGCTCATTGGGTAGGGAGCTGAAACAAAAACATCCCCACCTCAGACCAACATTGAACCCAAGCTGCCTCTCTGAAGCCTTTGCCTTTGTATATGGCAGAACTCCACACTCAACAGCAAGAACTAAAATGCAAATATGTCTCATGACTCATTTGGAGCAACTGTTTGACCACAATAACTTACAGTCTGAACTTACACCAAACACTTTGCCCTCACCACTGCCTGTTTCTGCTTTATTCCAAAACAAACAGAAAACACAAACAAACAAAAAAGCCCCAGAATTCACTTTTCAACTCATAACCTACCAAGTAAAAAGGAATAATAGCCTGAGAACCAGCAGGTCTGTAAGGAAAAAGTCTCCACAGAGACAGAAAAAGGGTCCCTTTTCAAACCCTTGTTCCTGTCAACAGAAGGGACTGCTCCCAGCCCCCTTATATCTGAATGGAGCTTTCAGAAGCTCCATTTCTTTTTCTTAACTCATGAGTAGAGCAGGACAGATAGGGGTGTGGGGTGGCAGGCTTTTTTGAGCCATCTCATTGCTCTTTTTCAACATTCAAACATATGTAATGTCTGCTGAACCTTTCCAACATGCACTCTTGCCTCACATAATATTCTTCCTTACTCCTACTACTTTGCCCATTTTTAGGTCAAAATCWGCTAACTCAAACCAGCTATGACCACAAAACGCTGAACCGACTGTCATGAATTAGAGCAACTTCAGCCACAGCTGAAGGCAAACAGGATGCAAGAAGGAAGGACATTAGTTCAACTTGTTTACAGCAAAGCTGTCCCCTCATTGTTACACAATGCTAAACTTCAAGATCAGTCTTTTTCCTTGCTTAGCTAGAACTAAGAATTCTGGTACTGTTTTTGTCATAAAATTAAATGCACTGCTCTTACCCTTCAGCCATCCTTTTCTGTGTTTGAGATGTGTCTGCCACAACTCTTCATTGATCGAGACCACCAACTCCAGCTTCAACTTTTGTTCTGCTTCCTGTCACATCACATTAATTTTCCAAACTCTAAAAGTTAAAAAAAACAAACAAAGCAGGTAAGTGATTGCTTGTAGGCAAAAAAACTCCAAACAAAAACAAACAAAAAACCCCCAACCCCAAACTTTTCCCTATACCAAGCTGCTGTTTTCTTTGAAACAATTAAGTCTTTATTCAGTGTAAAGCAAAATATAAATAAATTTCATAACTATATGGTCCTATTTAATTTATTACACAAGGAATTATTCAAGTTTAGCTTAGATTATTCAAGGAGTGTGAGGAGGAGACTGCTACAGTCACATACAGGGAAATGACAGTACTGAATAACCTCTAAGATGGCCTTTCTTCAGCACTGCTAGAGGACAAGGGAGAGGGTGGATCTCCAGCAGTAGGCTCGCTCTAGGTGTAGATATTACACAGTATACGAGGGCTTTGAACTTCAGTCATTGATAACATGGATTTATTGATYGATATCAACAAGGATCAAGAATAGGCTTTCTAACACGGTATTTCCAAATGCAGAAATTTGATTCATTGAATTTACAAAAATTCCTTTTTATGAGAAAAGTAAATTTTCTGACATTTGGATCATAATCACTACATTTAACATAATAATTTTTGTGCTCAGAGTTGATTAGTGTTTTTATGGGAACTTTTGTAGGCAAACTATCAACCTCATTATCAGTTTGACCAGCAACAATTCAATATCTGCCATGGAAAGGAATATGGTCCTCTGATGACTACAGCTCTGAGGCCACCAACTTACTTATTTTTCTACTTTTTCAGCAAGGCACACTGTTTTTATACAGTCACTCAAAAACCCTCTCCTCTCTGAAGGCTCCAAACCCCATTTCTATCAACACTTAAGTTGTATCACAAGTTTAAAATAAATAAATCTTTTCAAACTAATCCAGGAAATGGATCTGACACTTTAAAATTCAGTAGGGAAATGAATGATCCCAGGTAACAATCCCAAGAATATATAAAAAAAAAAAATGTTTTCATTTAATTTAAAATTTTACCCATGCTTGCTAAATTAGACCCCCCTTACGACTAGTATGTAAAAGATTAAGCTCAAGTTACACAACATTCTTTCTCAGTATTTCAGATACTAAATAGCATAGCAACACTTAATGTAGTATATCTTTCAGGAAGATAATATTTTCCAAATGAGTCTAATAAAAAAGCTATGTCCTCAATTTCCACATATTGAGATTATTGTGCTAAGAGTATAGTGTGACTACTAAAATATTTTTTTAAACTTTGAGATTCTTTGTCTCAAGCCTGAACAAATGCCATTTCAACACTGCATCATATTAACTTGAATGCTTAAAAATAAACATATTCTCAAGAACAGCAATTTAGAATGACCACATGTAGGTAGTAAGAATTGCTGTCATATGTGGCATATTTTCACAGTGCCGTGAAGAATATGCTTTTTTCAATCAGATGTTTGACCCTGAAAAATACACAGCAGAACACATGWGCACTGTTCCAGTTAAGCACCTTCTTTTTTCCTTCTAATTTAAACACTCCCACTGCTCAACACTGAGACTACCCAAAAATTGCGCTGGTACTATGCAGAACAGAGCAAGAGCACTCTTACAGTGAGGTCCCAAAAGTTACTCTGTACTTTTCAGTGTATACATTCCTTGTTGCTTTCATATAGAGTTATTTAGATCTCATATTGGCAAAAAGAAAAACAAACACACTGCAAAAGCTCTATTAGCTGCATCAGTGTTGTTTTAAGTGATGATGGTTATTATCAAGCTAAAAAGAAAATGAGAGTTAGAGCCTAGGGACAAACAAAAAAATCTCGAAGAGAAAGAATTCCTTTCTCTATATCCATAGGAAGGGCTGAGCAGAACTACTCTATACAAATTAACTACTATGTTCATTGTAACATCTATCCATAAGCTATGAATTCAAGTGCAGACAGAGTGAGCTCAAGCCATGACAGAACGAATTTGTGTTGAACATCACCAGTAACTCTAGAGAAGAGCTGTAAGTTCTTGGGGTTTGTGGTAGAACAGTTACTGGCTAAGAATACAGGGGAAAAAACCAAACAAACATGACAAATTTTATGTTAATTAGAAACCAGTTGTTTTCAACTTCTATCTCAAGTGCACGGATCATGAATTACTTTTAAGGGACCTGCAAAAAACAGCTGGTAAAAACAAGCCTAAATCTGCTAATATTACAAGTGCTGTATGTGTATGTTCTTACCCATCACTCTGATGACCAGTGACAGGACTTAAGGAAATGGCATGAAGTTGAGTCAGGGGAGGTTTAAGGTGGATATCAGGAAGAGATTTTTCACCCAGAGGATGATTGGGCACTGGAACAGGCTCCCCAGGGAAGTGGTCAGAGCACCGGCCTGACAGAGTTCAAAAAGTGTTTGGACAACACTCTCAGGCACATGGTGTGACTCTTGGGATGTCCTGTGTAGGGCCAGGAGCTGGACTCAGTGATCCTGATGGGTTCCTTCCAACTCAGCATATTCTATGATTCTATGACTACAAATTTTCCAGGAGTTCCACTCAGAAGGGGGCTTGAAACAAATTTAGACATAGAATTTAAACACCACAAGGTTTACTATGTCAAAAAAAAGGTTCTGAAAAAGTTTCCCTCATTTACAAGCACTTGTGTAGAAGTATAAAATTTTAATCATTCAAATAACTACGAAACAAGTTCATACTTTGCAATCAAAAGACGTTTTCTTTACGTAATTGCTCATCACCTTATGTATTTTGCAAAAGGAATAGAACCCCACTCCTGTGACGATTACTTCAGTATGGAGAGATGAAGTTTCCTGAACAGGATCTGAAAAAACAGTCTAAAATTCCAAGGGAAAACTATAGGAGATACCATTGCAAAGACATAGATAATGCAGAACACCTGGCTCGAATATTTTCAGAAAGTAAAAGTTTCACTATCTTTTTCACTTAACTGGTTTTTTTTGTGTCAGGCCAAGAGTTGGACTATAAGACCGTAATGTGATATTTGTGGGGGGAGGGAGGAAATGTGAACTGGAGAACAGACCACTTGCCACTCAACAGTTAGTAAAAATAATTCTTCCTACATCAGCCTAGCTCTAGATGTTCATTCATAATCAACACAAGCAACATGTCAGTTATTGTTTGCAATCGTAAGACAAAAACCTCAGAACCATGAGGTGGTATTAACTATATTAAATTCCTCTTCTAACATTAAGGATGCTGTAACTTCCAAACAAACAAATATCTTGAARAGGCTTTGGAGTGACAAGAGTAGTGATACCCAGTGAAGGTAAGGATAACCTACTGGCAACTGACCAAAATTCATTTAATGTATCATTTTCAAGAGCCATAATGAAAGCCGTAAGTATTTGGAGAAGGCTACAGCTAGAGGGTTATAAATTACTTATGACAGTATTGTAATTTCTATAACATTGAAAACACAGAGATATGGCTTCTTCAGATTAGAAGACTTGAGAAGTGTTTGGACATTTTACTAGGAAAGTAAATGTACACAATTTATGAAAATTTATCCATGTTGGGGCACTATGGCTGTGTTTTCTGCTCTTAAAAAAAGTCAGGTTTCCCAGTGACTAATTAGATCACAGTTAAAAAAATCAACTTACATACTGGAAAGCCATTAGCCTTACATTGCCAGCAAAAAAAAATTTATTGCTAATGGAGCAGATGTACTACATGGATTGTTAACAGTGTAAACCCCACCATGGCAAAGGTGTCTTGCTGGCTCCCTCCTCTTATCATTTTAGCTGCCTAGACAGATATGTCATATTGATACTTTTTATATACAAACACACACATTTATGAGATAAGGAAGGACATTAAATATTTCACCTGAAGTATCTCAGAGTAACCAGGCATAAGTAAACAATTCTGAAGAGTCGCAACCAACCACCACTGGATATTTTACCTGTTTAGGCCAAAATTTGTCTTGGAAGTCCATACAGCTGGCAAACACAGGTGGACACCAGTATACTCCTATGCGTCAGAGGTACGTAAGTAAGCTGAACATAATCACACAATTTTAAACTATCCATAGTTCTATGTTTTAGCATCCCTCCGTAGCTATGGGTACTCACTGCCTCAACAGAGCTGTTGATGCCTCATTTGTTTCTGCATCAGATCAATAACTTCCTTCCAAAGTGTTCTTTTTCCCTTGAAAATTCAAGGGAAATATGTCAGTAGATCTTAAAAAAGTCCAGTGTTTACAGAAAAAGGGTGAAGGCAAATTGGAATTTTGTAAGCAACACTAAACTCTTCAAAACAATCATTGAATACTTCCCTCATAATGGAGTAAAACCTATTTACATGAAAAGAGAGGAGATCTGTGGAGATAAAACAAGGCAAGTTAAGAGACCATTGCTGGCACATTCTAACACTTCATTAGTTAAACTGCTTTTGAGTGTAGTTATTATCTCAAACAGGAAATAATCTTGCATAAAGTAGACCTTGTAAGAAAGTTTCTAGTATCCTTCACTCAGTAACTGAAAGGCAACAATAAATGTTATCCCATGAAGCATTGTGCTGCATGCACACAAATTAGTTTTAAAGCAAACAAAGATGACATGGTGATAGATTACATCTGCTTATAACTGAAACGTGGATGACCTTTAGGCTCCCAGAGTTATAAATCTGGGTCTCACTTATTAAAAACATGCTGTAAATTGATGGTGAGACAAGCCAGAGGCACTGCAAAGCGAAATTTTCCATTTCAATTCAGGCAAATTCTGTTTCCCAATTTACTTAAAGTTCACATTGATTAAAGAGGACTTTACATTTTGAATATAAAAAACCCTAGACCTGAAAAGGCAAATGGCAAATGGCAAACAAGAGAGGAGGGAACTGGTGTGAGTACACAGAAAAGCATGTTGCTCAGTCTCAATAATGGTTGCCTGGTTGCTGCATCTTTAGACCATGAAGGCTGCAAGTCAGGCAGTGTTTCTATGGAGAGGTAATTCCTTTTATTAGATTAACTAATATAGCTGGAAAAAAGACCTGATGTGCATCTGGACACATAAGCCCTCTGAGGTCACCACGTGACCAAAAGTTTGCGTGGCACCTTGTCCCATTATAAGCCAGTGTAATAAAAGACAATTACCTCCCTCCACAAGCCTCAGCTGATATATATCGTTTTACCACACTCAGTCTCTGCAAAGAGATGATAGTGAAAAATCAGGGTACTGGTTTCACAAGATTCATGTACATTCATAATACAGAATCTCTCAAGGCTGTTACAGCACTTCATCAAAATGTCATGTGCAGCAAAAAATCTAGGTCAAACAAGCAAAAAGCCTTGATATATCAGAAAACAGTACATTTAGGGAACTCCCTAGATCGACAAAGCAGCACCCTAGATGCTTATTTTAAGTCTGTTATGCAATTCTATGCAAAAAGGTAGCAGGAATGTATTGAATCCCTGAGGACAGGGAAGAACTTAATTATCACAGTGGTATTTATTCAAAGAAGTTCCTGTATTACAGGAGCTGTTTCTCAGGAAGCAACGTGGGAGAGGAAGTTAGCCAACAGTCATCATGAACAGATGAAAAGAGATGGTACTTCACCTGGAGAAGCAGAGATTATGTACATCCCAGATACTCACACTGCCTGCCTCCTGAATTAGCTTTAAAGGTCAACTCTTCAAGAAAGTATTCAAAAGCTGTGAAAAGGTCTCTGTGAGGTACCAGTCTTCAGCTGGCTCCTTGGCTTTCACCACCAGGAGTTCTCCAGAAAAAAGTTGTGCAAGATCATGCTAGGCAATTTGAGTTCCCCAACTTTCTTTTACAATACAGGATTTAAACCTCTGCTTAAGAAATGCGTTCTCGTAAATCAGTTGCACATCACACTTAACTGCGTAACTCTGCAACAAGCATAAGGCACTCCAGGTATGCTGCATTTCAGCCACCTTCAGGCATCTGAAAAGATGACCTCTAAGGTAATGAATTCAGATTCAGGGAGTCATATACATCCAAAAGGTAATTTATTGCATACTGGAAGAAGGTGACTTTAGAGATCTAATTTCCAAGCTAGAGTTCCTGAGTTTAGCAGTTAGATTCTCTCTTGTCTACCCTGCTAGATACGTGATCACAAAAAACATCATTATTAATTTGGCGAGTACTGGGATCCTAAAGACATTACTTAGGAATATGGTTCAACATTGTTAAAAAAGGGCAATGYTTTACATAGTCAGATGCAGTGGCCCAGGCTATGAAATGCAGCACACAGCAAGCTGTTAGCTACCACACTTCATTATCAGATCAATCCAGTCCCATTAAGCATACCCCCATAGCAACCAACAGATGTACAATTTCATAATGGGATAGTTTTCCAGAGAAAAACTAGAATTGCTGTTTTCTAAGAGTACCCAAATAAACAAGGATTTTGAATGCTGAGGATGGTGGTACAGAAAAGAAAACAAGTAACCTCCCACCCGTAAACCAAGGAAGAGCACACATGCTCAGTTCTGATAAATACCAGCTTTAGAAGGATTTAACATACTGGTTTAATGATGGAATCCATTACATGGTGCTTTCCTCGGAACTGATGAACTGCTAAGACCTTGTCAATCTCCTCTAGATCATCCTTACCAATTTCTATGCAAGGWAAAGGTCCCTAAAACAACCAAAATGGTTGTTCCGACTGAATAAAAGCAGTGAGAAAGAGACAAAACAAAAGCTTAAGAAGTTATTTTATTTAGTATCTCCCTCACATTTTCAAAAGGTTCCCAAACAGGAAAGCATGTATATGTGACCAGTATCCTCTGCTGTGGTTGGTGTAACTGACAGCATTTTGTGAGTCAAGCAACCACTCTGTGTCTGAGCAAGAATTCATTCCCTTCCCTGCATTATCAGGCCCTGAAGGTCCAGTGAAACAAGCAGACAAACCAAACAGATTTCTTCTTTCCCTCCCTGCCCGCCTCAAGGTTCCAGAACTCCAGCACAATTACTCCCTTCCCTGCCAGCCTTGAAGGCTGCAAGCACCCAGCCAGAGAGGTGCTGCTGTTGACCCTGAGGGAAGTCTAACAGCACACAGAGATGCCTGTAAAATCAGCAAGTCCTAAGTGGAGAATTTGGGCATGAACTGCTGCTGGACTGCGAGACCCAAGACCTCCCTGTGACCAGAGATGCCTCCACTGTTGGAGGTTTGAGGGAGTGACTTGTATTCTTGTGTATGATTTTTGAGTCTAAATATGATTGATATATTGATACAGCAAACCACATATTAGGATCTGACTCGACCTGCAGAGGGYCCAGGTGATTAGAAATTGTAAGATAAGTTGCATTACAAGTGCTGTATTATGCAGTTATAAATGGTACCACATTGATTCTGCTTCTAGAAATCCTGTGCCATCCTAATCATAAATTCTGCACTATACTAATCRTAGTAGCCAGTGAAGAAAATAAAGCTTTAATTGTAACTACATGTTAGCATCATCATTATTCTGCCCAGGATCCTTAATAGAACCTGTCTGTCCCCTTAGTGTCACATGACAGAACAGAAGGAAAATGAGCCTGAAGAACCAGAACAAACAAGCTTGTGCGCTTCTAACATTCACATTAACTGAAATGAGGTGTTTAAATTCCAAGATAAGRGTGGCGTTTATACAGCTCTTTAGACACAGCAGTTAGATTTACAAGACTTGTCAGCATTTCAGGATCATACACAAATTGTGCCTTCCGAGACAGCAGTTTGTGCCTTTGAGTCTTTACATTTTTAACTGAAGATAATGTGTTAGGTTGCTCACCAAGAAGAGTTTTCTTGTACCACAGTGCAAGCACTGAGGACTACAGAGGCTGCAGCCATGCTGTCTGCAACTGCAAAAACTTCATGGTAGCAAGACTGATGCTCTCCAGCAACACTCGATAGAGGCCTCTCATACCTTACAAGATCAATATGACTAACCAAGAGTCCAAGACTAGAAAATATCTGTATCTAGTCAGTAGGATCTCCTAAAACCAAGCAGATCTATAATATTTATAACCAAGAAACTAACTCAAGATATTATTACCTAGAAACTTAAATTGAAGTTACTTTCCTTTTTATCTTTCACAGCAAATTTTCCTGATCTTTATTGAAAAAGGAGATGTTGGTAATTGCCAGAACCGTGTTGTTCTTGCTCAGCAAAGCCCCACTAATATTGCATAAATTGTTGAAAGTCATTTAAAATTAAAAACAAACACAAAGTTTGAGTTAACTGGCATCTCTATTCGTCCAAATAAAAAGGCAAAACAAAATGTTAAGACTTGCATTAGCAAGGACAACAGTACATTCAGCTGCCAAAACTGGACACGGATGTGGCCAAAGTTTTGACCTTTTSTGAAAAAGAAAAAAAACCAAACAACAAAACAGACAGAAGTTTTTCCCCAGAATGGGCCTAGGACGTGAGGAGAGAGGGAAGGAGAGAAAGAAATCTCCCTTTGGAATTTTAAGGTCCTTTTCAAGTACTCTGAAGTTTAAATGATAATTGAGATATCCACGTTTGGACAAAGACCTGGAGTGAAAAAAACCAAACACCTCCCACTCACCACCAGCCCACTAAAACATGCCCCCATAAAGTCTTTGGCCTATATTCTCAGCTTCTGTGAGAAGATACTGCCCAGATGCATAGTTCGAGTAAACTGCATTATGGATTTTGATACCCCTGAGGAACTGCTTTGAACACAGTCTCTAATACACAAAAGTTCTTCAGCATTAGACTAAATAACTCAGTGCTTAGAAAAGAAAAACTACACACCCTTCCTCTGATCGAGACCCCCAAACTTAACAACTGAGCAACTGAAAAGGACAGAGTTTACAGCAAAGAAAACTTACAGAATATTCTTTGGGGGCAGAAAACAGTAAGGAGAAAGTTAACAAAGGAACTGAAAGGTGAGCATATGATAATTGTACTCTGCCAAAATCAGAAAAGCTACTGTTACATAATGTAAACATACACATGCATTCTTTTTCCTCTCCCAAAATCTTATTTTTCAGTAAGTACAAAATTMTTTTCGGTTTATTTTAAACTTTCAATATCTCTTTCTGAATTCTGCCACTAAATTACCAAGCATAACATATAAAATATTTTTTTACCTGTTAWGCTAGGATAAATGTGAAAATTACAGTCAGAAGTAGYTGAGTGACAAAAAAAMCCCCAAAATCCAGCAACAACAAAAAAACCCCAACATCAAAACCCAAAGGCAAAAAATTTGTTGCTGTCTTAGGATAAATAAAAATATTTATGAAACTTGTCACAATATTTGGAACTGTTTTCTTTCACTAGGATGTGACAGACTGATTACTCAGACAATTTATGCAAAAAGAAAATAGAATCACAGCAGGTTCTTCAAATGTTTCTATAAAATGTTGTTAAAACATTTTTTCTGTGTTGACTTGCAGCTTACGTGTGTATGACATGCTCCTAACTTTCCTGTAACCAACRAAGAGAAACTAGCTAGGAAAACTAAAGTGGAAAAACACTGTGGTGAATGATCATAAAAAGATGAAGTTGTAATCTTGTAAGAGGAGAACACCAAGGTAAGGAGAGATTCAGCAAATCAATAACATAGATCTCATCAGATACAAAATGACCTGTAATGCATTAATAAATTAGACAGTACACACRATATACTGTAAGTTAGAAAACAGTACATTTTTCTGCAGAAAAATAAGAGGAACAGTCATCTGACTGACAGGTTAACAACCTTTAGACCAAAGCAAGTACTTTTCGTCCCAAGGGTGTGTAGGGCTTTAAGGCAATTTTTCAAGTACTGGGCTTTGAAGCTATAAAGATTATTCCTGCCTATGAGATTAATAATTGTCCCCTGTGGCTGTGCTCTGACATAGTACATTGRACAAGACAATCAAGCTGATATGATATAACTACAGCAAATCTGATAGAAATGGGACTAAGACAAACCAATATATTTTTAGGGCTATGGTAACAGTCTTACAAACTGCAAAATGCCAGATTTCAGCAGGTACATGCTTAATCTTTGCACAGGAAAACAATCAACACCAACTCAGAGGAACAGAGAGATGCAGAGGAAGTAGATAGGTGAAGGCTAACATTTATGGAAGACAAAGTGCAGAGGACAGAGTTTTAGTAACTCTTCATTAATAGCAATTATTTGAAATAACCAAAGTAATGTAAGATTTTAAATAATGCTAATCAATTTACAAAATTGAGCTAATTATGTGTATTCATTCTTGCTCTGCACTTGTCAGAAAGCTTAGCACAACTTTCAAAAGCACGTGTTGCTCTTCCTGCCAGTGGAATTGCTGAGCTAGTAATACAATGCCCAGAATGGCACACTGCTAATCTAACCAGTTGGCCCTCATATTTGAGATCTGGTTTAATAAAYGTATTCTGTTTTCAGTCTTTTGAGTCAAAAGAACAGGTTTAGGTTTGTACAGTTTAGTTTCTTAAAAAAAGAAAAAACAAAAAATCAATCACCATTCAATCCAGTAATCTTTCCATGCAATTGCATTCAATTTTTCATTCCTATCTCTTGCCTTACAGTTACTTTGATATTACAGGAATCTCTTTCCTATGAAAAATTTGTCTTGGTGCAGGTTATCATTCCTTAGAAGACAGAAAGCAAACTAATTCTCACCTTTTCAATGTGCAGGTTAAATTACTAGGCTGTGCTTTCAGTCTTCTTGACATTATAACCCAATTCTAGATGATTACTTCCAATTTGATTTGGTACTCTGATTGAGAACGATAGTGTGGAAGCACTGAGTGGTTTGGCTACTATCTTTTCACTTAAGAACACACAGAGCCCTTAGCTATATTAGAAAACAATATGTTGTTCAAAAAGAATCATCAGTGTGACATTATTACTTAATCTGACCAAAAGGTAAGCCGTAGCCTCAAAGAAAGGCTGCCTTTTTTCCATATTAATTAATGTAATTACGTTCTGTTAATGCTCTTTCAAGAGCAGAACAAAATTGACAAGAAAAGATGGCATATGTCTTTCCCAAGCTGTTTTTGTGACCCTCAGTCAGCATCACTAGGTCATTGCCAGGGACACTTTAGCTATTCTGTGATGCTTTGAAGTGTTCGTTTATCTTGAGACATGGSAACATACAGAATACATAGCATTTTCTGAAGACAGGCATTATTAAATAGTGCAGAGTAGAATGCTACTCCACAGAATCATTTCAGCTGGAAAACACCTTCAAGATCATCAAGTCCAACCATTAACCCAGGATGGCGAAGTCCACCACTGAACTATGTCCCTGAGTGCCAATCTAMAAGTCTTTTAAATACCTCCAGAGATGGTGACTTAACCACTTCCTGAGCAGCCTGTTCCAGTATTTGACAATCCTTTCAGTCAAAAAACTTTTCCTAATATCCAATCTAAACTGCTCCTGGCACAACTTAAGGTTGTTTCTTCTTGTCCTAGTGTTCTTGCAAAGCCTTTCTTTCCCGAAGTGGATCTTTCTTGATTTGAGAAGACACATCCTACTTTGAAACTACAGCCAATTCTGACAGCAAGCCGGTAAGGATTAATGCTGGGCCCTCCTACGTACACACCGAAATCACAGTGAGACTTCTCCAACCAGATGTCCCCTGGGATCACTGGTATGGCAGCCACAAGGAATCTACACACAAAACAGGCAGGGACATCATTACCAACACTGAGCTACCAGAGAACCAGCTTCAAGGCTCCCGCACGCTGCCCCACAGCTGAGCTGAACCTAGCTGCCATCAGACAGCGCCTCAAGCTCTCACCTGGCTGAGGACCCTCTGCATCACTGTGGGCTCTTAATTCCCCCCACACTGGCAGAAAGAGCAGTTTATCACTAACACTCGCTGTGCCCCAGATGCTGAGCCCACAGGTCTGGGGATCCCCCACCAGCGCCCACAGCCCGCTGAGCAGCTCCCTCCTCCATGCTAACCCTTCAGCCCCTGGCTAAGCTGGGACATGGCCATGGGGTGGCCAAAGGCCCATGAGGAGGTTGGAGGGAGCCCTTGGCAAGGCCTCCCTGCCAAGAGGTGTCCATCCATCCCTTCAGCCCTGGGGCTGAGCCCCCAGTGGAAGGGGAGTGAACTGCTCTGCYGCAGGAGAGTTTGGGGGCAGGGGAAAGCACCTGGTCTTCTTTTGGCTTGTGTGGCACTGAGCAGGGGACAGACAGACCTGGCGATGTCACCCACAATTGTCCTGCCATGGAGTGGAGCTAATACTCACCTGTCTAGGCTGCGTTAAACATTAAACATTTGTGAATGATGGTGTCACAACCTCCATGCTAAGAAAAGAAATGTATAGTCCAGACAGCAGGAAACTGTCCATGCCAGCATTTTCCTGAATTTAAACATTTTTGTATRGCAGCAAATGACACCTGTATATAGAAACCAGGAGTTCTAGTCCTTAAGCTTTATCTGGAAATCTAGCTGTACCTTATTTTGTTTTTGTGGAGCACTGCAGGTGAATGTGACCATGGGGACAAGGAAGAGAGGAGTGCAATTGGACTGGATGACCTCCATGCTTCTATGAATTAATTTTTGAGGATCAAGAATCATGCTATCATGTTGCATCTTTGTTTAAATAAAATACATGTTTCCTGGGCTCTGGAAGAAAATTTTAACTATGCAATGTGTGTCTTCCTGCTTAATTCAGTTTAGGAAATTGCTAGCACATGAAGGCAGAAACAGGGGCACCTGTCTGGTGTGACTGTGTAAAGAATACGGGAATCAAAGAGGGCACGCAAGATGCAGCACTGGCGTCTATTTGAAAGAGTAAGGTAGCACAGAGGAAAAAAGTTACACTGATTTCAGTCAGGTGATACATGTGGCGAAGGACTTTATTCATATTAGAATGTTGGGATGTTGGATGAGATTAGGAAAGAAGCCAACAACTGTGGGGACACAGTTGTTCCTCATGAAAGTTAACAGACTACTTAATCAAAGAGTCTGTGATCTGAGAAGAGTATACTTTGCTAAACAAACTTTTAAAAAGTGGTTAGGATTCAGTTACTGGAAATAGTAACTGAATTTGTTCAGATGAAATTAAATAAGATGCAGATAAGTATTCAAGGCCTTGTCTTCAAAACAGTACATTTTGAGAAATTTATAAAATTATTCAGAGATGAGAATGCAAACCACTTCATCGTCCATTAATGTAAGTTCTGACAAAGTATGAATCCTTTTTTGAGAGGATGAAGAATTGGAATATTGTATCACAAAATCAGAAAAAAAATGTACTAGAARAATTAGGTGGTTCTGAAAAACAGAGTGATTGAAAATCTTCGCATGACTGAAAACCACAGAGAAACACTGAAGAGAACTGGGGGAAACTCTAGGAACATGTCTCTGGGCAAAATGAGAAATTTCTCTGGGATTCCCAGGATGGGGTGGATGCAGTGAAGACTTGCTGGCATGTGTACAGTCAGCAGCCATGGCTGCCCCTACAGTAATGTTTGTCCCAGTTCCTCTAACAACAGGTAATTCCTGTTATTTCATGGCAAAAATGAAAAAAATTAGGAAAAGCAAAGTCATGTATTGAGGGATCAACTACAAAACTCTCATAAACTTAAAACTTGTAAGAGATGAAGGACATAGACATACCAGCCAAACACAGGACATCTGGGGAGTCACTGACTGGGCCAAGAAAAAGATGGTAGACAAAGTATTGCTGAGCCTTAAGGAGATGCTGAAGATCACTACATACAACGATATTCTCAAGGAGATGAGAGATCTCTCACTTAAAAGACAGATCTGATCAGCTGTGTTCAAAATCAGGTGTACTAAGACTACAGTTTTAGTAGAATTTGTGATGTTGTTGAAAACAGAACAATTTGTGCTTTKTAGCTCTCATTGCTGGGGAGATTTTGTCCATTTAAATCGTGAAAATATATGGAAAGGAATTTAAATTAATTTTCTTTCTAGGTTTCTTTCTTTCAAGGCAGAAGATAAAAGCAAAGAAAACATTCTTTTTTGGGGATTAAAAGTATCACGTTGGGTGAGGACGTTGAAGTACARTTTTGTATAAGAAATAGCCCTCAAAAGAATCAGCCAAAGGTAGCCTCCTTAAACTAAGGAGGTATGATATACAGACAGTTTCAAATGAAAGTGTTTCTGAGTAACATACAGACATTTTCAAATTGGTCTTTCTGGGTAAAATGTAAACGTGGTTTTTATGCGTGCCTCTAGGTGGTGCTAACGCTATTTCAGTGGTTAAAATAACAGTTTAGGAAACTTTTCAAGCACCAGCGAAAAACTTCTGCCCACAGCTTTTGAGTAGAGGGAGGAGCATCTATGCAACAGACCACATATTGATGATTTGCAACTAAGAAAAATTCACACATTTAATTTCTGATAAATGAATCACCCAAAAATCTATGCTCAAGTAACAAAGATCTTGTTCAAAACCACAGAAGCTTATTGTTTCAGAAATTGAATGAAAAGCCCATCTTTAAGTAAATGTCAAATCACAGAGTTGTGGCATGCTGGACGTTGGTTTGCTTGCTATTTGGAGCACCATCTTACACAAGCACTAATCTAATGACTGAGCTCGTGTTTGTACCACAAACTATTTTGATTTTGCCTATAAGTAGCATGGAGTAATTCTCATGTTGTAGGATCTGTGGCACTAGAGTCACAGCTCTATCAACATTTTTAAGGCCTTTGGGAGAGCAAGCCCTTTTAAGCCTTTAAGTATTTTGGTGAAAAAGCAAAGCAAAACTTTCTACTGGAAGAGATTTGCGCACAGTATGCAGGAAATGGAAGAAGCTGACATTATTTTATGCCTACAGTAAAACAGACAGTCCTTTCATACTAAATAAGACATGATTATTCATTCAGCCATGTTTCCTTTGGACTGTAGTGTAATATTTCTACATAGTTCAGGATACTTTTTCATCCTTCTGCCTCATTCACACCTACTTCCCTTGGCAACCTAGGTTACTTGGCATTCTGATGCTTACTTATTGGCTTTTGGATACCAAAAAGTGGGAACTCACTTCTGAGTCACTGTTTCTGACTGATAATTTTCTTTTTTAGCATTAGTTTCCAGTTGAGGCAAAGTTCAGAGACAGGTTGTCCTGTAACTCACTCAATATTTTATCAAATTAAAGGGAAATCTCTTCAAAGCAGTTTATGAGATGATAAGTGGACTGCACAGCCTGGTGAGAGAGGAGACGTCTRGGTGATAGGGATGTGCCTTGAACTCACCCTGATCTACTGCCACCCAGGAAGTGCTTTGTACTTGGTACTGTGCCTGGTGGAGTGCAGAATGAACAGGCTGTGAACCTACTCCCTGCCTGGCACACATCTCAGTGCAGGGCTGTGCTACATCTGTTGTTTCAGGTCAGGTCACCAAATGACCTTATGGATTCACCTGGGAACTTGGCAGTGTAGTGTTGTCAGGGGAAATTTTRTTTTCACTGTGGTCAAAATAGTAAAACTCCACAAATTTCTCCAAATGTAATCAGAAAGTTCTATTTCATAAAGGGTAACCAACTCTGTTGACCTACAAATTGCATGTGGAAATGTTTGTATGACTGAAAACCACAKACGTGAACCAAAGAAAGCTGAGAGAAACTCTGCGAATGTGTCTCTGGGCAAAATGAGAAATTTCTCATTTTCCTGGAGTCCCAGGATGGGGTGGGTGCAGGCGAGGCATGTCAGCATGCGTATGGTCAGCAGCTGAAGCCACCCCAGCAGTAATGTTTGTCCCACCTCCTACAACAGATGATTCCTGTGATTTCATGAATACTGAATAGACAATAARGGAAAATTATTATAACCAGAACAASWAGTATTTTGTTTTCCTCTGGTGGGGCTCACTTACTTAAATTTGTGTCTCCCTTTGCTTTTCTTGACTCTCTTATTTTCAAAAGTATGTTGTCCTAGAGCGTCCCATCCTATCCACCACACATTTATCATCCCTTAGGAATCTCTTTTGGATTAGTTTTGGATTAGGTGCTGCGCACTGTTGGAACGACAATAGGACTCGCGGACAGACAGTGCCTTGCAGGGTTGATCCTTTAATTTGTAGTGCAACACAGACATGTGCAATYAGCATGGGTCTGAGTGTGGTGAGCTAACCACATAGGTAATACAAATTGCTCACTGCTTATGGGTAATTAACCTGCTAATTATTCACAAAACATTTTGCTCTGTGGCAGTTTTGTAAGTTGACAGGAATCACCCAAGCTGAAAGAAACCTTTAAAAAAATCTTTTTACCGTTGCCTCACTTCATGTCAAATCACATCACCTCTCAGAAGAACGTTTTTGTATATACAATGAGGTAATAGTGAAAAAAGAAACTCCTTCGTTCCACATGAATGCCAGCTGTCATTTCAAGTAACCAGAGATACCCATCTATGTGAGGAATAAAGGGGTACAAACAGTGTGCCTTTGAAGAACCTGTACCTATCCCTATTTCAAATTTTAGCACTTGGATAAATTTTAGATAAGGTTTATTTTATATAACACCAGAAACTTAAACTGTGATTCTACACTTTTATGCCTCAACATTTTTATATTTTTTTTGTTAAATGAGAGACTTTCTTAATGATTGTGCTTTTTCTAGCCATTTTTTGCTCATGATATTCTATAAAGGTAATCTGTATGCCTTCTATCAGTGCATTCTTAGTACATGTGGGTACAAAAAATTATGGTGAATACCTGAATCTTCTACAGTAATGAACAAGATAAGTATAGAGCTGCACCAAATATTGTGAGCTACATCATGTTCCTGGGTGTGGGATCTTTGAGGCTGCTTGGGCAGTCAGGTCTTGTTTTCTTAAGACTTCAGACTATGGTAGAGACAGCTACTCACAGTGGTAGTGGGCTTGCTGGGATTTCATTTTTCTCCTTCACCTCAAGAGGATATAGACTTCTCTGTATCATAACCCCCCCCTCCTTCCTGCTGGGTTACAAACACTGACTACAAGACTCCCCGGTAGCTTGTTTTATAATAAAAACCGTCTAACCTGCCAGACCTTTTCCCTTACTTTCCCAGAACTGCCATGTTTTCTCCCTTCAGTGCTCCAGTACGTAGCACTGTCTCTAGTCCTGTTCTTGCATTTTAGTAGAAAGGAGAAGGAGGACTGACACTATGAGCTGTTTTGAAACTCCCCACCTTTAGGCTTATGAAGTAGATGGCATTATTATCTCAAATATGACACAGCTTGAAAAATAGCTGTGCTTTGAAAAACTCCATTCTTTCCCTTAAATGACAGGATGCGAATATCKTAGAAGATTTCTAGGCATTGAAATGGTGCATGCACTGTAACTAAGCCTTAAGGATAACACAAAAGGTCCTTTCCAAAAGGGTRAGTGGAGGACTGGGCAAAAGCCTTTTGAGATTTTTTAGTTCATACTAGACCATTTGTCCATTATTCTTTTCTTGCCTTTGAAAATGGCTATTGTTCTGATGTGCAGGAGTAGTGGCATTCATATCATAATGCCCTTGAGCACTTGTGAGTTGCAGTGAATTGCCAGCCACAGGGAGAAAAAACATCTTTCAAGAGTCTCTGCTCATTACATGTCTTGTGGCAGCATAAAAAGTAATAAAATTAGACAAAGTATCCTGAATTCATTGGATGTATGTGCCTGCCTTATGGTGTTTTGGTATATCAGGAAAGTGATAGCGATAGTATTAAATATGGGTTTGTTACAGTTGTGCTGACTGAGTGGAAGTTGCCTTTTATAAAAACATGCTGATCAATATCACTGATATTTTAGTGTTTAGTTTGYGTTTTAGTGCTTTCCTTTATCCAAGATTTTGGATTGCTCTTCAGTTAGTGGTTGTGGTGAAAATTTTGGAATTATCACCTCTCTGCTTCTTATTGTCAAAAGAATTTCCGTGTATGAAATGGAACTGAGTTTTAACTCTCATTTTGATCCTGTCATGCAGGTTTTTTGTATGTTTGTTTTTACGCTGTACTTTGTATTATGCATTCAGGTAAGGAAAGGATTTTGTCCTAGTTTCRTGAATAAACAAGGAAAGGGCTAATAAGATTACTTATGTTTACCATTCCATACTGAGTTTCAGCATTAAGAATGTAGAGATTCACAATAGAAATGTTAAGACTGACATGAATGAGAGTGTATATATGTGAAAGTACCAGTAAAATTAATTTAAAAAAAAAAAAAAGCAAAAACCAAGAAGGAATAAGCCATGTTGATGGCATCCAGATTAGCAGCTGGTAAGTACAAAGCACATTTACTTCCACCTTCTCAAGATATTTCAAGAAGGAAAATGAAGGATAAGCTAAGATAAAGGACAGGCTACATATGGAAATGGAATCCGARGAATGATGAGAAAATCGCCAGTGTTACCTAATGACTTACAGGGGTGTTACTTGGTGGAAAAGGCAAAATACCATCATTCTTGTCAAGCCCTAACAGGCACAAAAGGCAAATCAAGAAACCAGCACACAGTTGCCAGTCTAAGACAGTTGATATCATGAATAGCCAGTGTCCCTTGTCTTGTCACTGTAGTGGACAGACTATTGGAACATGAGAATATGGGTGTGGGAGAATCCATGTGAGTGGAATCAATTTTGTTTCTGTTGCCATTGCTTATTACAGAGTTTCACGCTGAGCTTTGTGCAGCAGGAGTATTGCAAAAAGCCTACCTAGTTTGTGGCTGTTCTCAGATCTGTAGATATCCAAGAGATAAATGAAGAAGAGAAAGTAGTATGCACAGTTATTTATTAATTAATATAATTAATATACAYATACGATGTGAGCTTTGTAAACACTGTAGAAATATTTCAGCTGTTTTCTGTATTAGACACAAGTTATCCCAGACTGTCACACTGCCTATATGATAGTGCTGAAGCAAAACCCAGATTGGGATCTGAAGGTCTAAAAGATCCTGAGTCTTTTGACTTCAAATTTGATAAGGGTTTGCAAGCATAATTCATTCAGTTTCACTTCATTTCTTTGATTGTATCCTTTGCTTGTATTCATGCTACAAGGATYATAAAAAATACAATAAACTTCACCACTTAACATGCCAGGAACTGAAGGTGAAGCCCAAATGCAGTTTATTTCCTTTATAAGTGAGTCTGTCAAAGACTCCACAAGGAATCAAAGAGCCAAGACAGTTGATAGCTTACAGACATATACCCAGGACAAGTGTGCCATGCAGTCCATCCTAGAAATTGTTTTTCGCTCTGCTACTGAAGGAGTGTGAAAGTTTCTGGAAAATAAAGGCTATTATTTTATTACCACAGTCCTGCTTAAGTAAATCACTCTCAGAAAATTTGTTTATTATATAGACTACTTTGAGAACTTCTTTAAAGAAGTTCTTGCCAGTAGCAGTTTGCAATTGTCAGGTGTACGGAGTTCTATTTTATTGAATTGCCAGAAGATGAGAAAAAAGTCACAGCAATGGTCTCACCATTCTTTCATTTATGCACTTTTTGACACAGTAAAGAGACAGGATGGGAAAGCTGAAAGCAAATTTCTGCAGAGAAGCAATGGTTTGTTTTCTTTTTGATATTCTCTTCCCTCCTTCAAAACACAGATGAACTAAAAGATACCAATTTGGAATACTYTGGATTATTTCTTGCTAGGTGGATGGCCAATTACTGTCAATGAGTTTGTGCATTTTCAGAGATGGAAAACAGTATGTCTTTTACTGAGGCCAAAATATGGTCTTCATTTGATCTTAACAACATATGACAGTGAAGCCTAAAACACAACATAGAGATAAAATACCAAACCCAACCATATTACAGTGCACTTACTGAGTGCTCTGTTGAATGAATAACAGCTAAAATTTCCTTTTATTTTGAGAAATGATATTACCTTCAGAGCAGGCGTGCTGTTTTCATGATTTATGCCTTCTGTAGTGTGTAATGGCGATTCTTATCAGAGTTYGGGAGGTTTAGTGGAACACTGTACAGAAGAGTAGAGGTTTCTCGGACAGAGTAGGTTAAAAGAATAATCAAGGGATTTACGATGTGACMTTTTTAGCATAGGTCATAGTACTTCAGTCTGTATTTCTTGCATCAAAACCACTACTTGTGATGGAGTGAAAATATTGGATGACATAGGAGTTAATATTTGTACAATGGGGGAAGTTCACCTCACATAACTGTAGATATTTACAGTACAGTACATTTACAAGTCGCTCGCCCCTTGTGGAGAATGGAGCCAAGTAAATACCTCTAGAGTGCAAGCCATCTGATTTATTTCAGACATAAGACTATTGGAAGTGAATGGTGTATAGGAGAAGGCACACTGCTCAGTATTTACTTAGCCTTGAGGTCAGTTGCCCACAGCATAATCTATAAGCCAGTCATCTTCCCCTGCATAGGAGAGATTGTTGTCAAAGGTGCCTAGTGACATTTCAGATGCCCTATGGCATCTCTGAAGGCTTAGGCCATGTGGAACAAGTCCTGCAGGATGCTCTCCTGGACAGGCAACTGAGGCCAAGTGGGATATATTAGGACATCTAAAATGACATAAAAAATAAACTAATCCTTTTCTGTTTATTTCAGTTTATTCTGCTTTTGAAAGATTTACTATGTCTACCCTCAGTTTCTCTTTTAAGTTTGTCTATCCTCCCTAACCAAGTGTGTTTTCTAGGTCTCATTGCTCTTATTGCTCTGCTCTACGCTTGTCTGGTTGTTCTGCATCTTCCTTGAATTATGGTCAAGAGAGTTTCAGCAGAACTGCAACTTTTCCAACAGTTTATAATTCCGTTTCAAATAATTTTTTTTTRTTTTTCATACCTGAATAACATTTTACTTTTCCTGAACAAGATCTTTTTTTAATTGCTATTTTGTCCTCTAACATGATTTCAATCCGTTCCTATTTAGTGTTGCTAGTATCTACATTGTATCACTGAGGTAGTTAATACGAATACTGAAAATATTGCATGTAGAGAAGACCCTTGCAGAACTTTAGTCACTACATCTTTCCAGTCTCTCAGTGCCACACTAGCAAATGCTCCATCGGTTTGGTTATCTACCAATGTTTTTCCATCCTATGGACATTTAATCTAGAATATGTTTGGTAGGAACAAGTAGGAGATAGACGCTTGGCTAAAGTGAGTTATTATGTTGCCCTAGAAGGAAACTAGAATGGTTTGAAACAATGCATTCTTGATAAACTCCCACTCTCCTCTTTTTCTTCTAGGTAATTAATTTTTATCAAGGTGGTTTTTTTGGGTTTTTTTTTTTGGTATCTGAAACAGGACTGAAGTTGTGTCAACTCAAACCTTTATCTCCTTTTAAAGAGAGGCACTGTTTTTTATTCCTTAGGCCTCTGATGCCTCCCCCTTTCTCCAGAAGTTGCCAGGAATAACTGCTGACATGCTGCATCAGCCTTCTTTGCTGGCATCTTAGAAGCAACTCTGTAAGGCTAAGCAGATTTGAAAACATCTAAATTATGTTTCAAGGCTATTCTCCACACCCCCTTTTTTTCCTCTTTCTTGTACTGGGAATTGCAAGCTTTGTCATTTCTTATCTACCAGACCTGTTGATCTGTGGTGTGCTTGATCTGATGGGCACTTCATTGGGAGTAATTCTGAAGTAGTATTACTAAACTTGACATTTTCTGCTTATAATTTGGAATAAGTAATATTACCTTTACATTCTTCTGTTTTCAGACCTTTTCTTTCTTTCAGTTACCTCTATAAGGAGACTCCCTTGCTATATGCGTAGTGTTCAGTGCCCAAAGCAGAGACTTTGATGAATCCTTGTTGCTGGGCATCCTCTCCTTTTACTTTTGCAGAAGGCGGAAATTCTTTCCTTCAGGCTCCTTACAGACAGATGCAAATAAGAAGATAAACCTGAAATGTTTAAACTTTCAACTGTAGTTCCTGAAAGATGGCCAGAGAAATTTGTTTTACCTCAGAAGTGCACCCTGTTTGTATGTGTAGGGTTGGCCTCAGCACATGGCCAAATACCCACACATTCGTTCACTGCCAGCAGCAAGACAGGGGGAGAACAAGAGTGAGAACATTATTCAAAATATAGACAGGGAAATAATTTACCAATTAATCTAAGTATTTGAATACTGATTTGGGTATTGGGAAGCACAGATAAAAAGCACAGATATTTAAAACTCTCTTTAACAGGTTAACATTCAGGCTACCAGACTCCTTGAAGATCAGAGCATCCRTTTCATCCCATTGTAACTCCTTGGGTTGTTCTGAAAAACTCTGCATGGAGATTTTGAAGGACCAAAAAAGACTTGTGTTTCATCTCAGTTCTGAAGTGTTGTCATTCTCTTCTCTTCAGGGATGACTTGCACTGGTATAACTTGGAGCAGAAGTAACTCAATACGCAAAAAGTGATGATCACTCTACTCAGGGAGAAAAAGGGTGAGAGGGGAGCTGTATGTTGCCTATAAAGAAAACAGACTGTTAAACATTAAAAAGGTGAAAAACTGTGTAAGATGAGTAATAAAGTCTGTGGAGAAACATAGATAGACTCATCCMGGAATGGAGAATGTGGCCTCTGACTGTCAGAGCCTGGATGCTCTAGAATAACCGGCTAGGACAAGTAACACTGACCAAAAACTGCTTCAGATTAAATTTCTGAAAAGAATGACATGGCAGGGTGTGATAGCAGATGTTTGGTTCCCAGGCTTCCTTTCCTAGCTTTGTATTTTATTGGCTTAAAAAAATGAGGAGTTAAAGGAGCATCCCATGGCACTTTTTTTTCACAAAATGGAGTTTTCACATTCATTAAATAGAAATGACTGTCTAGATAACTCTTTTTCAATGCGATTTTCTTTTGTTCTGGATTTTCAGTTCTGTCATCACTATCTTTCAGGTTTTCATAAGCATCTGCTGCCTATTTGGCTAGAACTTGTTTCTGTGCAGAAAGTTTCTTCAACCTTAGTGACTCTATGATGATTTTATGATCATGCAAGCTGCTGACCTCTGCTTGGCATTGGTAGTGAATCCCTGAATGGCATTTCATGTAGGAAAGATTTATTAGAAAAAACTTTTAGTTGCTTGGTAAACTGGCCATCTCACTTCAAAAGTGCTGATGTATCTATAGCCAATCCTTTAAGGTGGACTGGACTAAACCTGGACGTTGTAAATAATAGGGACTGCTTTTTTACTGATGTTAAAAGGAAAATTTCCAGTGGAGATTAGAAGCAAGAACAAAATGAACATTGGTATGTCTTTGAATAGCTATAGGTCACACATGTAGAAACTGTGTTTTGGCTGCTGTTGTCAGAGCTGAAAAAGGGGAAAGAACCTAAACTTCCTGCAGATTCAACCATTAATTTCTCAGACCCATTAAAGATAAATTATACTATCCATTTACCAGACACTGGGTATAGCTACGGTGAGAAAAATGGCCAGCATACTGATAAATTAATTGTACTAATTTCTTTCACTACAGGTAGCTCAAATTGGAGAATTGCATTTGAATTTATCCCAAGTTCAAATTGCATGTGGTTAGGGCAAGAGCAATGAGAGCTAAAAGGCTGATAAATTTTCATGTATCCCAGAACCATATGGACCAATGGCTTCTAGTTTCCTAAGTGAATTTCCTTTATAAAGTTTTGTTTCAGTGCAGACCCTCAAAATAGAAACAGTGTATGGATATTGAAATCATTCTGGTCACACTTTTATGGTGCATAGTTTTGCTTTTAAGCACTGGCCATAATTTAGTTCATTTTATAGTTGCATGGCCTTTTCATATCCCATTTGTTTAGTTGCCTGCCTTCTTCCAGGCCAAAGGGACTGCATTTCAGTGGTGAAATTTTTCCCATTTGAAAAAGAAAAAAAGCCAAAACAAACCAACCCCAAAACATTTTGGGATCATTCATGCTGAGAAACGTTGTAAATATGAGAGTACTTTCATGACAGCTACTTGGCTATGACGAGAAGCTAAACAAAAACATTTGAATACAAAATATTCTTAGTGACATAATTTCCTTTCAGTATTTTTTGGAAAGATTTTATGAGGACAAAACTAATTTTTGTGGTCAATGATATGCTTTTATTTTAAGTCTAACTGGATACAGAATTATGCAACAGAAGTCCTTATGTCTGATTCTTCCCAGACCTTGGCAGGAATAAGTTTACTGCTTACAAATTTTCAGTGGGACAAAAAACTCCAGTGAAGTGAAAACAAAATAATGCACCTATCTAGTAAGTACAATGGATTATCAGTAAATAAAATAAAGTAAAACTTTTTCTTGGGAAAATTAAGGAAAGCATACTTTGAGTGTGATTGACATTTCTTTGCTCCTRTCTCACTGATTTCAATAGAGATCAGCAGAACAGAATGTGCAGTAGCTTGACTTATGTTGTGTCACACTTTCATAATGAAAGTACAATATGTGGATTTCCTCCAATGGTGCCTACTATTGCCCCTTACTTCTTTTCCCGACTGCTCTAATTATCCAGTATGTAATGATTTTCATCCTTCCCAAGGTAGCAGTAGCCCCTAATAAATTACATCCGTCAGAATAATGCAGGTTCACAATACTTTTTGAGTTGTCCCAAACCTTCCTCAGAGCTGTGTTGTAAACCTTTCTTCCAGAGGAACCTCCAAATAGCATTCAATTTATAATTAAGAAAAATCAGCAGCTTCTTCTCCCTCTGATCTTGATGTTTTTGTCTTTCCAGCATCTTCCCGCAGAACTTCCTCCTGTCTTTCCAAAGGGTTTACAGCCATTTGGTTGTGGTTTCTGTATTCCTCCACATGACTATCACTCTTACCTTGGTTTGTGGTTACCACTGTTGACAAAGACGRCCTCTATCCCTTAAGTTTCACTACTCAGAGCAAAGAGATATTGCTCTCCATTTTATATTCCTTGGCTGTGGGCAGCTGTGTGCAGTGGGGCTCTGAGGAGAATGGTTGGTGCAGTTTTGTTCTACCTCATATAGGGTTCAAAGCTGAAGGGAAGAAGGTTAAACATCCCCCTAAACAAATCTATCCCTTGGGTGATAGGTGCAGCTCTGAATAAAGCAGGCATGCCATGATTTTGGATCTTTTCCTGAATCCTGCTCTTTAGATCATTGCCAATTTAAGTGTTGCATGGAACAAAAATCATATTTGGGACCATGTTGTGAAGTCTTTTTTCAAGAGGACTTGTTTTTGGGAGGAAAGGTGTTAACGGTAATGATGTTAATGCTAATCTTGATGAATTAGTAGTTTCATTTTCAGAGAAACAAAATTAAGGTTCCAAACACTCCAGGCACAGTGTTGGATCCTTTTTGCCAAGCCCACAGTCCAGTTCAAACACCACGCCCAGTAAATCTGGTCACTGGAGAGAAGAGTTTCACTAGGAGAGTGAGAGCATCTTCTTGCCTTCAGCTTCCTCCACTGAGCCGCTGGAATGGCTTTCACCATTTTTGAAGGGCCAGGTTTAGGATACAAGCCATAAATAGCCACAGAAAGAAAATGTTTATGCTTGATCAAATTAAAATTTTTTTACTGGTATTTTGGTTTTACTTATAAAACTAAAATTGGCAACCCAGACTCTCAGGGCACTGAGCTGCTATGCAGCAGCAGCAGCAGCAGCAAGAACAGCCACATTTTAAAGGACATTAGGAAAAGCAGTTAGGCAGAGATTTCTTCCTATAGGTAGACTTGTTCCCTGTCACCTTCTGTTTCTTCTTGTATAAGGATTGTCTAATCTTCATTCTGAAGTGTTCGTGCTTTTCTTAAGGTTTTATGCTGACAGATCTCAAGAGTTATTGGATAACTCAGCAAGACATATGTACAGTTAATTAGAAATGAATGTGATATTACATCAAAAGGCTTCAACTGTTAAGTTTTAAATGGTTATAATTAACTTGCTCTTTGATTCTGAGCTGGAATGACTAAAGAGACAATGAAGGTCAATTTCCGTTCACTTGAAAAAATAAAAAAAGAGAATAGCCACTAATTTAAAAAAACCCAAGCCCTTCAATTGTGAAGCTGTTCATTTGTGCTGTACTGCCTTGATGTGAAGGCAAGGCAATGAAAATCCTTTTAATAGGCACTCCTGTTATCCTTTATTATAAAAATACGGAGTCCAGTTCACTTGATATAGAAGGAAAGAGGAGAGTCTGGTCAATGTTACTTAGTCAGCTTTGTGCATATTTAGATTTGAATTTAAGACTCCCAAGCTAAGGAAGACTGTTGATYTTTAAGTAGTATTTTTTGAGGCTAAGATCCATAATAAACTTTCAGAATTTGCAAATATATCTAGTGAGAATGGATTCATTTTATTAAAATTACAGATGTTTAGTACATCAAAACATGACTATTTTATTATCTAAATAAATATGTAAACTAGTTTTTAACTTTTTAGATAAGATTGGAACCCCTCGACCCTCAAAAGCCCTCTTCACCAGACCCTACATACATGAAATTCAGTTATTTAGACTAGATGAAGCAGGAGGCCCAGCCTTTTGAATTTTCCTCCCCATCTCTTTTGGATATACTTATTCCCAGACAAGTAGCTACCTTGGTTTGAGATTTGCTTACTGCTTTGTTTAATCCTGAGGGCATGCCRTTAGTTCCTTTGACATCACATGGAAAGGGCAAATGCAATGCATAATCACATCATTAGGACAAATACAAACACAATTATCCCTCAATAGTGCAGCAGAAGGAAAATACAATGTAAACACTAAAGTCCTGACTGAATGCTTATCAAAGTGAGTGGTTGRCTTTGGTTCTGGCAGAAGCAGCTTGGCTGTGCAACTTTCTTATTTATTCTTCCTCTCCCAGTAATGCGACAGCAGAGTGTCTCTGTGGGTGGCAGTCACACTGAAACCAGCAGCACAGGCTGATTGATTGCCTGGGCCACAAATATTTTTAAGACTGTGTCCTTTAAAACAGCACTGATAAAAGTTAGTTTACTCTGCAACAGAAGACRTCTGCACTCATGCCATTGCTATCAAAAGTAGAAATGAAGAACATGGAGCCTGCAACTGCTGGACTATCCCAAACCCCGCATCCCATGGTACAGATTATGTGATGTACTTGGAGAATTCTAGTCCCAGCCTTGTGCTGGATTTTCGTGACCATATTTCCAAGGGCTTGAGTGGAGGACTTTTGGGAGAATAATGACTGCAGCCCCAAACCCTTCCTAGGAGAAGAAGCATCCAAGTTTCTGATTTCAGAAGCCTTCAAGAGAAGCATCTGAAATTTTTTTATCATAGGTTTTGGTGTTGTGGAAAGGTGACTCTGGCTATGGGAGTTCATAAAAAGCTATGTTGGTATAACATTAAGATCTAGAAACCTTTTTGGCAGTAGTCTGTCCATTATTAAAGTGAAGGTACTGCTAAAAAATGTTAAGGGACACGGAGAGACATTGTACAGCATCATGGGATAGGAAATAAACAGTACTACTCGGAAGGAAACAGTTTTAGGAAAACAGAGTACTGCAATTTCCCAAACTTGAATCTTACCAGATCACTAGACTTGACATCTTTACAGTGGGAGATTTTTGTGATCACTAAGAAAAATTGTTTCAGTGCAATACCTTATCCATTAGGCAACACCAGGCCCTAGTTTGAAAAGCGAGTATTTGCTTTCTCTAGAATGCAAGGAAAGAGTGTTACTGGTGATTTCAGTTATGTTCCCTTTGACAATCCCATTCCAGTTTTGAGATCTGACAAGAAAGAAATCTGAACTAATACATGCAACCACAGGTTTTTATAACTTCTTTAGATATAATTCTCTCAAGTTTTAAAACTGAGATTGTTGTACCTGCATTACAATTAAGATGCCTTTATTTGCCTGTTTTGTAGATACAACCTGAGATTTAAAGCTAGATCCTTATTTAGGTATCCACTTTGTATCTCAGAAATCAGCAGTGGGAAAACTTGAATATTCAGTGCTATTAATGCTGAACTTGTGGGATTTCTGCATTCAGATGTGAGTCTGAGTGAGAACTCAGCAACATTGTCCAAGTCTGACAACACAGAGCTGAAGCTGGAAAGACCTGTTAAATATAAGAATATTTCCTTGGTTCTTACAGGAGTGTGCCTTATGAGACCAGGTCAGACTGAGGGCTCCCCAACAGTGGACCTAGAATAAAGTTTTGATTTTCAGCTGTGTGCCACCAGGTTCACTTCGTTTGTTACTGAGGCAGGTGCTACCAACCCAGAACTGCAAAGCTCTCTGACTGGATGGGCAGCAAGCTTGGAATAACTCCTGAAAGAATATATTGAGAAACAGAGAGCATTAATAGGCAAWGAGATTAATAGGCAAAGATATTTTCTCAGAGAATAAATGGCTTTTTTCATTTTATTTGCTCCAGAGAAGATTTTTTTCTAAGAAAATGCTTCACAGTACTTGGCAGGTGAGAATGGCCCTTAGGAAATCTATCATCTGATTGTGCTAGCCACATATTTGAGTTTACATGTCTTCCTAGAGGAACCAGGGCTGGAAGGGGAAGGCTTTAAGCAGCATATTTGCATGCCTAACAGAGGAATAAGTCAGAATATTTGCAAGAGTTTCTAAATCAGCCTCATCCCATTATACTTTTTCTATTTCACTGAGGAAGTCTCTTCTCACCTGGAAGCTGGGGTTTTCAAAAAGTTAACAAATAAATTTTTTCAGGACAGTATTTTCTTTATCAAGCAAAAGGAATTAAGAAGATGAGAAATAACTAAGTTAACATCTTAAAAACTTTTAACTGTTCGAAGACTTTAACTTTGCACAGGATTTCTTCCCCTTTTTGTATGTGAATGGAAGTTCGTAGAGCATCCTTTTGAATTTTTCTGTCATGCTTTATGTGTATATGGTTTGTATGTGTGTATGTTTATTAATTTTAAAATGTAGATAGCTGTGAATATTGAAAATGGTAAAGAACTGTTCATAATTTATATTAATTTAAACTCTTTCACTTATTTTCTTGTTAGTTGGGTACATTTTAAAAGATTTTATTTCAAAATTTATGGTTTCAATGCACTTAAAAAATCTGAGGTAGCCGAAAACGATACAGCGGAATATGTAGTGCATAGTCATCTGTTGCTCTTAGACATCTACATACTTCAGAAGAAAAAATGAAAGAAACTGTTTGTAACTTGTACCTCTGTTACAAAAAATAATTTGAATTGTTAACTGTACTGTAATTTTAAAATCAAATTAATTCCTTAAGATATGTGCTTCTTGTCTACCTTTTTGCATTCCTCACTACATTTACTGGACAGTAATTGTAAAATACATGCTTTTTTCCTCTCTTTATTCGTGAATCTGTAGCACTATATAGCAAAGACTTTTTACTGTTACCTCGTAGAATGAGGACTTTGGCTATAAAGCTCATTACACAGAACTCACTGTCTAAAACAAAGTAGAGAGCAAGGTAAGAGCTAAGCTCTCTTTAGTTTAAGATCAARCTCTCTTTAGTTTTAAGTTTATTTCTAAATGACATAAAACACAGAGATAAGCCTTGTGTAAACTGAAATGAGCTTTTGCATAACGTTTTTTTGATATCAGTTTAACGCCTATTTGGTATCAGTAGAACACTTAAATAGAAGCATATAACTTTCCATCTAGACARCTCTTGGCTGAGTATTTTGTTGGCCTAATATGCTAGCAGATATTTACTACTTTTTTTCATTGTTATCCTTAACTTGTGGCATATTGTGTAAATGCAATTTATACTTACATATCATATAAATAGCTTTTGTGGTCTAGCATGGCATATACAAAGCAATATGCTAAAATAGATTATCCATGTGCAGCTAATTGCAAGAGAGTGCAATGGATATATGGTTGTGTGTTATTGTAATTAAAGATAGGAATGTAATGCAAAAGTAAAAAAGAGTAAAGACATATATTCAACGTTGATTTTATATTGGGTATTCTCTGTTGTGTCCTCTTAATACTCTCTAGTTACTGAAATCTGTTAAAGATAATTCATTTAGGCAAGTTGCTAATCCTATAAAATGCTGTGGGGACAATTTTTGCAGGTCTTCTTTGCAAGCAAAGGCTTACTTTGAGCAAGATGATGCGGGTCTGAGGTTGAAAGCATTCTTGAAATACTGCAATTATATATCTCCGCACCATGCCAGAACTCCATAGTTTCGGGTTGGAAATGATAATTTCTGTGATTATTTTAATAAATCAATTTTACTTGCTCAGATTTTTTTATGTAGAATTAATTTTCTCTGGGTAGGATTTTACTTTTTCACATTTTTAACTTCCCTCCCAAGCCAAGGACAGAAATCTTCAAAAAACACTGATGATAAAAAGACTCTTTACCTTAGAGAGTATCAAATACAGCATTATTTTTTCCTACAGCCTAGATTAATGTGTTTAATACATACAGAATTGCAGACAGAATTATGAAATTAATTGGTATCAATTATCACTAGCATTACAGCAGAAAGATTAAAGGGCAAGTGAACAGAATATCCTGGCTGCCCTTATTATGTTTCTCTTAACAGTTTCATATTTTCTAGTAACCTGGAGTAAGACAAAAAAAAAGGAAGAAGAAAATCCTCCATCTTATTGGGAAATATTTGTGATGATAGTTTCACTTGCTGCAAAGCTCTTTAGCTGTGTATAGTTTGTGACCTTTAGCAAATCTGAAGTGTAAGGTAGTGTAAAGATTCATAGTTGATTTAGTTTTCATTAGATTAAAAACATGGTGAGAGATATTAGTACTGCCAAGTCGGTCACTTCCATTAAACATCCCACTCCCCCCTTCAAATAAAAAAGGAGGAAAAAAACCCTCAACTTTTTTTTTCCTTAGTTGAAAAATGTTTGGACAGCAAATTGTCTCTATGGTGGAGAGAGAGTTCTCTGTGGGAGTTTTGGCAGTCTGTGGTATGTGTCACTCGTCTCAGCAGAGCCAAGTTTAGATGCTGTCTTAGCTGAAAAGTCCATTCTGGAGTTAYAGAGCATCTTTCTGTTCTGGGAAGCTCCCCAGAAGAGGAAAAGGGATGACATTCATACACCCAGACCCAGTTGTGGTCCTACACCTCCTCGGATATCATTGCTTCCTCCCCATGGCCTCATTTATCCCTTTGCAAGCAAGGGGAAGACCTGAAGAGAAARCAGGAGACCCTGGTCTCTTTTAGGGTTGCAGCTGGTGGAGGAAAAATGAATATTTATAACACTGAACCTAAATAACTCGCTATAAGGAAGGCCTAATGCATGTACAGTCTGCAGAACAATGCAGAAAGCATTCCTCTCTTTTTATCATTTTACCTTTGACTAAGCTGATGGTTTTTCARTATTTAATTAGATGTGCAGAGCTGTTAGATGTCTAGGAGTGTCCTTTTCATTGTAATTTTGGGTTGTGTAGTTAAGTAAAATAAAAATTGGCAGTTAATTTTACTAAAGTTGTCAATTGCCCATCAGATGAAACTTTATCACTAGGAAAGTTTTGCTAGGCTAGATGTCAGTGACAGACTGGTTGTGTGTGTGTGTGTACGTAGAAAATACCATTGAAATGTTTCAGCTACTGTTGAGAATATGGTTGGATATAAGACATGTAATTAAGTCCAATGTCTTTTCTTACCTTCTATTCACATTACAGAGCACTCTAAAATGCCTGCATTTAAGTGGTCCCTGTTTGTATTGCATCTGTGTCCCTGTTGGAGCAGTGAGCAGGTCTCACGAGGTAACAGCGTGGGCTTGAGAGGGTGAACCCAGATTTGCAATAGGTCTTCTTGCTTGGTGTCTGCCTCTTGTGCTTGGAGCCACACTGCTGCCACTGTCACAGCAAAGATCGAGAGGCCTGACATCTACAAGGGAAGGATGAAGAGGAGCCTGGAAGACCAGAAGCTGGAACAGGCTGAACACCACAGCGCGGATGTTCTGGGAAAAAATGATGTCAAACTCTGCAAGATACACATGACCTCAAAATACATTGACGGAGCTGTGGCTGCTATCAGTCAGTACCAGATGGAGAACTTGGGAAATTTTACTAAGGCAAGAAGCACAAGCGTCTTGAGCAGTGCGCCAAGATGGCACATGTTTGGCGAGACATGCAAAACAAGCACAAAGATAGTCTGAGACCAAAAACCATCAAAAAAAGAAACAAAAAGCTGTACCCTATCCAGAGGTTCACTTTTAGGGCATAAAGCTGCTGTGTCTTAATGTTCTTAATTATTTTKAACAAGTATTTCTTCTTTAGCAGAAATTTGTTTTGGGGAAGAAAAGGATTTTCCCAGCTGGTTCATACAGCAAGAGGAGGGAAATTGTGGCTGCATAGGCCCACTGAGGAAATCTGCAGGAGGACATTACCTGATTTAAATGTAAAATGGGCGAAAAAAATCTTGTGTAGGAAAGACACAAGAAAGAGATAAAACTGATGGTATTAGGCAAAAGCCTATTGAACAAGAAGTGGAGCACAAAACTGACTGGGACAGGTTGGGAATTGAGGAGAAAGGGCAAGTAAGRTCACAGTTGAGGCATATTTTGGAAAAAGATGATGGGTTTGGGAGCTTGAGGAAAGATGTCTGWAACTGGAAGTCTGAAGTCTGTCATATGACATCCAGACCAGAGGATGTTTAGCAAAGGAGAGGGACTGGGAAAAGGCACACTTCTTGGAACAAGGTGACTGAACAAGGCTTAGAGCCGCAGAGGCTGAGGCTCCCTGGTTGAAGAGACAGGGCTCAGGAGACCTGAGAAAACTGAAGCAGTAATGACAAGGATGCTCCAGATTATGCCTTGAGGAGGTGGTTAGTGGCGGATGTCTGTGTGGAAAAGCAAGAGGTTCCAACCCTGAAAAAGGCACATGTGGGTCTGATTATGGAGCTGCACGCTGGAATTTSAGCTGGTTTCTTTTTGGTTTTTGTTTGTGGTGTGTTGTTTTTCTTTTCTTTTAGTCTGACACTCTACATAAAAATAAACTGTCAAAAAACATTATGGAAGTTGCAGTTTCTGCCAGCTCAGGGGTCTCTGGAGCGTGAGTCTCTGTAACATGAGTCTAAGTGGCACAGTCCATATGAGCTTAAAGTGTCCCCGTACCAAGGGACTGCTAAGACTTTCCCAAGGCAGCAGTTTATAGTATTACTTGCTGCTAAAAGGGTACCTGGAACCAATCATGGCTATCATGGCTATCACTTTCGCAGGAATGTGTATATGTATATACAGACATATATACATGTGCATATGTATGTGTATATATATATATAGATAGGTATGCAGGAAGGGGAAATATGTGATTATATAGCTAATATAGTTTTTTTTAATTTGGATCATACATAATGGCATAAAGGTGTTTTCACTTCTTCAGATTAAGGACCTGTCTTTTGTGTCAAGGAGCACCAGTGGCTGTAGCAGATGGCTGTGGAAGAACAAGCAGCTCTACAGCCATGTTATTTTCTCTCCCTCCTTCACAGTTTTCAGGTTCTAGTGATCTATGGGTCAGGGATTTCCTGTGCTGGAGGTGATATCTTAGTGTTTAATAGCCCTTGATGGATTTTTCATCCCACCCACAATATCCCCTGGCAATGAATTTCACAGTTTTATACTGTGTGTGAGGAAAGATCTGCCTTTACTTGTTTGTACCAGCTGCTTGATGTTTATTAGTTTCCTGTCATWTGAGGCACACTGAAAAATTGCTCCCTGTTCACTGTTTTGCTGCCATGCTTCAAGATTATTCAGGTGCTTGTTATTTCTCTATCTCCATCACCTCTTTCACAGGCTGAAAAGACCAAGTCAGTGACCTGCTTGGTACACTTTGATTGTACTTGTGACACTTTTCTGTGAGATATTATCATCTTACTCAGAAAGAAAAAAATTACATTTGAATTAGATCAGGTAGGCTAAAAACCACCAATAAATTCTGCGTGCAAGAAACCCATGAATGTTTCTTTACAAGTGARATAAGACTTGCTTACAAAGCAAAAAGGTGACATTTTAAGTTATGGCCATTTTGTATACAAAAAAATACTCTGCTTGTTATAGGAAAAATCTGATATTTTTAGACTTTACTTACATTAATTTGGAGGCACATATTTCATAATGTAAAGAAAGTAGTAAGTATTCCTAATGCCAGTTTGATTACATTCATTTATTCATTGATGCATTTGTTTTGGTGTTCACACCGTCTTCGTTAAACCATGTATTTGAATTTTCCAGCCATGCTTTTACTTAGTTGGACAGGGTTGACAGGTAGTAGTCTCATAAAYACTCGGAAGATTTTGTAGGTATGGGAAATTTTTGAGATAAAGTCATCATAAAAAGAAAGGAAAACTGCTATGATTATATCCCAAGAAAATAGTACTATACAGTTCCTCCAAATAGTATGTATCTATGGCTTTTCCATAAGTTTTAGCACAAGTTTTTTTTAAAAAAAGTGAATTAAAAAAAAAATAATGCGTTTTTCCTAACTTACAATCATAGCACCTTCCTTTGGCATGCTGGCGAAATACTTTCCTCCCTTTTCTTTGAGGCAATCCGTATTCTCTAGACAGGAACAAACCAGAGCCATTGCATGTAATTTGAGTCTTGCCCCTAGGATCTATCTTTTATAAAAAATATCATTGTTGTTGTTTTTTTAAAAAGTAACAGTAATGGTAAAAAATCAGTGCATTAACTCTGGTGAACAGTTGTCATTTTTCCTGTGTGTGTCAATTACAGTCTGTGGTAATTTTATTTTCGAATAGAAAGAAGGCAAGGAGTCCTATGAAGATGTTAGGTCGCTGGTCTCCCTCTTCATTTTCCTGTCAATAAACAAGGGAGAAAAAAAAAAAAACTTCACTGGAGCCATTCGTCACCAGCAGTGTATCTTCCACAGCTTGGTTCAAAGGACATTCTAGGAAGGGCTCAGCCAGCAGCAATCTGAGACATGCTGGGGTAAGAGAGAAAATACTCCACACACTAAGTTTTCAGCTAAGCCTGAAAACAATATATGATGGTTCTTGTATCGCTCCTCGAGCAGGTGTGTTGATAAACCCTACATATACCTCTAAACTGCGTGCAGTCCAACCCACTTTTAAAGTATTAAAAGTGATCACTGCTGGAAATGCTTAAACTTTCGGCCAATCACAGGAGAAACACTAAAAATGTTTGATAATAAGGAAAAATTCAAAATACCTTTTCGTTTAGGTGTTTTTTTCTGAAATACTGAATTGGTATTGTGAGCAGTTGTGTGGTACTGAAAGCAACTCTATAAATATTTCTATTCTACTTGATAATTAGATTTCTTTTTTGTTGGGCTTTTTAGAAATTAGTGCTTCATGTCTCTTTCTAAATGTAGGTGCAGTTTCTAGCTGAGTTCTTGTCAGGTATTCTTGGTGATAGCACCTGCAGGATTAGAACGCTTTATGGAAATTTCCTCTAGCTTAATTCCAGTTTGCCTAGTCTCACACTTATGAAACTAAGATAAGGTACATATGTGCACACACCACTTGTGTACGTTGGTTTGTATATGAATTAAAATCACACAGGATTTTTCTATGTAACAGGTAAAATCTGCCAGCAAAAAATGTTTTACTGTAAAGTACAGGTTGCTTTATGTTCTTTCTGCACTAATAGCACAGGCAGACAGAATTGAGTTAYCATCCCACACCAAAAAGGGGCACACTTCCCCTGGGGTAAGTTTTACTGCATCATAAAAAAACCACCCTTCTTTTGGGTCGCTGATTCTTATTGAAGCCTGGCATGCCATTACAAGAGTAATTTATGATCTTTCAGGGAGATGCATAGGGCAGGATGCCAATATATAATTAGATGGATTTTATTCTCTGTCGTCATGAGCTTTACTTGGTAGAAATGCCTATTTCCAAGACAGATAAGAATCTTCTGACTAAGCAGGGTAGAGCACCACCTAATCCCATTTCCCTTGGTGTACACTAGTCCGTTTTCAGTCAGATGTGGACAGAGAGGACACAGCTCAGAAGCTGATCTGTTACAAGGCTGAATGTGTGGCCTTACCTGTTTTGCTTAACTTGACTGTATTTTCTCCTTAGGAACTTTATTTGAAAAGACTTTGCAATTTGGTTCATCTTGAACAATACCAAGTTAGAATCTGATAAGGTTACTGCTGCCTAGAATGTGCTATTTTAAAAGACCCGTAATTTTTTTCATCTGAATGAAATCAGACCACTGTGTTTGTGTAACTCCAGTTTTGGAGATAAATGGGGTTGAAGGACAAAGAGGACCAAGCATAGCAATGGAGGAAATCTCGAAGGACAGGTCTAGGAACCACAAAGCTTTGGTAAAAAGTTTGTTTTAGTGCTTAACAGAGAAAGTGAATCACAGGAAGGATTATGTCTGGAGGATGTCCAGCATACATATTGTTTTATTTTCTGATTTGTGGCAGGATGAGAATGCCATTAGTTCTATTGTGCTGTTTGCCTCTGTCTTAAGTAGAATGAGCTATCCACAACACTGATTTGTTTGTATATGTTCACCTTGTGTGTGAGTTCCTGGGCAGGGTTAATTGGTAATAATTAGGCCACCTATCGTTCTGACTTCCCAKACAATTTAATTAGGTTTACTTTTTCTCTTGTATGTCAGAAGCCTTTTATGGTCTGAGATCTTTGATGCAAGAAAAAAATCTCTGCTCAAACACGCTTTGGAATTTTCTAGTATGTTCATTCCAGCAGTGCAATTTTATTCCATTTACTAACAAAGGTTCTTTAGTCTGGGTTTGAGCAGCTACACAGCACAGTGGTATATTTGTATGTAACCATTACTGTTTTCAAGTCTTTTAGTGTTAGGTGTCAATAAATGGGTTTCAATCCTATCACCATTCATATCTCTGAGCCCAACAGACCAGAAATTTGGAGAAAAGTCTTTGCTTTAGCTACAAGTTCATAGTCACCAGGTGTGTACCCAGACTTGGACTCTGTGGCTGCTTTGTACAGAGTATACTCATTCACTAGCTCATTGCTACTGAAATAGGAAAGCTCTCCTTCTCYTCCTAATAGCTTTCTGGTTTAGGCTCCCACTTTCTACTTTGTTCCAGCTCTGCATCTCACAGAAAAAGAATAAGGTTGCAGCCTCCTTAGATAGGCTCATTGCTACCTAGGAAGCCAGGGTTTGTGGGGAGTTCATTCATTCCTAACTAATCTGGATGAAAGGCGAGGTCCTTCTCAGAACCTCAGTCCAGTATGACACATGCTTTTTGCATGCTCAGGTCTGGACAGAACAAAAATCTTGACAACACTGGCTGTATCCTTCTTGCTGGACTGCCTATTTCTAGAAGAGGGAAAAGATGAAAGGCCACGTGGGATAGAAATCTCAGCTACAGCATAAAGTGCTAAGAATGTAAAAGATTACAATTTTAGCATAAAGGGCAGCTCTGATTGCTCTGCATCGTGTCTCTTCTGGTCCAGCTTCCTCTTTATCTCAGTTACTTTCATGACATCTCGGAAGTGCAGAGATTGAGGTCCGTGTAGGCATCTGTGAGGTTGGTTGTGGGCTACTCAGAGGAGCTCCAGGTATGGAGCATTATCAGGTACTGCACACTTACAGCTTCTTCATGAGGGCAGACTRTATGGAAAATGGGGCAAGTACACATCCCTCAGACATATCAGCTTCTAGCAAAATGGAGTCTGCAAAGTTTCTTTGTTCAAGTGAGGAGCATTTACTACTCCTTGTGGGAACAGATAATTGGGGAGGAAGTTCTTCATCACAAGGGGCACACTAAGAAGGTTCTTGAATATGCTGTAGTTGATTTTCAGGGTGGCTCTTAGAGGCCAAGTTAGCCTAAACTTCTTCTGAAGTTTATAGAAAGCATATTCAGTAACTGGGCCAACATGATATATTGATTTTGTTCATGTGTTTCCGTTTATGGTGACTGACGCTGGGATTGTGGTGATATAGTGCCAAAGATCATTAATCTTCTAGTATCTTTTTTGTTCTTGTTCCCTCTTGTTAGATCCTAGCTGTAGATATAGCTGGAAAATGGCTGTCAGAATGGAATACGATAGGGAGTTGCTGGAAAGGAGCCATTGCTGTGCCTTGTTACAGATTCAGAGCAAAAGCTTTCAMAGGGCATTCATCTGACATTCCTACAACCGCAGTGTGTGGCACTCCTAATACTGTTTGGAAGAAGGCATCTGGCCCGCCTACTTCACTTTTTAAAGTGACTATAAGGAAATAAAACCAATGGAGGTTACTTTTTAGTTTTTCTGTGTGGAAACAAAATCAAAAAGGACCTTTTGCTTAGTAAGAGCAATTAAAACACAGTAAGTCAAACATAGCACAATGAGGAGTAAAAACAGCTGTTAATTTGTCAGCGATTTGATTAATTTGTTGTAAGAAACTAAAATAAAGCTGAGAATCCGCTTAGAAAGTTAAGGCATTTAATTATTCAAAAAAATCAACTGTTAAAGCAATSATGAAATGCACACATTCTGTGAAGGGCTCTAATTCTAATTGCTGTGTGTATAACTCCAGCTCTGAGAGTGTGAGATAAATTCAAGTGAAAGCAGTGCCTCTGAGTGTAGTGTTTTGATCCAGGTGTAAAAAGGCATCCAGTCATCATCTGTATCTGTTTCCTTGYTGATGCCTCTCACAGGATTGAGATTGCTCTCTCAGACTGCTGTATGACTGCAGCCTCAGGTAAATAACAATTTAATTACTCAGTTTTTAGGTTGTTGATCAATGTCATTGATCTAGAACATGCTTTCAGTAACTATGTGTATCTACCATGTTGGTAGGCATATGCTCATGGGCTGAGCTCTGTTCTGTTGAGCTGAGATAACAGCATAGTATCAATCTGTAATTAATACACTGACTTAGATAAAAAAGAAATACTGTTCCTGACAGTGTTAATGTTCATTCTTCTCTTTGAAATGTTGTAATTTTGTAAAGCTTATGTTAAAGCATGCTCTCAGAAAGCAAACAGCAAGGAAAGATTTAAGATGTTTCCTAAATTATGTTCTTTAGATCATACTGTAGTTAAATAATTTTATGGAATGACTGGATATGTTGAAGGACTTAAATTCGTTCATGTTTTACATAGCAGTTTGGTTATTTCTGTTGTGTGTTTCATTACATATGCATCAGAACCCAGCTACAATCTCCTTCCAAAGCAATATATTTGTGACTTTGGAAAGCTCCTGGGAGTTGTRATTTCAGTATGCTTGAGTAAGTGAATGCATACAGCTGGTTATGTGGCTGAAGGACTGTTTTATTCACACTGCATTTAATTATACATCTATTATCTACTCAAATTCTCAGAGTCACCACTGCTCATAGTGGCTGTGGAGGCACTCTTACTGACAGGAGATKGGAATATGCTTGCATTGTAACTACTGCACATAAAAACTGCTTTGTGTTTTTCTCTGACAAGATCTTCATATGCAGTGGCCCAGAGAAAGGTGCTGTAATTGACAGCTTCTCTCTTAATATTTGGAATATTTTGACAGGCAAAGTAGAAAATGATATCTTCAAGCTGAGTGAAGATACTTCTGCCGTTTCTGGTATAGCACATGCTGTTTCTAATATCTGCATTGTGACAGGAGAGACAGCTTGGATTGAGTGATTCTGAAACCTGTTAAAGAATCAATAAATATTCCCGTGTTCAAATTAATGGACTGGATCTTTTTTCTTACTCTGAAACTGCTTTGATCCCCAAAAAGWGGATTTGCCAATAAATAGGTTTGGTGTATGGCACCAAAGTATAGTGTGGCAGTATGGTGGTAAAATGTGGCAGAATATATGCCAACAAACACARAACCTGCAAACTGATGGGTTTTTATTATTGTTTACTGTAGAAACTTTCCTGTAAAAAGACAGGCAATGCTTTGTTTTGTTTTGCTTTTTACTATAAGAATGGATAAGGGACAGAAGGCACAGCTTGGCTTTCAGGGAATGGAGCTCTTTGTCTACCTCTTGTGTGAGTGAGAGGCAAGGCCAGTTCTGGATAGARGCAAAGCACTCAATCACCTATGACAGCAGGCTTTCGGCAAAATGGCTCTGGATCCCTAACTCAGCTCATCTGTGTTAAAGACAGGGAAGACCAAGTTTGCTGGTGTCAATGCTGTCAGAGAAGGCAGCTACTTGCGGAAACATTTAYTATTCTCCAGCCAGGAACAATAGGATCATAAGCCCAGTTTCCTGGAGTTCCCTGACAAACCTGTCTCACCTTTCACCTAYAAAGGTTGAAGGTACTATTCCAAGCAACTCAGTTTCAGATGATGAGGTTCAATTTTTGATATGAGACTCTGAGAAGATAACTCTGGCCCAGGATGATGTTTGCCTTCTCAAGCTGAATGTGACAAGAGCACGAGCATACATCACAAAGGAGTAAAAAAAATGAAAGATTCTGTTCATAAATAATTCTCATATATCTGCCTTATAAAKGCAGGCAAAAGAAGTTCACTGGGTATGGGCAACATGAACCACTAACGTTCTGTTAAAGCACCTTTCACAAGGCATTTTTTGTAACAGATACATCTGTATTCCACCCATAATCATCACAATGCATTTGTTTCAAAAGTCTGTGTGTGTAAAGACATAAAAATTGCCTTGTCTGAAAGCTGACTATAAAGCAACTAGAAAGAATGTGTGGTTTTGTCTGTTAATAGACGTCCATTAAAATATTTTTTCTGGAAGAATTCTGCTGAAAAATACCTTTTGTAAATGGGAATTGAGAGTCTTTCAAAATTTTTTTTGTTAAAAAAGATGAATCTCTGTCTCTCAAGTTGTTTATAGTTTAACTTCTAAAAGAATTCCCATAAGCACTGAAAAAGTTGACTCTAAAATCCAGTCTTTTGCTTATTTTAAAATAGGGGTTGTCGATTTGCATGATTTTGAACTGCAGCGTGTTTCATACATAGTTCAGRTGCACCTCCAAGACATCTCTATTTTCACTAGGAGGAGAAATGAGTCATCAAGTGCTATTCAGCAAAGACTGTCTGGGGACTATGAGGATGTAGAGGCATTCCCAGCCTCCCAACCTAATCCAACAGTGGTACCCTATGGAGCCATTACCCTGTCCCATTTGTGAACTATTCCAGGATTTCTTTCTCTTTACCCGTTTAAATGGTGTGGTATATGTCTTGTGGCTCTCAGGTAGGTGAAGATATTTTTATATGGCTCACAGACCAAGGATATTTGTCAGCCTTCTTTAAAATATTTTAGAGGTAATGATAACAACTGAGCTGCATCAGTTACTGTCCTTGGAATAAAGGGTTTTTTTTGTAAATAGGTTGTTCTGAACCTCACTTTACATATGAAATAAGCTTGCTTGAGTCCTCATGCACACATTTTGTTGAGACAGCTCAAGATATTAGCAGAAATACTGAGCTGAGCCACTCAAGACTCACATCTTTTGCTTTGTTTTTCTTCAGGCAGGGAGAGGAGAGAATGCTGCAGAAACCATCCTGTTTCCTTCAGCTGACAGCAGTGCAGATTTCTTGATTGTGTGCAGAGGATATTGGTATGGTCTACAAATACTTTTATCTTCACTTGACATGGTACTGAGACTCACACAGATTTCTTCTTGTTATGCAATTATGGAAATGGGCCCAAAGGATGCTTGATAAATGACTAAATAGCAGGGCTGAAATTGTGGTAATAAGAGCACAATATCTTTGCTAAGTGGACACAGTCAGAGCAGAGCAATGATATTCATCAATTATAAACAGGTGCTCTAGAGGACAACATCACTGCACATTTTTGCAGCACGAGGAAACAATCGTTTCATGTCCAAAGTCAAAGATACAATGGAAGGAGCTGTTCTTAAACTGCAAACTTGATTGATATGGCTTCATTTCTTGGAAATCACTGCAATAACATGTTGTTTATTTCTTGTGACATGAGGGACTTCATTTATTTACAGTAGAGATAGCAGTTTTAGTATTATTTTCACAAAGAGTCTTTGCATGTTGCCCATGCAAACTTCCATGTCTGCAAGATTCCAGTCCTTATTTATGAATTTATATTAGTCTGCCTCTGCTTATACATTTGAATAAGTAATTTCCTAYGTCTATGTTATTTTAGGGCACTTCCTTTACTCCTTTTCCAATGTACTTACAATCTGTGATTACATCAGATGTTACTGGAGAAATGAACTTTTGAGGACAGAAGTCATGTTTGTTACTTGTCATGTCCCAGTTTCTATGTGCATCTGTGGGCAGTAGTTCAGAACTCCTCTGACAGGGAGGTGGTATCACCTAAAATTGATGTTTCAATCTGAAAATTCAGTATTTTTTGCTTCAGAAAGAACAGAGTTCCTCTGAAATGGGATGCTGTATTAGCTTCTGAGTCTCAGAAATACAATATAAATAGCATCAGCCCTTGACGCAGACCAAGCAGAGAAGAACTGGAGGCAGTTTTCATCCTACCTCTGAGTTCCCAGTTGTGCTGTCGAATAACTTTTAGCTTTGTGTGAACRCTAAGGATGACAGCAAACCATTATGGCTTGCTTAAACGCAGGCAAAAGCACTTCTTGTAATACACAGTCTTATCYTGGAGCTCAGAATATTGTGAATGCCAAAAATACAAAAGGATCCAGAAAGTAACTGGATGAATTCAGGAAAGAAAATTCCCTTACTTAAAAAAAATGTAAAAAAATTAAGATGACACCCAGAACATTTAAAGCAAATTTTAAGGAACTTAGGAAATAGGTTGATCTTGAAGGATTTTATACTAGGAAATTACTTAAGAAAAGTAAGTCCTAATAAGGATATAAGTCCTAATAAGGATATAACACATCCTAAGGATGTCTAAGTGCTGTCAGGGCTTCAGATATTTAAGCTTTATGCCCATATTAATTAAATTCTGTAATAAAACAACAACTAATGTACAAGTAGCTTCTAAGAGGATCCAGTAAATATTTAGAGGTCACTTCCATGTTTTTTTTACCTAGGGTAAATAAAATGTRTTATCCTTGCAAAGGTTGTAACAAGCAGAATCCAGTAATTCTAATGTTACTGTGAGGTCCATGACACATGATTGTCATCAGCAGGCTTGCCCGTGGTAAATGAGAAGTGCCAGTTTTTACTGTGGTTTTGCTGTCGTTCACAGGCTTTAGTTATGCAGAAAATGGAAAGCCCACACTCTTTCAACAGTGAAGATGTGTTCTTAGAAAATAAGCATGTGAATGCCCATAACTCCAGGTGCCTAAATAGTAGACTCACTTGAGTTGCATGAGTGTGAACATCTATACAATTTGTGATGGTATCCAGTGTGGCTGTTTGCTGCCACACCAGAATGGAGTGGGCTTCTTTTCTTGTGCATTCTCTGTCATATCTGMCAAAGCCATAGGATGTGTTAAATACCCTGTGGCAACTCAGGTCTCTCATCACTATAGGCCAATGTTTAGGCAATTTAATTCAGCTCCAGAGGACTCATCTGTGGTCTCTGTACAGGCAGGGGAATTCTATCCTTACTTTAGAAAACAATAATGAAAATGATACAAAAGTAAATCTCACTTGTTTAATCTTACTTCAAAACCCTTCCTTGTTGTGGAAGCTACTCTTCAATGCTCAGGTCTCCCTCCTCTGAGCGAGGGTCTGAGGTAGATGTAACACTCCCTCTCTGGAGATGTTGRTCTTTCTCGTTTTACATGGTAGAAGATAAAACTTGCTTAGCTAGCACATGTCTGTGTGAGATAAATGTAGTTTTAGAAACAGTCTCAAGATGGAGCAAAAGAGAATGGGCAGTGTGAAGGGTTGTGGAAAAGGAGAGGGAGAGGACTAACTCTGTGGRTAGAGTGAGTAGGTCTGCTGGACTCAAGCAGACTGTGAGGAGCGGTGTCCTGTCTGCGGCAAACCAAACCATTTCCTTTAGAATCAGCACTGCATTCACTCGAGTAGGAAACTCCTGCTGGGACTGCAGCTCATGTAGYCCCATCTGAGCCAGCTTCCAACTAGCAAGCAGTGGGTGCTGCTCTCCGTGCAGGTGCCAGTAAGCTGGATCTTGGCATAGATCAGCTGCCCAAAATGACTCTAGTTCTGTGGAGGGGAATCTGTACTGAGCCTGCTCTGCTGCAGTGGCACTGCCAGCAGTGTTGCAGCAAGTGAGTTCAGAATTAGCCTCTGTACATAATATATGGGCAGGATGTATTCTTAAGTGGAAATCTCCCCACAGACTGATAATTAACTATGTTAAGCATACGTAGAAGTAAAATGCACRCCACTGTCCCAGCAAGTGAGTAGAACGTTTAGATGATGGAGTTTGCTTCCTAAATTCTGTTACACTAGAATAATGTGATTACATCTTAGTAGAAATTGTGAGTGCCCTGGGAATTATTTTAAATCAGATTTTGCGTGTTGAGGTTACTGAATAGAAAGCTATTTTATGGTATCTAAAGCAGAACAGTGATCCCTCCTAATTTTGTGTTCAGTCATTTTGTTAAGTGCAATTATGTTCTGGTGAGCTACCAYAATTTTAAATGAAATGCTTTGATACTTTTATAGAATTTCGCAGATTATCAAAAGTTAATTGTAAGTGAACAATCTGGGCGTTTGCAATYGTTCACTGTTAAACTGACTTCTGCCCTAGATACAGAAACTAAAATTACTCAGATTTACTCAGGTTTAACACCCTCTATTACACTTGCAGGAAATGATAAGCTAGAGGGGAATTATTCAAGATGGGGGGTAATCTTTAAACAAAAATACAGGGGCACGTTGGATTTTTTTGAAAGCCTAGTTCAAAGACTATGCAGGCATATAATTTGGGGATGCAACGCAATTACCAGAAATAATTTAAAATGGGTTACTTCACTTGACTGTGACTCTTTGAAGAATAAATAGTAATTGTTTTAAGTGCATAATTACTTTAATATTGGCTCCTTTCAGCAAGTTGCAGACTTCTAGATTAAGCTCTAAGTCCTGTGCATCTGTCCACTCAAATTCTGTTTATTCTTCAGGCTGTCATAGTTCCATTATTAAACCCCTTGAAGCCCTTTGATGTGTTCCTGCACATAAAAAGACTGGTGCAGACTTCCATGCAGCCTGATCTTTGCTATGCTAACTTTTTTCAGCATAACTGAAGTCTGAAAGCAAGTTTAAGTCATCATTAAGAAACTCTGCTAACAAGAAATACTGCATTTTATAAATGTATTTGTGTCCACATAAAACTTCTTTTTTCTCAAAGCCTTGCTAGTGAGGCTGAAGATGTATTTCTGATTTTCAGAAGGCAATTCAGTATTGGAACTTGGCTGTGTTTCTTTGGAAGGCAGAGTGTGTGCTGAGCCACAGAACAGCGTGCTTTGATCTTACATCTAAGTACCATGCTCTGACCCTGCTGGGAAACTGTGCCTGGGATTTAGGTAGCAGGTCCTTCTTGGACAGTGCTGTGAGTACCATCTTGTGGACTCTGAGGTCCTGACCACCTGTGGCATTCAGCTGTGCTCGTTTGATCTACACCAGTGATTTGCACAGGTTGACAGCCATAGTCTCTGCCATCCTGAGCCACAAGAGAGACTCTTCTGGGCTATTACATAGAGGGTGATAGAGAAATCCCACCTCTGTGCAAATAATTAACAAAGTAAATATAGCCAGGGGCTTCATCAAGTTTTCTGTATGCACTCTTCACTTTTCAGAATCTCATCTTAGGAAAGGCTCTGTACGTTTTTGGCAGATCCCRACTCTGATGGTGTCACATTGCCAAGAAGCTGGCAGAGAAGGGCAGTCAAATCTCAAAGCTGAAGGAAAAGGCTTTCTCCTGAGTAGTTCCGAGATTCTGCCAGATCCCTAAAATCTACACAAATATCAGAGTATTTCAGGAAGTTTCTCTGAGGTGAGGGTGAAAAGAAAAAACAGCCTGTCCTTTTCTCGTGGTTTATTTGGGAAAAAAATTCCCTTTACATTTTTCTTCTCCTTGATCATGTTCATGTAATTTATAGGTATTAAGAAATCCACGAYGTCTTTGTAATGAACAATAAAACGTGTTGAGCTCCATGTGTTAGCCCAAATCTGATCTGTACAACCAATTTCTAGTTTTCTGCAATTCTCTTCCTCAYTTCTATTGTCTATCACTGCAACAAAAAGTGGCTATATACAGAACCGGCATATGCTTTTTCTAAAGCATTTTTTAAGCCTTTATTTATATGAAACTAGCATTTTACAAAATAGTAAATACTAGTAGATATTAAGCTCTCAAGGAAGCATGGTTCTCATTTATTCTTCTCTTTTCTTTACCATGCAAAGGTAAATATTGAATCAGAAAGCCCTGTAAATAAGTATTATTGGCACGTCATTATTGCTGCTTGCTTTTTCCTCTGCCTGCTCGTTTTTCAGAGCACGTTTTACATTTATGCAGGTCCCGCTAGCCCTCTGTTTGGTCCGCAGGTGGCAGCATCTTACTTCCATAGAAAGTTTCAGTCCTGTTTGGCTGTGCAGTGGCTTGGTCTTGACACTGTCTAGGTTCTCTACATTAACACACTTTTTTGCAAAGCAAATGAAGACATATTCTGTGCTTGCTTTCTGAAGAAAAGAGCTTTCAGTGTGAGCTACAATGCCCCCAGAAAGACTGCTAGTTGTTGTCTACAGACAACTTGCAATGTATAGCAGTAAAAGCAGAGCAACTGAATACTTTGCTGTTTGCATTTTAATGCTGCGGCAATGCTGTTACAGAAGCCCTCTGACTGCAGCTGTCACTTGTCCCTGGCACAGTGTTATGGCATGCCTGCTGTGACAAACCCTGGTGGCAGGATGCTCATTTGGGGTCCACCTTCAGCTGTGCCATACCCTCCCAGGCTCTTTGGATTTTGGCTGCTCAGCATGTCGAGCATGGAGAAGAGAATACCCCATCACCCTGCACAGGGGTATTACCTAGGCCAGTTATGCTTGAGTTAAGAGTTACCAATTTTACAAACTTCTGTTTGAAGACGGATTTGTGGTCAAAATGCTTGGGGACTGAGATGCCACTGGCTCCCACCCCTTGTTGTAAACTTCCCTTGTGAATTCAGGCCACTTCCTTCAGGTCTGGGTGCCCCACTTGCCCGGTTTGGAGGAGAGATAACAGCAGGATCACACGTACAGCTTTTTTCTGCCCTGCCAGCTTAGACTGTAAACTCTGGGGATGGGAAGCAGCTCCCTGTCATTTGGCCAGAGGCTAGCACTGGGACAGGAGGAGGGTTCCCCATCCAAACAGACAAGGGCTATCATTATCACTGGAGCATAAATAATGATTCAACATCCACTTAGCACCAGTATAGCCCTGACTGCAGCTTTCTACTAAGTGGGAGGCAGGGAGAGAGGCAGGGAGGGAGGGGAAGTTTGCACAGCTGTGTGGTGCAGGCCGTGTGCAGGGGACAGGCTGGGTAGCTAATGGTTTCTCAGCCTCTCTGGTAAATCTGTGTCTGTAACAGCACAACAGTAGATGAGACAGTTTCTGTAGCTRTAATACATCTCCCCACTTTTGATTTTCTGATATTTTAAAAAAAAAAAAAGTTCTTCTCAACCTCTCCGCCACCAAAATGGCACTGTTGAAGACCTTCATAATGGTTGAATATATCTAAATAATAACTGCACTGACCATGCCAGCTTGACAAGGCTGAAGCAAACAYAGCTTAAGTTTCTAGCTCTGAGTTCAGAAGGAGAGAAAGTGGAAAATGTTTTGTGCCTCTGACCTCTCAAGTGTCATCTTCTTCGCAGCTCAGATCACTCTTCAAAATTATTCTATTACTCATCTGGCTCACTGACATCTGCTTCATCATTTCCTGTCCAGGCAGTAATCCAAGTAACCAAAATAAATATTTTTTTTGAAGCAGAACACCTTGTCTGTAARCTTGCAGGGATGACAAACCACAGTAAATATTCCTGATTGTGTGAAGCTCCATCTTTGCAACYCAAAAGACTGAGAGAAGGGAGTGTTTATAAGAAGTAGTTCTTTGCTGATCTAAGGATGTGTGGCATACCACATATATTCCTTCCAGTGACATCASTGGTGATGTTGATGATAGGAATACGCCACTGATTCCCACTCACCATTCTAAGTAAGGATTGCACCCTTAGAAGCAAAAAAGACAGGAGTGAGTGAATCAATAGTTTGTCTTGATCATCTAAATTACTTGGATGGTAAAGAATTGTCAGCTCAAGCTACAGACAGTCAGAACATAAACTATACTGATAATTTTTACAACGCTGTGACAATAACACCAGCTGGGGATCTGCTCTGTTAAGAGGGCCTATTGCTGATCTCATTTGCTGGGACAAGTATAAATTCATTACTTTACTGGAGTTACTTGGARTATAAGTGAGCTCAGAATTTGGCTGACTATCCATTGCTGATTTCTGAAGCATAGTTTTACAGCATTAACTGCTTATTCTAAAAATCTAGGACTGTGGCTAAGCTATCCACCCCCAATTTCCATTACTTTTTCATAACAGGATCCACATATTCCCTGTTGAAGCTACTAGTAAAGATTAGATTTTTTCAGAAGTGTGGGGGACTGAAAGGGATGCTTTGGGTCGCAGAACTCATCCCTTGCAATCACAGGCGACCAAGAAATGGGCCTTTTGCTTGTGCAGAGCAGTTCTGGAGACACACAACCTTTCCTCCTGTAAACCTTCGAACACTTTATGAAGGCAGTTAAGCATTATAACTACACATAGAAAACCTATTTAAATAGCAATAGGCCACAGTAAATTCAAAATATGAAGTATACTAGCACATATTACCAGTGGCTGAATGCAAGACTGCTCGTGATACACCTGATAGATATGCCAGTAAGTCTCACTACAATTTGACAGTTTATTGCTGTAAAAGCACTCAGCAAATTAGATTCAGCCACAGTCCTGGGTGCAGAAATTGCAGTCAATATTATCTGTCACGATTGTGGCATATCCTCTAATGGGGATCTGGCAGGCATTGGGTGTTTAAATTAAASGTGATGCGTTAGTCTTGATGATAATTAAACTTTTTTAAAAATTTTTTTGTTTAAGTTCAGATACATGCTAACACATGAACCATAGGTCTTTGATGTACTRCAGGAAATTTCTGGAGATTGCCCTGGCAACAAACAGAGAGCAACTGACAGTCCCTTGTGCCTGCTGTTTCATGTGAACAGTTCAAGAGGGGAAGGCCATTTAGGTTTCTCATTGAAGGGATGAAAACTGATTCGCTTGTTCCCTGTGATTTTATGGTGTGTGGTGTCAGCTTGCCCCCAAATAAAGGGGTTAGCTTTTCAAATGGGTAACTTTTTACAAAGTAATCATGGCACATGTGAAAATGATGACAGACAAACCACAGGCAATTAGGGGACTGMTCTGGCTCACTTAATCATGAAAGGTTTTGATGATTCTGTGAACCTCCAAGATACATGGCACATTTTGAGGTTTTTATTCCTGACCCTTACCACCAACTCTCTTCCTGCTAGCTACAGCAATCCACTGTTCTCAGTGTGTGAATGCAGCTCCTCTTGCTCACAGGCTCATGGGATAACTCKGTGGTCCAGTGCTCCCAGCCAGCAGTAGTCAGCAGAAATGGTTGATATGGTTGCATTGCTCAGCACTACATCTGAACAGAGCYTGTTTGTTGTGTTAAGTATGGCTGCAATGGTGCTCATGTTACATGGCATAGCTGGTAGCCTCAGTTTGTGTGACTTTAACTTGTTCTTATTTTTTACATGCAGCTCAGGACAATAAAGATGATCATTAGTGGGAGAGTGCCCAGTGAGACATGCTGAGTGGAGAGAGATGATAATTTAACTAATGTGGAACTTAAAACTAGATCTGTATCTATCTAAATATGTATCTACATTTATTTGTATATATATTGAAGTCAGTTTTACAAGGGGAACAAAAGTTTGGGCTTTTTTTTGATACATCTGATTTTGGTAGATTCTACTTTGCTTGGTTAAACTGATTGCATGTCTAAGGGATCCATAGCGTATAGCTGTCCAGCTGACATTGAAGAGTATTTTTACAGGGATTTTTAGTCAACATTGTTTCCTAAAAAATGGTGAGACAGACAAATATGACTTAAAAAAACCCCAACAGATTGTACTGCTTTGCTCTAATAAGTTCCTCAGCTTCTGCCATGAGAAGCAGAAAAACTTTTATATGAAGTATAGTAGTGAGATGAGGGTGCTGGAATGGAAACTTCGTGCTTTAATTTCCACATCACCATTTCAGTGCCTGACCTTTGATAAGTCCCACAGCTGCGGTACAACTCAATTTTCTGTCCAGTGGCCTTGCCTTTCACCTTCATTAATTCCTGAAAGACTATTAAGACTTCAGAATCTTTGTCTGGAAGGTTTTAAGAAACATGGATGATTGCAGTATGGAATAATAGTGATAATAAATATCTAGTTCATGGTCGTATATTTGGTTTTGATTTCCTGATTTCTTTCTGAACCTAAACCAAACCATTTTCATATTTTTCCCTCTTCTCTTTTCCTTTCTCCTCAAGCTCTCTCTCACTCCCTATCATCCAAAATGCCACTAGCTCTATTGCTCTTAGAAGTAAAGCATGCGTTCTGCTTTTATTCTACAATTCCTCATATAGTCCTACATGGAATTTACCTGGAAGATAGATGCATCTGCTAATCAGTGTGCAGTATTATGGTTTGTCACAACAAAGTTAGGATCAGTCTGGGGGCAATCCATGTGTTTCTGTACATTTCTTTGCCAGTGTTGTTTCTATAAATTTCTTTGCTTATATCCAAGTACTCTTTTAAGTATATCATAGCTTTGCAATTATTTGAAACAGAATATGGTAGTGTAAGTACCTTTGGAATTCAACTAGAACACAAAAAGTTATTTCCTTGTTGAATCCTGTGCATGAATAAAAATCCCCTCTTTCAGTGCTCTACTTATATAAAACTGGAATTGGAAAGAACTGCTCTGTGTTCCCTATTGCAAAGCTGAGATTTCCTGATATTACTCTTTCTGTGGCTGTAGTTCTGGCATCCAGGGTAGCAGAAACCCAGGGAAGAGTCTGATAAAATCATGGTTTCTGTCTTCAATGTGTTTTCAAAGAAGTTTTTCTCTTAGTAGTTCAATTTCTAATTATTTAAAGTTTTTTTAACAACTTTTAAAAAGTTTACTCGCGAATGGAAAAATCTATAAATTCCAGGGAACTGTTGTAAAGTGGTTTTTCTCATAACTGAACAAAGGACTGGATTGTGTTAAATTATTCAGGTGAAATTAATGTTATTTGTTCCCTTTTTGAAGAAGGAAGAGCCAATATTTTTTTAAAAATTTACTTCATATATTTATTTGTAAACAGTGCTAGAAACTGTATGTCTCTTCATGTGATACAAAGGTCTGTAATACAAACAATATACAGATACTATCCATCCATATGAAAACCATCAAGTATCTTGAAAGTCTTTACAGTGATCTAAGACATGGAGTGGGTTATCCAAGAGTATCAATAAAGTGCTCTCTGAAATCAAATTGAACCATAATTACATTTTTCCAGATACTGGTCTATAAAATCTTTGCCCGCACACATGAGCAAGACCTTAACCACCCAAATGTGACAGTCACCTCTCTGACAATGTAAAATGCATATTGTACTTTTAGACAATTTTGTACATATGTATTTGGTTGTGTGTCTAGAAGTGTAAGAAGTGGTGCAAGTGGCTCACGGAGTCCACTTGTTTTTTCAGATAGTAGGGAGTAGGCCATTATGTAAAAGATTGATTATATATTCTCACAAAAATCCAGATGAATGCATTATTTTTGCATACATGGCTATCAGAATACGCCAGAACTCCTGTCCTTTTATCACCATTGAACTGGTGCATTCACAATGCTGTTTTCTTTAGTGAAACAGGTTTTAAATATAAGTGGAACTTGTCTCTTCACTCTCTTTTTCATGCTGTGCATCTCTCATAGGAAATKTTGCATCAATTGGTACTGTTACATCACTATTACTTCTGTAAATGCTGAGTGTGAGCTGTTGGCTTGCCTARTTGTAAGTTGGATCATGGCTGAATTCTGCATATAGTCAGGAAACAATAAATGAAGAGGCCATAAACACAGAAACACATTTTGTCATTTTCTGAAATTTTTTTTAACAAGAAGTAGCAGAAGAAAAGTTTGTGATGGTGTAGGAAGAGAAAACTGTGAGAAAAAAAAAAGAAAACAAAAGGTGAATGAAGTGTAAAATATGACTCCAATGAAAAAATGCTTTCTTTAGATGTACTTTTGCTTTGAAATCTGTGCTGGGTCTCCTAGTACCTGCTGAGCTTAGCTCTAAGCCCTGAAGCTGTGATTTAAAATAATATATATTTGCTCTTTCATCTCTGTGCTCTATTATATCAATTTCCATGAAAACACCTGGAAGGATTCTTAGAGCTCGTCATGAACTCTGACTCTAGAGATTTTCATCTTTAGGTCCTGCTGTGAACYGATACTACACATGCCACAATCTGTCTGTGGTTTCTTTCTAATCTTCGGAAAAAAAAGGAAACATATATCACAGGAACCAGCACAAACACATTCACCTGGCTAGCAGCCTTCTAGAAATTTGTTTCTTTTTGAGATTGCAATCTGAGCTCATTTTTACTTAGAAAACTGATATAAAATGCTGATCTCCAAAGACTTGGAATTTCTAAATTCAGAAACCTTAGGCGTGTTAATCCATCCAAAGTTGAGTACCTAATTTCCAAAAGTATTTAAGGCTTTAAAGTATCTTTCACTTTCTTCCTGCTTTTCCTTATTTTTGTAATGCTTATCACAGGGGCCTTTTCTGTCGATGCTAGTAACAAGGACCCGAGGCCTCTCTCTTTATCGGATGCCCACATTTTTCCAAGGTCTTCATTGGCTGAAAACCCACAAAACCCTCAGAGACTGTTTTKTGAGTGAGTATTGATTTCACTCAAATTAGAGTAGTCACTAATCTCCTACTGTTATTTAAGGGGCAAAGATAAAAGCATCCTTTAGGTAGTACTGTGGGCTACATTATGATGATTTTGTCAAGGGTCCTTAGTAAAAATAAGTGTGGTTATCATCCTCAGATGGTATACAATGATATTAGCAGGTAAATGTTTGCAACATAATCCAGAATTTTAGAAAGGTGCTTAAATGTATTTTCTTTTCCAGAAGTTTTGAGAAACAGAAAAATTATGCAACATTTCCAATTCATGAACTGGGTCACTATCGAACAAATAACAAAGACTCTAAGACTTAAGTGAAGAGGATTGTTTCCATAATTATTATTAATTTTTTTCATGTAACTTCCATTCTTTTTCTGTTCTTCACAATTTTTTTAGAAAGGAATTAAACAAAATCATTCTGAATTCAAACTGATCTGTAGGTTGGCATTATTGAGGCAGTGATACTATCAGCCATATGAGTCAGTCAGCTGCCAGTAAAGTAAATTTGAGTTGCTAATTTTGCAGAGTGAGAATTGTCTTTTGAACACAAAGGRTGCCCTGGCTTTGTGAAGTTTAGGCTCTTGACTACAATCTTTTGTAAGATGTTTTGATGAGACATATACTGAAATGCGCAGGAAGAATCTGGAGGGCTTTTGAACAATGATCAGTTTTTCTCTGTGTGTGAAGATAAGGCCCCTTGGCATTTCCTCTCTTATCCTGCATTAGGAGGAGTGTCACCAGCAGGTCAAGGGAGGTGATCCTTCCCCTCTGCTCAGCACTGCTGAGACACATCTGGAGTTCTGGGTCTGATTCTGGGGTCTCCAGATGGTTAAAAAATGGACATACTGGAGAGACTCCAGAAAAGGCCCCAAGGAGAGGAYGAAGGGACAGATGCACCTTAGGTGTTATGAGGAGAGGCTGAGAGAACTGGGATTGATCAGCTCAGGGAAGAGAAGACTCAGCAGGGTCTCATCAATGCATATTAATAAATACCTGAAAGGAGGATTTAAAAAGGATGGAGCCAGGAACTTTTCAGGGATGCCCAGGACCAGAGGCAATGGCTACATATGAAARTGCAGGACATTCCTTCTAAATATCAAGAAACACTTTTTCACTGAGAGGGTGACCAAGCACTGACACAGGTTGCCCAGAGAGGTTGGGGAATCTTCATCCTTGGAAGACATTTAGACGTGGTCTTGGGCAATCGGCTCTAGGTGGTATTTCTTTGGACTAGATGACTCCTGAAGAACCTTTCCAATCTCAGCCGTTCTGTGACTCCATGATCCAACTCCAAGATTTGGACTAGAAATGGCATTGGGATCTGAGAAGGAAAGACTGTGTCAGAAAGTCAGCAAGGCCTCTGGGGTCTGCTCTGCAAACCAGGGGCTGAGGTGGTCTTGCTTCCTTCCCAGAGGGCAGCTGCTGCCTCTTGCTGCTGCAAGTCCAGCAAATTTCCATGGTCACCCATTTTCTGCCCAACAAGCCTCACCCAAGCCATGCTGCTCCCCAAAGCTCCTCAGCTTTCAAAAATATAAAAGGGCCCTTAGCACAATTTAACAATGTCATCGGTTTCTTCATAATTGGCTTCCAAAAGACACTATGCTTAGTCATCTTCCAGGAAACAGAGCCTCTCCTCACCTACATCTGTTTCCACAGCTGAATGGCAGGAGGAGAGCAGGAAAAGATCCTAAAGGCCTTCTCCACTCACAGATCTATCAARTATAAAGATCTGGGCCCTGTATGGGCAGCCACTACTGGCTCCATCATTGACTCACGGGAGAAGCTGACTGTGGTTGTCTCTGTGGGATTTTTCACAAAGGGTAACAAGCCAGGGCCCAGCTTTTACATCTGGTGCTGTAAGAGGTCTGTGTCTTCTCACACTGCTTGGTTAGAAGTAACAAATGTGAGCACATACACTGGTATTGCAATGATTTGTGAAATACCAGTATCATCTGAACTGGTTTTTGGTTGCAATTTTTTCTTTAGACCTTCCTAAAACCACATTATTTAACAAGGTAGATATGGCATATTTGAGGTTGGATTTCTTTTATGGGATTTTAAATGGATGTGGTCCCTACAAAAGACCATGTCAGTTGGTTACTTAGGACCTTTTTCAGAATTTTTGCTTTAATCCTGGCAAAACATCTTTTATATAGCCTCATACACAGCCTTTAATCAAAACTGAGCATGGTGGCATTATGACTATTGCCAGAATTTGAGGAGTGGGCTCTGCTAAGTACTTAAGTGATGTGAGTCCCGTTCAGCCATTTGTCACCACTCCCATAGCCACAAATCCTCACATCTGCTGGTAGAGCTAATGAGACTCCAGTGAGTTTTGGGGTAATGCAAAGGATATTGTGATATTGCTTCACACAATAATTAAGTGCAAACTGAAGAAGAGGAACCTGTCTTTGTTCAGTGAGYGATCAGATCTATTGTGAATAGTGGCAATCTCCTATTTTTCTATCACATATTAGTTGTTAGCAATCCAGCTTCCCTGTAATGGAGCTTATGAAATATAAACAGGCTTGTCCAACAGGCAAACACTTTACAGTCTCTATTCTGAAGAAAAAAAAGATACCCCAGCCTCTTACAATGACTTGCAGGGCACTGGAAATGCAATGGCAATTGAATAATCTCAGTACCTTCAGCTGCACTTTCTGACATCTGGAGACAGATTGCCTGGAAAAAGGAAAAAGTACAAAAATCTATTGTCATTTGGACCAACTTAGTGTCTTTAGATAGACGGTGGGTTAAGTAAAACAGTAAATCCTTGTTTTTAAGAACAGTTGAGTCAAGCAACCTAATGATATGACCTCTCCACATAGATTTAAATGTTGGGGACCTCTCAGGCTATTCCTGCAAATGGCTGTTAGCAGCTGTAGGAAACTACTTAATTCTGGGAACTGCAAGTTGCTGTTTTGTGTCATGAAGCCCAAGCAGCTGCAGAGAGTTTGCCTGGAAGTGAGATGGTTCTTCAGGGAATGTAGTAGAATGGGGATTTTTGCTGTTGCAGTTCTTGAAGCCTCCTGGTGCTGTCCTAAAAAGACATCTACAGCCCCACCTCCAGCAGAACATTGCTTGCTAAGAGTAAAAGCCATTTGTTAAGTTTTCTAGATGTTGCTGGTTTGAGTGCCTATTAATGGGAGCTGCAACAGTCGTCTCTGATGTGACATATTTTCCAGATATATCTTTGCTCTGCATACTGATGTCCTTGGAAAGCCTTTATTTTATAATATATTTCTTTTTTAATAATTATTTAAAACATGAAGTTAACCACTGGGGAAATAGTGAACTTATTTCAAAGCCTTCAGATCTGTTTATCATTTGGGAAAATATGCTTTGACTGAAGCACAGGGAATGCTTTAATCAGACATACAAGTTACTGGCCTCAAAGAATGGTTGAAATTTGCTGGTGAAAGGGCAGGCAAGATGACCCACTGGTTCATCCTGGCTTCGTGTTCTGTTAATTTGCTAATCACATCTGTGGGATTACAAGAGTCTTCACAGATTTATGATGCCCGGATGGTTTGTTGTGCTAGTCCTGTAATGTCCCAGGCTGGAGAAAAATGAAATCCAGCTCACTCAATGTCCTCCAAGTACGGTAATTGCCTGATGTCTTTTGGATTAGTTCAGCCCATGTAGTGATTAAAAGAACTTATGTGAAGCTCAAAGTTGTTTTTCCTTCAGTCTAGCAACCAGAAATCACACTAGTGGGCCTAATTCTCTGCTCTGTTATGTTGTAACCCTGCTGGTTTCAATAGAGTCATGCTGGTGTCGAAATGATTTAAAGGACCAGTGAGTGAAACATAGCAGCAGAAACATATCAACTATTTAAAAACCTTACCAAATCTGGAAAGTTGATTGGCAGCATTTTTTTAAAAATTATTTTATTTTTTATTCAAAGTCATGGATGCTCATATTTTCAGAGTTGCCATAAAAGTTACAGAAATTTAGGTCTGGATTTTTTTTTCCTTGGGCATTTGTTTATCTTCAGTTCATGATTATTCCTTCCTCTGAGGATATTCTTTGGTGCTTTGTTCAGCACAAGGAGGCTCCTGCCATTTCCTTTGGGCGATGTGAACTTGTCTGGATGCTGCAAATGAGCAAAGAGAGTAATTTTCCTACTTTTATTTCACTCTGTATTGACTTTTCTGATTTGAATGTTTTTCCACGTATTGTTTTTTGTCGTCTCACACCCTAACAAGATATTATCTTATATGATAGTACAATCTGTTACGAAATACTTAGGGCTTGCCAGCAATTTTTATTTGACACTTTAATAATGTCTTTAGGAGAGAAGTGGGATTTGCAAAGAACAAAGAATCTCCAGATGTCCTAAAAATGTATGACGTAGGATTTGCAGAATATTTCTGTACTTGAGAGATCACTAATTTTCGTTTGAAACAGCACAGTCCTGGATTACCTTTTCCTGRATTAACATGAATACAATTTCGTTTACAGATTGTCTCTTAGATTAACCCTGTATCCTGGATGTGTCTGGCTTATTACTGAAAGTGCACTCCTTGCTACTTCTTCTATTCTCTGTGGGTTTGCAAACCTACTTTAATAAAAATGCAACATATCAATACAATTCTTCTTGCAGTTCACCTTGTCTTCAGACAAGGAAAAGAATGTAAAAAAGTTAACTATTAGGTTTTAGCATATGTATTCTGAACGACAAGCTAGCTCTCAGCTTCAGTGTTTTGTGCTGTTTGAATTGTGCTGTACAGAGTCACATGCTTTAAGCTAATTGTTCCCATGCAAGACTTGTAGGAAATAGAAAAGCGAAGTTCCTGTGGTGAGTTTTTTTGATTATTTTTTTTTCTGAGGGTTGAGCTGAGCCTAAAATAGAAAAATTCCTTCTCTGCTCTGGTTTTCATCTTTAGGTTCATGTACTTTTCTCTCTTCTTTTTAAATCACGCCAGTAAGATGTATATGAATCCAGTGGGTTCCTCACCATTGCGTCTCCTCAGGGGTCATACATGCCTAATCAGTAGAAGGACCCTGGTTGACCAGATACTGCGGCAAATATAGGAATGGCAATAAACAGACTGTTTCAAGGAAACAATTTAATTCTAACATTTTGTTAAAACACGTTCATGCAAGCATGGCTTCTTACATGTCACCAATCCACTGGAGGGTTGATGGCTGTTGTTCTGGATGATTCTGTCAGGGGAGTTCCACTACCAGATTTATAGGATAATCAGAAAAAAATTAAGAGAGGGACCAGCTTAAACCTTTAGTCTCATCCCTTCTTAACAGCTTTTCAAGAGAGGTTTATCTTACTTTCCTTTGCTGAACCCCTGCAACTTCTTTTCCTCGCTTACGTTTGAACTTTTGGTAAAGCTGTGACTTGCAATCAGTTCACGTCTTTGTTTGTTTTAAAGTGAATTACATTCTTTTATTTATGGGGGGAAAGCAAACCTGTAACTCATCAAGTTAGGCTCCTTAACAGTGGGAAGGATTTCTAAGCTGTATTTTACTTATTTTTTAAAAGATGTACATGTATTTGAACCTTCTAATGATATTTCTGATAGCTTATTATGTTTCTGAACTACATTCTGTAGGGACATGCTTTATAAATAATTTCTTTCATAATTTTAATCTTAATATGTAGTTATTAGGCTGTGATTTGACAATGAGGCACAAGGTTTTGACTACTGCAATCACAGATTATGGCAGTCGCAACAGTTTAAATTTCTGTTCTAATTAATAATATTATAATCTTCTAGTTAACCCATAAGCTTATGGTCATTCATCTTAACTATTGCTTTTAAATGTTTTAAATAACAAGAATGCAGTTGGGAACCCAACMCTCACTGTTATAAACTAGTATGCTAGGAGGAGTAGTTTTTAAGCTGCTTTCTGGAAGCTGCCCGTCTCCGGTGCTTTTTCCAGTGCTGCCTCCAACATTGTGCTCAGCTCTGGTGAGCTAGGTAACCCTTGGCATAGGCAAACAGTTCGGGTGTATACTGTCAAGAGCTTGGTCTTATTAACCTAGATCCAAACTCCTTGCCTTCCTGGAAAAGGAAAAAAAGGTGAAATTTCAGAACAGAGCAGCTTATTCAGACTAAATGCAGGAGTTAGGTTGACTTCTTCCTTGGAAAACTGCTCTTATTCTCAAAAAATTTAGAAAGTCGTCTGCCTTTTGCTGAAAATGCCAATATAACCTATGTTTACGAGAGAAAGTAGTTGTTTTTTAACTTACAGGAGCTCACTGAGTTTAATACAATTTGTTTGTTTTACATATAAATCTCTCTGCTCATGGTTGGCTATAGACACACAGTTTTTCTTGTTAGTGTTTTGTGTGTTACATTTATAGAAATGTCTTTCAGGCTGAGGGATCCCGGTGTGCTTATGAATACTCACATTCACTGCTGGAATGAATTGTGTCCTCCGAATAAAGCAGGAGGTAAGTCTAACCAAAATCAAAGTGATAAGTCTAGAATTATCATAGACAAGAAAAGAATGGGTTTTTTCCTTTCCTCATAGAAAAGCAATTTCGCTATTATATTTGTTAAAAAACACTTTGATGTGCTGTTCTTCATGGGACTTGATATGAATCGATTTTATTCATGGCTCTGTGCTGATTAGAATGAAAGTCTCTGTGGGAGAGGGAGACTGCAGTTGTGAAAGGCAGCCACAAGCCTTCTAGAAGCTATGCTCTTGCTTAACTAGTAATTAGTGGGTAATTTCATGAGTTAGTGAGTGAGGCTGGTAAGGTGTGGGTTATGCAGGTGGTGTAATGGTATTTTCTGGGCTTGTAAGGCATAACTTCTCTCTGCTCTTGTACTTTTTATGAGGGATACAACTCTATTGAAGATAATTCTATATGGGTGTTTTAATATCCAGATGGAGCCCATGACTGAGAAAGGCAATGTAAGTTTAAAGTAGGAACAGCTGTAAAGAGACACCAGGAAAGAGAGTACAAGCTTGTTAAAATCTTGAGGACTTGAGGGCCCCACATCCTGGAGATATGGAAATCTGAAGGTAGAGATGGTGAACGGTAGAGCAAGGAGGCCAAAGAAACCCCAGGAAAGATGGGGAAGTATGGGGCTGTTTAGGCTGCAACATATTTGAGGTAAAAGAGACGCAGAAGAGTGTGTTTGAACATCTAACAGCTTCTGAAGGAAGCCTCATGCTGCAAGGAGACCAGGATTCCTCTTGAATTCCACTAACTCGGAAGAGAAGAGGTATGGACCGTCTCCCTGCTTCAGGAAGAAAGTTAAAGATACTGAAGGAGGAGACTAGAACAAATCTTATTGTCTCCTAGAGCAAATCTTACTGTCTCAGGTATGAAGTCTCCTATATTTTCCGTGTCCTGATCAGATTGCTCCCACSATGCTGGGAAAATATTGCTTTATGGTAGCATCGCTTCTGTGCTGTAGGGCTTCAATATCCTGAACCTGTAGTTTTGAGAACTAAGTCGTAGCATCCTTCAGCTGAGATGACCATGATCATGGCAAAAAGGGTGTTCTGTTCTGTCCATTCATATAGGAAGTGCTGGGAGTCTTGTAGAATTCCCGAGTACATAATATGGATAATTCCAGGGAAAAAAGGCTATGAATCCAGCAGTAGTGGAAACTGCTGAAAACATTGGTTTTAAAAACACTATTCTACATCTTCAAAAGCATTTAGAAATAATTTAAATGATTAATAGTTTCTAAAAAATATTTCCTATGGTTTTCAGATATTCCTTCCCCCTTGGCCCTTATTTATAAATTACTGTTGTGTGAACATAGTCTTTATTCCTTTGAATGTTTATATAGAACTTTACTGCCCTACTTGCAGCCTTTAGGATATTACAGATATTGTAAAGGAAATGGTTTACCATTTTTCAAAAAGCAAATACTGCCTCCAGGGTGCTAGTATAACCTTATTAATCATCAGATGAGTAGAAGGTTGAAATATTGGTACTGCTTGAAACAGATATTCTAATAGGAGCCAGTGCTATCTGACTTGAGGCAAGCAGGCCAGAAATCTCCTCTGCAATTCTTGGTTAGCAGCTGTCATCATGCTCTCTTCTGGGAGGATCCTTTTCTTTTGGGATGAGAAAGGAAATCATTTGAGAGTGGTACAGCTATGGCAGGACTGTCCCAGCTATTCTGCTCCCACTAGGCCTATTCCTGATGGATACTGGCCCCCAGGACCCTTAGTTATTATCRGAGATGAGCCTGAACAAAAATTCTATGCACAGTTTCTCGGTTTCAAGGAAACTCTACTATACCAGGCTTTTCAAGTTTAGGCCTTCATATAGTTGTTATATTTCTGCATTAGCAGCATGCAGTAGTCTGGGTAGAAGTAACTGAAGGTCTAATTTAGCAATTAAATAAAATGTTTGTATGGCTATGCTAATGACTGTCTGTCTTTGCCACTCACTGATAATTGGTATGCTTTTCCTTGGGGTAATGAGTGTTTAAGTGATTGAGAGTCTGAGAGGGTGTCCTTCATAGTATCACTATTCATAGTGGGCATTTCAAAACCAAGAGAAGGAAATTATGTGTGTAGGTGTGCCTGACACAACAAAAACTTTTTTTATGTCGTAAGAAATCTCAGAAAAGGTTCTCTGCAGTAGAATTGCAGATATTCTGGGGTCTTCTGAGGAAGACAGGGCTTGGTCTCTTGTGCTGCCTGGGGCAGCAGCACACATGTTCAAAGTCTCCAAACAAGTGTGTRTGTCAGGCCAGTGTAGCCCAAAGATTGCTTTTGCCAAATTTTAGGCCTTTTTTTAACAGAGTGTGTTACTTAGAAGTTATTAATATTATACAAGGAGATTTCTGTGTCCCACAACAGTCAGTGAAGCTTTACAACTTCAAGAGTGACGACAGTAAAATTCCATTTGTACAAAAACTGGGGACAGAAAAAATATATGTTCTTATGCAGAACTCTAAAGCACATTAGTTTGCATAACATAACCTGTTTTATGTAGATAGATATAAGAGGAAAATGGGGATAGGGGGCATTTAAAGTTTCGTGAGGAAAGATTCTGAGTTAATTTCTCACAACATGTTCAATGACAAAAAGAAAATTATAGGAAAAACCAGAAAGAGAATTCAAAAGTTTTGTTCTCCATGAAAACCTTGAAGATTAAAGGCAAAACTCCAAAGCTTTTAATGAAAAAGTTCAGGGTTCAGAAGTGAGGCATTTATCACAGGAGAAGAAATATTTTTGCATGAAGCATTGCATCTGGCTTAAAATCATAACGAATAATGGGGACAAACCACTTGATTCATTAGGTACGTAATTCACTTACAAAACTGTCCTGTTCCTGTGTTGCTGACATCCATGAAAGCTGCCTTTCATGTCAGCAGACCTGGACTGAACTGTAAACCACAGAAATTATTTATTTATTTAGGAAATGTTAAATCTTCAAAACACTGCAAAGTTATGTGGTATACTGAGTACCCTTGTTTCCCACTGACTTATAGGGTTAGCCCCAGCATTAGGAAAAACTGACTTTTATGTGGCTCCTCCATTTAGGAATCGTTGATATCATTCTTTGTTGCTTATCAGTGGAAATTTTTTCCTCAAATGCTTTTGTGCTTTGTCTTGCCACCTCTCTAGCACTGGAGGATTTCTTCACAAAATGGGGGCCGCAAGACTAGAAGGCATGTGCAGAGACATTGTATCTGGCGCTCCTGAGAGCAAAATTTACATGTGGAACAAAAAAAACTTTTGGTAGACAACCTATTGTCCCATTCTCTACATCAGGGCTGCAGTTCCATCTGCTGTTGCAGCACTATGTCTTACAATGACCCTCATAAACTTGCCCAGCTTCCTCCTAGCAGTACTCTGGGTTTGGTCCTGCCAACATGGTTACAGGATCTGCCTGCTGTGCTGGCTGGGGACTCTCTGCTGACCTCCAGCCTGCAGCCTGTCCTGTTTGTCTTTGTACATTCACTCATAATCCATTGCTGTCTGGTTGCATAGTTATCCTCTCCTTTATGTCTGTCCTCATGAGAATGTACATTTCAGGCAGCACACATAGTCCCTCTCAACTTTTTCTCTGCTCACCTAAACAAGCTAAAATAATTTAGTTCTTTTCTTGTAAACAGAACTRTATCAGTACTCTAGATAAAGCCCCACCACTGTTATGCACAACAGCCTTAATGCTTCCATATCTTATCTAGAAGTATCTGTTTAGAATGATTTCAAGGAGCACGTTAGCATTTTTACGAGTGCATTGCTTCAGTGGTACTGTTCTCCTTAAAAGGCAACTGCTGCCTTCATTGTAGCTGGGGATGATACAGTTCTAACAGAACTGAGGTTTCAGCCACTGCCTTTACATTCATTTTCATGGTACTGTCATCTCACAAATTCTGTTACACGTTTTGACATTACTTAATAGGCTTCTGACACAATCACTTGTACGCTCTTTAATTCACGAACCATCTTTTTGTTGAGGCCTTTCAGTACTGTTGTAACACTGTACAAACCCCCAAATAGTTCAGGAAGTAAACACAGAACAGAATAACACAGCTCTTTGCTGCTGTTGTTTTTGCAACATTGTCAGAAACAGAGGACTGGTCTTTGCTAGAATTCAAAAAGCAAAAGAAAGAAGTCCACAATTTAKATATCATGAAACCGAAACACCACCTGAACCTGCTTTAAAACACATAAAAATACTGCTTGGGGAGATGAGAAGTCAATTTTCAGAATAAGGAAAAAATGTCAGAGACCRCAGCTAAGTAAATACATGGAAAGAAAGACTAGACACTAAAGGAATGGACATAAAAATGTGGAGGTACCTCAAAGGAAACCATAATCAACGAGCACAAAGAGAGACATTGCTGGAAAAACTTTGCAGTTCCACGAAATCTTAATAAGCCAAGCCACAACTCTATAGTTGTAGGAGCTGCTAATTTCACAGCCATGAAAGACATGGCCCTTGAAGATTTGCCAACAAAGTACAAAAGTCAAGTGTGTATCTGCTTTAATTATTTATTTATTTATTTATTTTTAAGAGCGATACTTTGCTCATTGTGAAATGGTACTAGGGAGAAATGACATCTGTTTAGGCTCTGGGCATTCTGAACACACTGGCAGCAAACTCTGCTTTGTAATTCCTGCTACTTAGCATTATTTTAGTGATGAAGTGAATCATGATGACACTTTTTAATTGATTGATTTAGCTAATTTAGGATGCATAATGATTCAAAAAACTTTAATTCAGACAGGCTACAGGCCAGCAAAGAAGCTACCTGCTGTGTGTTTATTCAGGACACTGTTTCAGTAGGTTCTACTGTGACACAGGAGAAYGTGTTTCTTGCTTGCATTTTCTTACCAGTTGGGGACATATAGATTTTTGATTAGTTCTTCACTTTCTTGAGTAGGGAACTACTCCGGTGGATTGATGGCACTTTGCATATGTTCATAGTAGCAACTGAGACCAGCCTTAAGGTCAGCTTCTAACTCACCATGGGTGTACCCTTTCCGCTTTTGCACTGATACCTTTAAACTCTCAAAGATAACAATTTCACCACGACACTTTCCTGACTTCTGGTCCTTCTGCACTCCGTATTTGCTGCCTATTCTCCATAAAAGAGTTAGGAAGTTGAAGACTGATTCTTAAAAGAGCTTATCAAGCTAACACAAACAGCCTCTAGAAGGCTGGTGGAGGCTTCCTGCTAGGATACATACAGCAAAAGGGTCTCTGACCCGTTGATGGTGACCGGTCAGGGTCAAACCTCAGTGTCTGTGGAAACTTACTTTGAATTGCTTAGTCGAAAGTCTGTGCCTTGCGGTAGTGCTTTGCAGCTATTGTAGCATTTTTTGAGTGCACAGTAATGCTAAATATTATAGATTCAGTCTGTGTTCGTTCATTTCTATGCCAAGATGAAACAAAAATCATCCATTTTCAGGAGGCGATCCCTTTAACCTTAAAGTGATCACTGTAATTTGAAAAGCAGAGTCTGAAAATTGTGAAAAGAAATGCTGCAGTACAAATGGCTTCAAGTACGTCAGAGTCGGGTCTGCTGTTGAACACAAGCAACATGCACAGTCTCTTTCATCATCTGATTGCTTAAAAAGGCCATGCTCTGTGGCTGAAAACTAGGAACATATTGAAGCTCCTGAAGCTGATGATAGGAGGTAAACTAATTACCTCTGAAAACAATACCCAACTATGTCCAGTTAATGTTATCTCCTACTCTACTTCAAAGACTGAAGCCCAAACTGACTCAGAATATACAGCAAGGCCATCTTTGTAGAATCTCACATTTCTGTTGGAGGAAACACATGCACTCTGTCTGAACTCCTTGCCATCAGATATTGCTATTTGAGAATTTTGCAGGATGTTGGTTGTCTGACTGCTGCCTTTATCRTGTGTATGGGACATTGCTTTGAGGGTTGCCATCCTTCCATGCTGTTCTGCTCTTTGAGAAAGCAATGTGACTCCAGGGCAGGCTCCTTTGCCATCTCTCTGGAGCAGCTGATGACAGTAACATCACTTCTGAGGAGGTGCTGGGGTTTGGACTCAGCTTGCAGAAGGGTCTCTGATCATTGCTGCACCAGTGGCGGCTACAGTGACAGCAGCATCTCCAAATGCTTTGGTGGTCTGCAAAGCAAGTGTGAGCTTTTGCATCTGGGGACAGATATTGTATAGGTTTGGAGGATATATATGTAGATATGGTCCAGAGGGGGAGAGTGAAATCACAGCAGGTATAGAAATCTGCTCAAGCCTATTTCAGATCTCTAACCAGTCTTTGTGTTTCTGAGCTCCTGAAGTTTTGACTCAATCATTCTGGTTTTGATCAGGGTCAGCTTAACTAGTTTCTTTATAGAGCACATATGGACCTGTCACTGGACTATTTAACTGACACATTTACAGTAATCACTTATCTGGCATGCAGCCATTAGCATATAAAACACTAGGTCTGCAAATTTAACTTTAATAACGATATATTAAAAATGTTCAGCACACTTATCCACCTTTTTCCAGAAAAACAGTCTGTGGGGTATCACATTTGCTCATAATTGGGCACAACAAATGAACAGCAGCGCTCTAAAGACACTCTGTAACCTGCTGGAGAGGAATGTTTCTCTCTTTATTGATGGGGCACCTCTTTAGCTCTTGTTTTTTCATGGAGTGGTGAATTGGACTGGCCAAGCTTCACACCCACATTAGTTTAATTTCTGTGTGTGCCACATGTGACTGGTCATAACTACAACACAATCACATTCCTTGTTCCAGGGCTCCTGCTGGCACAAGCTTTCGCAATTTTGTGTATGGTTAACTTAAAGATATGGTGTTTCCCTTCCAGATGCATTACCTGAATACTTTTGCAGTATTGGGCAACGTCCAGAGGTGCAATGCTGCATTTTTCCTGTGGTATTTAATGGCTGCTGGAGAGGTCTCTTCCCATTGTTCGCATTGCCAGACAGACTCCCCATGTTTCAGCAGAACTGTCATTATTTAGCTCAGCAGAGAGATGTTTGATATTTCTATTTCTTTCTTATAAACTCAAGTTTCTTATAAACACAAGCTCTGTGTGCAGCAACAAGAATACAAAGTACAGTAGTGTATAGTTGAAATGCATATTGAATGCAGCTGAATCAAGCATCATCAAATGTTTTGATTTTAAAAGTTTCCAGTAGTACCAAATTGTTCTTAAGTTTCAGTAATGTAGGTAATTTCAAAAAGCTTTTACAAGCACTTATTTTGGCAAGAGTCTATGTGCATAAACCAGTAATAAAATTTCAGTGGCCTTAATCACCCTGATATATGATGTAACGGTGAAAAACATCATGGGAAAAGTGTTCATGCAGAAATGAGCTATCATGCAGATTTTCTTCTAATAAGACAAAACTGATGTCAGAGAAATGTCTTTCCTTACAAGTGTGCTAAACAAACTCATTCAAAGTGCAATCTTGTGCTAATTTCTAGATTCTCAAAAGTTTGCATAACTGGAGAAAGATTAGACATAAAAAAACCAACTTACTACTCAATTATTTTAGTCTTGAACCCTTGTTCAGAAAAAAATATTGTATCACTTTTGCAGTACTACTTGGCAACCACTTAATTAGTGTGTGACTGAAGATCTGCTGGAAGTAATCATTCAAACTCAGTAAGTAGCTATTTTTGTATGAGCTTTTTCTGCATTTCTTCTGTGCTTTGATCAACAATGGAACTGTTGACATTTGAAGTGTCCTTGTTGCCATCAGGTTTAGTATAAGTAGAAATGAAACTCTTTCATACTTGGACTTGTTATTTCATGTTCCCTACAAATTCAGACTGACAGTAGGCTATATTTTTGAGACTTTTTTTGTAAACATGACAGTTATACACTGACTTGTTGAAAACCAGCACCCTCCTCTCCCCAGAGTAAAACAAAATACAGTTAGCTGAAACTCAGGAGAAAGTTTAAGATGCCTGAGAGTTAAATTTGGATGTAAGTAAAAAGCTTTCTGACAAAAGATTGTTTATTTCCAATAGTGATTGTTTGTAATGCCTGGATATTTTTACATTTTAAAGATAACCATGAAATCACACTGCAGGAGGATCTGTACTGATCTGGGTTCCCATCATGTGACATTGAAAGAAGTCATATGGTACATGAAAAAAGCCTGACTAAATTAAGTTYGACAGGTCTATTTTGTAATTAGGCTGTATGGGGACAAAATAGGACAAGATGGTAAGATGCTACCCAAAAAAGAGACTAATAGTTTTCAATAAATAACCCCTGGAAAAATTAGACTTTGCCAAAAAACTTACCCAATAAAAATATATGGCTATGAAGAATATTATTCCTCTGGCAGTATGAAATTTCAGTTTTCATATGAACTTGGTAAAATTTGGTAGATGCATGARTGTTCTTTTGGCCATTTAACAGAATGTTGGAGAAGCTAAGAGCGGCTCTAGACTATGTTTGTGTGGCTCTGATCACAAAGTCCTGTTCGGTCAGCCTCATGTAGGGTGCAGCCAAGTGAAGTGCCATAGGTACTGCTCAGACAAAACTCAATGGGCAAAACACTGAGGCTGTGAGCACAGATGGTTTGGACTGTGTTTTGCCACCTGTATTCCCAATTTAAGGGAGAAATTGTTGAAGACGCACTTAGTGTTTGGCAAGGTGAGCAGAAAACTGTATTTAGAAGAAAACAAAAATCTGACAAGGTCCAGAGATATTTCCTGTTGACTTCAGTGAACAGTAACATTGAAAAAGTGGTTAAGCCTTGTCAGAGATATTGAAAACATAGATCAAGTAGATCCAAACCCTTCATGTTAACCTATAAACTGTCCTGTTCTCTTGGAGCAAGTGTGCATAGCTTTGTTGTGTTGTCTGGAAAAATGTAGAAGTTCTGAACTATTTTGCCCCATTACTCTAAACTAATCTTGCCAAGTTGGATTGTACATATCAAATGATTTTTGTGAATTTTAGTATGCCTGCGATCGCAGACACTGAAAATAGGATATAGATTCACAGGCATGTTTGCCATCGAATGTGAATAAAACATCTAATCCTAGGAAAAAAAAGTTAAAATAAAAAATCAGTTTACTATCTGTTAAATCATTGTCTGACCATTACTCCATCTTAAAAAATTTCAAAATAGCAACATTGAGATGTGGTCTATCAACTGTTATTGACAGCCTGTTTGAATGAAAGCAATCAAACTCTGAAGCTGTAAAATTCTAGCTACTTAGCACAGAAGAAGGCTAGCAGCACTACCCTAACATGGCTGTATTATTTCTGAAAAGGATTGGTTATTTTGTATGGATATTTCTGCGTGACATGGTCTTTGGCCAGAAAAGTAACCTTTACTTAGAAATTACAGTAAGTCTGCTTTGAGCAAGAGGGGCAAAAAAGAAAAATAGTACATTTTTAAGTGCTTATATTTCTCAAAGTATACAGGTTTTTCCTTTGGCTTCTCCTTCTGCATGCCAAGAGGCTTCTTTCAAAGAGAGGGAGAAGAAAAGTACAGAAAATACACAAAGTGTGTGAACACAGCAGGTCCCTCCAGCATTTTGTGCACTGCTCAAAGTACAAAGAAAACACAAAGCAATGAAGAAATAGGGCTTGACTGTCCAGCTTGTCATTCCTGAATTTAAAACAATAACCTAGGGCAAAAGATGAGCAAAGAAGGTCATCTGGAGGATTGCAGGGAGCAGAAGGACTGGTGGTTTTGGAGACATCTCTCCCCAAAGCAGCTGAACAAATTCCCGTGTGCCTCTGACCGAGCAGCAGGGACTGGAGTGGAGTCTCTGAGTGCTGCTGAAGCAGTGCTGGCTTTTCCAGCCAACGAAATGCTCATTAGCTTGTTCACGTTTGTGAGAGGGGAGCTGAGCTGGCGTGGTCGCTGCTGGAGAGGAAGGGAGAGCAAAAGGGATGAGGGAGAGGGACACTGGGGTTCTTCTGCGAGGGGGTGTCCGTGGGAAGGGCTGAAGGCACTGAATCAGCATTACAGGCTCAGTCACTCCAAAAAGGTGACACGTGTTCCAGACAAGCTGGAATTTGGCTAACACATCCTTTCTTACAGAAAATATTCAAATAAAAACTGAACTTGAAAAATTCTATTATACTTTTTTTTTTTTTTTTCCCAACTGCTGCAAGTGCTGACAGATCAGAGAAGCAATTTTTCTGATGCTGAAGAGAAATCCATTTGGCTGAGTACACTGCGGACCATATGCCTATTCTTAGAAATGATTATCCTAATAATCATTGCTAAGTACTTTAAAACAATGTGTTATGTGCTAAATACAGGCAGTGAGCTCAGTGGTGCCCAGAAAGGAAGGAATATACAGATTGTATCCTGGAGTTTACAGGCTAAAACATTATCGTTGCAAGACACAAAGCAATTGAAAAGATGAAAGGATTGAAGGCTTCACTCGACAATATCAGATTACTGCAACTCAGAGCAGCACTGCAGTGCAGTGAAACCAGTAAAAGTCTCTCTGCTCAGTCCGTTTTCCTGGGATGGGGCCCGGGGGATGACTGAAGAGATGGAAACTTCTGGGGCCGCTGTTCACCTGGGTGGCCACCTGCCTCCTTATTTGGCTGCTTGCTTCTCAGAGCTCCAGCTCTGCAACTGTGCTGCAGAGAACCAGGCCAACTCTGCCCAGAGCTGGTGAGGTTTTGGGAATTTTGCTGTCTAGGGGAAGAATGTTGTTATGTCTAATGTTTAATGCAGTGCTGGCACCGGGAGGCTGCAGGCAGATTTGTTTACTTGACAGGCTCTGCTAGCTTGACTTTCTAAGCGTAAAAACCTACATTCCTATGTGGAAAGACTTCCATAGGAATGGATCCACCAGTTGCATCATTCTGTGATCACTCAGAGCCAACAGGGACACTCAGGTGTGTACGACTGGGTGCTCTGCTTCAGCTTAACAACAGCACAGCACAAGTCTGACACAACAGCTAGTTTTGATTTGTGATGTGATTTGAGCCTTTGATTTGAGCTTCCCAAGGGCACATTCTTCTTCACTGAGGCTGGTTTCTGTCTTTCAGAATTCTACTGCTGAGGTTTGAGCCTTCATAGAATCAAAAATGCAGTAGCCTTCAGGATTAGCTTTCATATTATTTTTATATTACACGAAAACAAGTTCTTGTTTCTTGTGGACTGATAATGGTTAAATTATATCTTAAAGTGAAGAAATGCTTGCAGAGATTGTTGATGACCCAGATGGTTTCTAAGACAAACCATTGTTTTAAGAGCAGCATGTGCTTGTTCAGTAGACACCCTCAATACCATCAAACATAACTAACAACACTGACCAAAAAAGGTATTTGTCTTGAATTTGAGAAAGCATAAATATTTAAATCAAAGCAAAAACATAGCTGCTGCCTCAAAAGGCCAGTGGAAAAATAGCAAGAACCATCATATCTGGAATTGAGACTTTATGAAACATCTTTAATACAATAAATATCCATCTTATTTGTTGAAATGAACTACATGTGCTATGTCTGTACTAAGGCCAGCAAGAAGAGCTGTTACTAATGGTTATTTCCATGTAATAAAACTGTGTGCAACTCGGTATGTTTTCAGATGTGTGAAAATATTTTGCAGATAAACACATACACAAAGATTAACATATACAGACAAAATCCTGTGAAAAACATAATGTGTTCTATATAGCATGTGTTTGCTCTACACTAAATATTTTCTGTTGTATTTGTGCTCCTGATGCTTAAATGAAAACAATGGTATTGAAAAATTTTAACAGTCGGTCTCAGATTCATCTTCTCAAGTTTCCTGAAACATTTAAAATTGCAACTGGAATCTCATGCTTCCTATGCTAAATTTATTTTGGAGCACAAGCTAATGGAAATAAAGTTAATTTAAGCCAAAGATTTGAGGATTTTGTCATATCTAAACAATATAAAGAGGTTGAAGTCTTAGGAATTTAGTCTGAGACTACATGTAAGCTATTTGTTCCTATTGTGTGATTGTCACTGCTCTCATTAAGAGCACATAATTTTATTAGTTTATTTAAGAATTTCAAGCTGCTAAATCTTTCAAAATGAAACCTGCTACTAACAACTTGTCCCCGAAAGTCAACGAAGTAARACAAACTTAGTAGTTTTTCATATCTGATACTACTGAAGATTAGACTTCTAATGGGATTCATGCACAGAATATTGTGGATGGTGAAGTCCCAGATCCCTAAAAAAAATAATTAAAACTTCACTATGCCTTTGGGAAGATGTACAAGTCCTATCTATCATTTGGCTTTTCTTCCTTCCTTTCAAGAATAAAAGTAGCAACTTCGCTGCTTGTCATCTCTAAGTGACCTGACTAAACTGCTACTGTTGTCTGCTTTTTCACAGGACACAATCTCTAAGCTCTTCCTCTCCCTTTTATTGATTAGCTACCAGATTTATTGTGAAGTTGTATCTGTCCCATGTTGTTGTGGCATTGCCTGTTAGGTGAGTTTTGCTGTGGGGGCACAAGCTGTGCACAAGCACACAGCTCAAGAGGCAGATGAAGCAGTGACTGGGTTCATTAGATCCTCTGGGGTATGGGGACTCTCAAAAAGTAAATGGTTAATTTTTTTTTTTTTTTAATATATGGTAATATTGGCTTAAGAATTTGAGTATTTTACTTAGATTTAAATCAGAGGTTCCCTTTCTGTAAGTGGTCCAAGGTGCATATCCAATTCAAAAGAAAAAAAATCTTGTTATATCAAGGAGTCCTGAGCTAACTTTAGTAACACATACACTGAGAATTTGCTCATTTTTTTTCCCCAAAAGATATGAAAAGGTGCACCAAGACAAAAAAGATAGTACTCTAGTAAGGTGTGATGTCAAAAGCGCCTATTTTCAGTATAGTTAGTTCCCATTGAATTTGATCCTCATTTAAATCCAGAGCAAAATTAAACCCATTTTTGGATGGATGTACAGAAGAATACCACATTGAAACTGATGAGAAATTTAGGCAGGACAATTGAATTGTCAGGTTGGAATTTGGACATTTGTTTAGACTAGCATTTTTGCTTATCAAGGGTACCACTCACTTCCTAGTACCTTGACTTCATGATTAACTCCTTGGATTGAGCTTTTGACCTAGAAATCATAATTCCATTGCTTTTAATGGTCTGCATCTCAGCACTTGAAAGTTCAAGGTACACAACTCACAGAACTGATAAGCAGATAGCAAAAAAATTGTTTGAATACTATTGGTTATCTCATAGCAAATTTCCATTGAGGGTTGCACAATGCTGTTGTCCATTCTTATTTCATTTGYGGACCAGGTCAAACTCACACAAAATTGAATGCAGGCTCATGCATGGGTTTAAAAATAATAAGGCAGCAGTTTTGAAATAGGTATAAAAATTCAAAAGATAGGGTCCCAGCTGAAGGTAAATCTTTTCTTTAAAGAGCATGTATTCCTGATATGTTTTATGGCTGACATATTCAGTTTTTTCAGGCTCCAATGTCCAACTCAGTAGCAGGAATAGAGACTGAGTCCATGCCAGGAAGTGATTCTAGGAGGGTGGGTGTGCCTGCTTACAAAGCCACAGATGCCTTGAGGTAATAAGAAAGGACTGGAAATTGTACAGAGGTACAACAATTCATTTCTGTTCCTTGCTGTTTATTATAAAAATGTTCAAGTTCAAGCTGGAGACTTGGCAAGCTCCATGTTAACAATATAACAACTTCCACTATTGTTTTACAACAATAAATACTTTTGATAGTAAAAGGACATATTTTACCAAGCGATTCCATGCAGTATGACCCCGTGCACTGCAATATTTCTTGAGACAAGCATCACACACAATATCCTGGCAGTTGCTGCAACAGTTGTTCATCTCCATGAAAAACATGCAGGTCAGGTGAGTGAAAGTGAGAAATCTCGTGTTTATTTAGAAGAGCTCTACCATATGGCTCATTTTGATTTAAGGAACAAAACTAGAAACCGTGGCTCCTCTCTCATTTCATTAACAATCTGATTTCTGACACTAATAAAAATTAGTTATGCTATTCTAGATCTGCAAAGTTGATTTCCTTCTTCTGGACATGTTCTGACTTTGGACTTGCCATCCCAGTTGTAGGACAGAAGACATTATTTAATGTTTTCAGCAGAGAATGCAGTACGCGTGGGCAGAAAGGAGGGAAAAGGTGGAAAAGAGAAAGGGAGGGTAAACAAACACTATTTTACTAAATGCTTTTCTAAAAGTTCTGTGATGCAGATGTGGGTTAAATTGAAACTGGTCTTCATTTTAACTTGTGGTTGGGGATGAAAGTGGATTTTCACACATTGTGCTGTGTTTTTCTCTGTCATCATATTAGCATTTATTGATTTTAATTTCCTCCTCCTTTCCAGAGCTAGCAGAGCTTTCCAAAGTTTTCCCTTGTCTGGTTGCCTGTTTATGCATGGCCTGCTTCTCCTTTTTGTTTTACTATGTTCTCTTAGAAAAGAATGAACAAATGCAGCTCTGCACATCTTTTCTTATCCTCCTCCTAGAAGCAATTATGTCCAAAACCTTGGCAGCAGTACTCCAAGGATAAATCACCTTGTTTACCATGACTTTCCAGCAGTAGCTGCCTACTAATGGTCAACAAGATAGAGCCATTAACAGGCAAAACCCATGTACTACCAGGAATTCAGGAAAACTCTTTCAGAAGAAATAGTGCAGATTGCATTTTACCGTAAAATACCTTTGTATTTTATGAAACAGGGACAATATTGCAAAAAAACGGTGTTCCACTTTTTAATAAAAATTTGTCTTGGAGATCAAAATCAGAAGTAAGCAGGTAGGTATTCATATTAACCAGCTTCTAACAGCATAACAGAGTTGCCACAAATGACATCAAACTCAGTATAATCAGGAAACTTGTGTCAAGAAAAAAAATAACTCTATTCTAAAATAACAAATATCACATCTTCATCACTGGGATGTCAAAATATTTGAGCTAAGAAAATGTAAATATTAACGGATTAAACTAACCTGCCAAATTGCTTTTGGCGAGTGTTCCAAGTAGGAAGATGGTGTGTTTCACCAAACAGAAAAGGCTAGAATTAAGAACATTTTTGGTTGTGTTTTTTTTTGTTTTTAATTTGTTTAAAATTGAAGTTTTGTGCTGTGTATAATCGTTTCTTGTCATATTTCATAGCACTAAAATACTAGGAAAGCTTCTGTCAATGGTAAGATTATCCTGCAGAATTTATTCCCATGGAAATTTATTCTCAAATAACTATTTTTGGTAAATTATTTTCTATTAGCTTCCTCTGTAGGTGCTGCTATATTAAATGAGTGTGTCTAATTTTGAATGTGGTAGCTATTACACATGCTTTACGTGTCTTACCCCAGTACAGATTAACTTTCTGTGCAGAAAAAAGTGTACTTTATAATTGATAACATTTAAAAGTAAACTTGGTGTCAAAATCACAAAGTTTAAAGGGGGTAGTAATACCCACCAAATCCACAAGAGATGGAGTTGGAAGAAACAGAAAATCTTTTATGCACGCATGGTCTGCTCAGATCTCAGATGCCTGAAAGCTTTCCTATATTTGCTTTCCCTACAAACTTTCTATTGCTCTTTGCCTTAAAATTACAGGTACAAGACCACTGCTACATATAAAACCTTCTTCTTCTTCTTCTCTTAATAATGAAAAAACAACCCCATGGTAGGAGACAATGGTGTTTGTTAAATGGCATTTGTCTTATTTTGCTTGTAAATTATATTTGATTTCCTATGCAAAAAGCTTATACCTTTTTATAGGGTGTGAAATCTGACTGTGCTTAAAAATATGCTTTTTTTAATGGTGTGAAGACTCCGATGTTCAGCCTTTGAAAGTTTCTGAATGTGTTACTTACCATTGTCAGCTATTTTTTCCTTTCACTGTACCTTGCAAGAGCCATGACAAAATAATGATTCAGAGCAGGGGATATAAACCAGATTTAAATACTTAGCATTTTACTTCAGGCATCTGGCTCATCCAGTCATATTTAAATATAATCAAGAAATTCTTGAAATACTTTAAAGTTTATATTTGAGGGGAAAGGCAAAATAAAAATTCCTGTGAAAACAAAACCAAACCAACATTGCCTGTATCTGGACATTTTGTCTTCTCTCTGCTTCATCTTTCTTTTCCTGCTGCAGAAAGAAATCTATTTGGGGTCATCTTAGAAAGGTTCCTGTCCCTTCAGCGTGACGTTGGCCCACTGATCAGAATACTGCTGTGGACTTTATCTGTATTTCTGTGGGCATGAAAAAGTACTGATCTGGCAGAAAGTCCAGAACAAAATTTTGTATATCGCAACATTCACAATTCAATTTTTACTGAATAGACACAGGTAACACTTCCAGGAAATAACTCTGTTCTGTGCTTATTTAGACACTTTAGTATTATTTTGTTCTGCTGTCTTTTTTTTTTCCCTTGTTTAGTTACCAAGCAAATGTTAGTATTCATGAGATGTAATTCTTGTAAAAATCTTCAAGGTAGAAGAATAAGAGAATAGGTATTGAGGATTAATAGTAGTTCAGGTGTCCTGTTGAGAGTCACCAGTGTAAAAATATGTGTTCCTGCAGCACAGCTGTTGTCATGGCCCCATGGCTATGCAGGATCCATCTGTTCTTGGGCAGAGTTCCTGTGGAATGTGGGGTCTTTTGAGGGGGGTGGAGAGTATCTGACTGACTCCAGCTCCAGGTGCCAATGCTCAAACATTGTTCCTAAGTGACTAACACTTATAAAGTGATCTGAATAAACAATTATGTTCCATCCAAGTGGGAGGTCAGTTAGTGGACATCATGCTGCTTCTGAGCAACCACTGTGTGATCCCAGCCGACACAGAAAGTGATGATTTTCTTGTCTCATTTGGTGGACAACTGGCCACACACCACTCCACTGGGAACCTGTTCCTTTGGAAGCAGCAATGAGTATTAAATAAGTTGGGGTTTAAAGAAGTTGAAAGGAAGACATTAAGCAGGTCATAGAGGTTTATACTCCATCACTGCTTCTTGGATCTGGATCAGTTTCCTACAGTCAGTTTCTGACTGAAAAAAAAATAAATTAGAACTGGAAGTTATCTCTCTTCTGCAGAGATCAAGGTTTTGTTGCAAAACAAATATTTATTTCACTTTTATATTTGTGATTTAAAATGCCCAAGAAATAACATTCTTAAAACTCTGTCCTGTCCTGGAAAGAAGAAACACAGAACAGAAGCCCTTTGGGAACAGTGATCTGCCAAGGGTATAAATGGATTTATGCGGTATTATTTAACAGCTACTGCCCAGGAGATTGCTAGAAGCCATAGGTCATGGTTGCAACATCAAAAACTCTGAAATGGAAACAACATTTCAGTTTTGTTTTCCTCCTGTCTCCAATTGCTTTTTTCCATCGGTGCCGTTTTTTGACAATTCTGTGTAAGCAATGCAAATATTTTGCCTGTGAAGCTCAGAAACATCATATTATGTTCAAGCTTCAACCAGGACACAGCTTTTAGAGATAAGGARCATCCAGCCCTCCTCCTGCCTCCCTGTCCCCGTTACTGGAAGACAGCCCTACGAGTTTTGTACCTTAACATTAGAACTGGAAAGGACTTACTCCACCCATCGAAACATGACAAAAGCAGGATATGTCTTTAGTACATGTAGATAATTCAATTCTGCTTTAAATAGTCAAATGAAAAGGATTCTTGTATGTGTCCTGGGAGACTATATCCCAGTTTAGCAAGAGCATGTTATTGGGATTGTAATTCTGTGTTTTCCACATTTGGACATGAGCAGGAATGACCATTGTGATCTTCTAATGGTATTTTTGCCCTAATATTGCCCACAGGACTTTCTGAATTAATTTCTGTTTTAACCAAACTGTTTGCAAAAGACAGGAACCCAACTGCCAACTTGGTAAAGCCGTGCAGTTTATTGTTATTCTTTTAAATGTATGTTTGACTTCACTTTCTAGCTACATTATACCACTCATAGCAGACAGGAAAAAATATTTTTTTCTGTTTTGTTCATTCTTTGTTTCCTTATAAAAAAATACAAATCGGCTGCTATACTTATCACACTTGAACAGATTTTTGGATGTCTAAATCTTTACAGCCTATACCCCCAGTGCCTGCTGTTTTGCAGTTTTTAAAGGAGATAATTTCTGCCTTTCTGCTTCTATTACTGGGCTAGCTCCTCTGAGCTGTAATGGTCACAGGGAGATGTAAATCTCTGAAGAAACTTAAACTCATGGAGTTGCCATATCAAAGCAGACCGTTGTTGGACCAGGCTCCAGGCTCACCTAGTATTTCTCTGTGTTTCTCCAGAGGAATGATGATTACTTCCTGTTTCATGGAAACTTTTGGATATCTAATATGAATTTATTTTTTAACACTTTTTAGTTTTTTATTTCATACCTCCTGGTATGAAGGAAAATGAGGATGATGTGGCATGTTTAGACTCATGTTTAGACTGACTGGCAAGTGGAATTCAGGAATTAGATCCCCATCGAGTTGCAAATAGACACAGTTTTGCCACTGACTTCATTAACAGGATCTTTCTGAGCAAGAACTTTTCATAGGTTCTTCTGTTAAAAGTTTTCTTCATATTAGCAGAAATCTGCAAGGTCTGCTCTGAAATTAAAACTGAACTCCTGGGGGTATGAAGAGCTTGCTGGGACATGGGGACAGGTTCCCCACAGAAACTGTGGAATCTCCTCCACCTTTTCAGATGTTGAAAACTTGACCAGAGGTGGCACTGAACAACCTTCTGTAACTTTGAATCTAGCCCTCATTTGAGCATGATGTGAGACAAGATTACCTCCAGGCCTCACTTCTGATGCCCTATGATTCTGCAGTTCTGGAAGACTTAAATTCAGAAATGAGTGAAAGGCTGTAATTTGCTGCCTTATGTTATTTCCAGATTGAAAAGAGTCTGGTGAAATTCTGTGGTGATCTGTTACCATGGTTAACAGGGATGTCAAAAATAGTAAGAGGCCTCACAGACATTTTGAAAGCAGAAATACTTTCCTGATCTTCGATTATGAGAAAGTACAAAGAAATCAGAAGTTTGTGGCAACATTATAGAGATTTTGTTTAAACTTCCCAAATTTAGAAGTAAAATAGAGAAGAGCTGCAGTTCATTAAATGAACTGACAGGTTTTATGGGTCAGCCATTTCCATGGGTAGGTCTGAGTCACTCAGACCGATGGGACCAATGCAGAGTGCTCTAGAAGTTTACTTCAGTCATGTTCTCATAGCTTGAAGAGAAAACAGAGCTCAGGACCACTCCAAAAATGCCCAGTTAGGCAGTAAAAAAATTTGGAAAGTGACTGTTAGACAGAGAAAATAACTGTGGTGTGTTTCCGCACCCCCAACACCCACAGTTCTGAGTTTTCTATGCTTTATATTTAAATTTTGTAAAGTTGCAAAAACTTTACTTGTCTTTTTTTTCCCCTTTGGACCTTCCCATTGTTTCACTGGGTCTGTTCATCTGCTTTGGTGGCCTCCAAATATTTTCATGAAACTCCAAAGTTCCTGCTAAAGCAAATGGAATATTCATTAGCCAAAAACTGATGTAAAAACCTGCTTGGTACTTATAGCTGAAAGGAGATGTATATAATTAAGTGTATGGAAGAAAATAATCTATGCCAACAAAACTGTCAGATGGTGGACTCTATGTTTCTTTTCAGGCTGCCATAAGAGTATTCAGGACCCTGGGTGCTGGAAGTCAAGTTTCAGAACATTGACTTGCTTAGTAGTTGTTCTGTAATAGTGGGCAAATATTTGTGTAGTGCCCAGGACTGTAATTTGAGGTAAGATTTCCATTTCTTAACCTGTCATGGAACATCTTGGAAAGACAGAAGAAAAATATCTCTACTATCATCACAGGAAAATAAACTTGAAATTGCACTCCTTGCTGTTAGTCTTTTCAAGATAGAAATTGCTTTTAAACTCCCCTTTAGACCTTCTCTAATCCTGGGAGAGAGACAGAAATAACTTCCCAGTAGAAGTAAAAGCAGAGGAAATATATCCTTGAGAAAAGATTGTTTGCTCAGCTTTAAAGTAAATTTTTGGTTTTGTTTCACTGAGGGATGGCTGAACAGTTCCTCCTCCCACAGGAACATAACCAGTGCTGGCTTGCAGCAAATATTTTTCATCTGCAAAGGTAGTAAAAGTCTCTGCAGGATGAGGGGTAGAGCTACTAATCAGATTTCTGTGGGACGACTATTGTACTTTCTGAGGAGCCTTGATGAAATCAATAGGGATTTTCACATATTTCTGCACTTCAATAGTTTGCGAGTCTTAACATCAACTACTGCATAGGGAGCCTGTACCGTAGGGGAATCTACAGCTTTGCAAACCTGCATCTAAACATGAATAAGAAGTTTATGCATTTAAGTTTATGCATATAATGTAATAATGGAAAGTAACCTCCTCTGCATGGAAACCAATGACCGCTGGGATCAAGACAGAAAAGTAAAAATCAATATGCTCCTTATCCAAGAATAATGCAAACATTGAGATTTTCAATCTTTTACTAAATTATCAGTATAATTTAACTCAATGATTCTTTTCTTGTTGTATGTAGTTGACAGAGGCTTGCTTTYGAGGTTAGTAGAGCATCCTACATGAGATAAGCAATGTAGGATGCAGTTTGCTGTGGGAGAAGCCTCTATTGACTCTACTCACCTGAGAACAGATTCTCAAGAGTAATGTCTATGACTCTATATCTGCTGCTCCCTAAAAATCTACCTATTTTGTCTTAAAGTGTGAGTCCAGGTCTGTGATGGAGCCCCATTTCTTTCAGGCACCAATACTGGACAAACCTTGTGCACTGGAGCTGACTTTTTATAGAGGTTGCTGCACACCCAAATCTGCATGTGGCCATGGTTGCCTCCCCACGTTCTGAGAAACATCCCCAGATGCTGTCATTCCACACCTGGAGGTTACCTTGTCCAGGCTCCTTCCTAGCCTGAGAAGGGTCCTAGGGTCCTTTCTGGGGTCTGACGTGTCATCAGGGATGGCCAGATGCAGGGCAAATGTTCTTCTGCTGGCAAACTGGATGCAGTTAAGACAGAGTCAACATGTTTTTTGAGTATTTTCTGGCTTCTCTTCATTCATTTGCCCCCTCTCTGTCAGTTCACACACATTTCAGTTTGCTGTCCTCATTCCTGACCCCTCAGGTTGCTGCTTTTACCAATGCATGCTACGGTTTTCACCATGCATCTTTTCGGTAAAGTTCCACAGTCAGTAGCAATTGCACCGGGTTGTAACAGATGGTGCTGAAAGTATTACAGCCTTAAAAAACAAATCCAACTCCAGATATATCAAAATTTCCGTTTGTGGCTGGATAGAACTGTTCACACAGGAGATGCAATGGAATAGAGGGTATCAAGGTCAAAATAATAATGTAGAGGTGAAATTTAGCACGTTGTGACAATTAGTCATAGAACAGAGTCAGGTCTATGGGGCTTCTTTATAGCCTTTACATTATACATAAATATAGTCTATCCTATATAAATATATATATATATATATATCTCTCTGTATATATGTATTTATATCTCACATGCATATCCTATGTGTTCTTTTTATATGCAAAAAATATGTGTTTTATATATATATATATATATATATATATATATATAATATAAATATAATTGCTAACCTTAAAATTAACTTCAGTATCTCTACAGTTATGAATTAGACTGCTTATTTTGGTTTCTTCTGCTTAATCTGGGAGTATGTCCTTTAATAATATGGCTTCACCCTTAATGACTGCAGTCATCCTAAGCTCATGCCAGAAAAAACATTGTACTACAGTGCTCTATCATGTGTTACATTCATTATCTGACCAAAAGGCTGCACTCCTCCACACAATTACACTGAGGTTGAGCACAAAAATGTGTAAATGTGTGTACTTGTAATAGGAATGTGCTTTGAGGGTTAGATCTCTTTAAACAAAGACAGGAATTATCTCATTTATTTTGCCAAATCTTGATCTCTTCTTAAAACAGATCAACATCTAGCAAAGAATATCCATGGCAGCTATCATAATAAATTCTATCTTAGAGCAGTGAGGCAGTCTTCAAGGTCTGCTCTGAATCTGGATAAAAGCAGGAGACAGCAGCGGCCAACGATGGTAAAGTATAAGACAAACAAATTAAAACTATACAGTAAAGGAAGTCATAATATTACAAATGGACTGCAAATGTTCAGTGCAATTTTTTTTAAATATAGAAAATAAATTAGAAAAGCACGTTTTGGCTTGTTTTTCTATCCTGAACATTTGTAGTTGATTTCTATGTGTCGAGGTTGTTTTTTATTTAGTTGAATAGGATCTGTGTTCTCCTAGGGATGTCCAATGTCTTGGCAAGGACACAAAGATCTGCAGGGCAGGAAGGCTGAGGAACTGAGACTGGGGGTTGATGTATGCACACGTGTGGCTGGAAACCATCTGTGTGATGGGATGCCTTGGTGTTGTACAGATGGAGCAAAGAYATTTCTCTAAGCTCAGCACTACGTAAATAAGCCTTTGAGGTCCAAGTGCAAAGAAGTCAGCAGTAATGAAGTCAGAGAGCAGTTAACTGAATCCAAAGGCATATTTCTGTCTCTAACTGAGCTTGGTAGCTGCGTGCAACCTGAATGAAGGCTTCTTTCGCATTTGCAATTGCCCTGAGTATTCAATTAACAGTCTGCAGGTCTGCAAAGCAGTTGCAATCAAATCTTTTAACCATCTCATAGGAAGCCATCTATGTTCATAGCTGAAACTGAATAAGCTCTGTTTGGCTAAGTTCTGTTCTGACTGATATCATGGGTGTCAGTAAGGTTTCTTATAATGCACATTCGATGGAGGGGTTCAATCTGTGTCCCATAGGCTACATTTGTACTAGTGAGTTGCACAGTACCAAGGAATATTTCTGTTTATTGAAACTAACTCTGCTTTTGGCATAGGAAGGTTTGTTCACATGGATGAGGAGTCTGCTATGCTGGTTGATCTGGATGCCAAAGAAAGGTCCAAGGAACATTTGATTCACTTGTGTAAACATAGCAATATACTCCAATTAAAAAGAAAAAAATCTACCTTCCCATTGAGGAAAAACCAGTTCTCATTCTGGGCAGAATCCTGTCAGCAAGCTGGTGGTAGAATTCATCCTGATATACAAGCCAGGATCTGTTTGCGTGTATTTCATCGCCTTTCACAATTTAGTAACTATTCCCACAGTACATTCATCAGTGAAATATGGAGTCTTATCACAAGTTGCAAGTATGTACCCAACCTGCCCGCAGTCCTTTGGAGGATGGACAATTGTCGGACACCTCACAAAACCCAGAAGCAGAGAGCATTTGGGGTTCCTGGACATTCCCAGCAATACAGATCCATGGAGGAATAGATTCCTGCTCTAGTTTCACTCTTCGCACACCCCRACAGCAAAAGGTTGTAATTTTAGAGTTGGGTGGGGGTTGCGTGACTTAGATGAGAGCTGCCCAGTGTGTTGTGAATTTGTGGAGGTGTGCTTCAAGACATGTTGGCATGTCGAGCTCTTAAATGAAAAGTGTGTTTTACTGCGTGCTCTGGGGGAGCCTTAGAGAAGAGCAGTCAATCTCAATTAATGTGAAAAGAATCTGGCCACGCGTATATTGAAAAAGGTTTGCTTTCTGCCATCAAAGTGCTTCCCAGCTGGATGTTGTTAATAAATAATTGTCTGGTTTCACTTACTGCCTTAAAGTTCAAAATATTCACGTTTTATGGGTAGTCAAACAAAGTAGAGAGCTGCAAGATCGGAAGATCTGAGTTAGCGTTCCTGGTTATTGCAAGCCATTTTATATAACCTGATGATATGGGAGATAATTGCTACAGTCATACGCAAAAAGTTAAAGTTCTCCATCTGCTTCCTGCACTACAGGGGCTTTTCTTTAAAATTTTCTCCAAAGGTGATTTCRGAAGCTGACACTTTCATCTTTATCAAGTACCTCTTGGTGTCTCTTTTTCTAGAATTATCTCTTGATACAACATAATTATCTGTTAACCATTTTATTTGGGAGACCATCATACTCATGGAAACAAGCTATTATATTTCACTTTGGTGCATTTTATTTAGTTGAAGGCTATATATCATAGTACGYCTAAACCGTGTTTCCTTTAACCAGAATAAAATCCAGTCCGGAAAAGGGAAGGAATGCAATTAGCATTGGCTYGCTTCATTATGTTTTACCCATACAAACATACATCGCATTTATTTTCTAGGACGTGTTTGTTGTGAAAACTGTTTTCATCACAGGTAGGCTATGCAAAGGTGTCTAAAGGACTTGGATGCTTAAATCCTGTTTGCTTTTCTCCATTTGCTTCTGCTCACTGCAGAAGTTTTCCAGTGGAGAAAAGTCTGGGAAGTGTTTAACAGAGGTCTCACCTCAGAAATGTTATGCTCGGTTTTGTCTGCTCCTAGACTCCAGGAGTTCAGGACATGGAATGAATTTGCACATGTTTAATGTTTCCATGGTTTTATTCTGAAAGTCTTGAGCAATKCCTCCTTTCTTAGTATGCTGGGATTTTCTTTCTGAGGAACTGATTTTCTAGAGGGATATTTATGGTCAGTCATAAGAGTCATCCTGAATCAACATTTGCACCTCAGTATCTAAGATGGAAATTGAAAGTCAAAACCCAGTTTTATCAGTTGAAATCAGAACTCTGAATGGTTTCCATTCCAGCTTAAAATTCATTTAAATCAGGTCCAGCCTTGGGCATTTGAGTTATAAACACTTCTTCGTTTGCAACCTGACTGATCTTTTGAGCAGATGAAAAAGCCTTATGAAAGACAGGCCTCAGCTTAGCTAAACGGTTAGGCAAAATGCCTGCCTTTAAGGTGGCCTTATCTGTACTGTCATAGCTAAGGCTTTTGTGCCACCATAACGGAAGATTATCTTCTGTCTTCTGCACAGCTATAGACCAGTTAGCATGCTTGCCTTTCTAAGATGTCCTAGGATCCTTCCAGAAAAAGCTGAAAGGATGGTAAGAATAACATTAAACAGCATCAATTCCCCCCAGTCCTCCCTACCACTCCCCTCCCCCACAAATCCCTCTGATCTTTTAAAAGCATGTGATGTCATTTCTGATGAAATACTGTTTTTTGCTATAGCCTGTAGGTGTAGGTATTTCCGCAGTTGTCTGGCCTAATTTAAACAATACATTTGAAGGCAGCTAGACGTAGGAGCCTATATATCGAAGGAGAGAGAGAGAGGGCCCTGCAAATGGGGTTCTGGGGACATGGTGACAGCAAAAAATGTGTCAAAGAATGGCAAGTGATGATACGAGGCTTAATTTATTAAAAATAAAATGTATGTCTTATGATCTCACTTATCACTGTGTATGGACACAGCAGGTTGTTCCTCAAAATCAGGGACACATTGGAGATTAAGAATCTTCTTGAAGTTGAACTGCAACTCAGACAGAACTGCATTGCACACCCTGAATATTCCCGAACAATGAAATTCATTACAGGCAGCAAACAGCTTAAGCTAATTAATAGCGATGTGCTTTTGGGCATACTTAGGTAATGATTTGTAATCCTGAGTCAGACACTTAGTGGAAATGAGAGGGTTCATAGAATCATAAAACAGCCTTGCTTATAAGGGACCACAAAAGATCATCTGGTCCCACTTTTTGTGGGAAAGGAAGCCTAGATAAAATTATGTAGCACCAGCTTCATCTTGTAAACCTTCAGTGGTGAGATCTCCATTAAGTCCCTGGGGCAGCTGTTCCTGTTGACTCACTTGTTTGGAGATGGAAACTGCACTCAGATAAAGAGGAGAGACTTGATGTTGTTACCACTTTTAAGATGGTGCWCCAGTGGTCAAGGCACTCAGCTAGGACATCAGAAATTTAGGCTAAATGCTTTTCGTAAAGGCATAGAAACTTTGGAATAGGAGACGTGTCTAGTCACAGCATTGTACAGAATCACAGAATAAGCTGTTTTGGAARGGACCTACAAGGATCATTGAGTCCAACTGCTGGCCCTGCACAGCACCGTCCCCAAGAGTCACACCATGTGCCTGAGAGTATTGTTCAAATGCTACTCGAACTCTGTCAGGCTGGTGCTGTGACCACCTCCCTGGGGAGCCTGTTCCAGTGCCCAACTACCCTCTGGGTGAAGAACCACTTTCCTGATATCCAGCATAAACCTTCCCTGACACAACTTCAGGCCATTCCCTTGGGTCCTGTTGCTGGTCACCAGGAGAAGAGATCAGTGCCTGACCCTCTTCTTCCCCTCACAAGCAAGTTGTAAGTGTGATGAGGTCTCCCCTCAGTCTCCTCCAGGCTGAACAGACCAAGTGGCCTCAGCCCCTCCTGATATGTCTTCCMCTCAAAAAATGTTGCCATTCATTTCTAAGTATTGCATCAGTCCCTGGCAGGGAGATTTTATCCGTGATCTCCTAGTGTTGATAAGAACAGTCAACAGAGGAGGACTATTTTCCTCTGGGTCCAGCTTTGATGCGAAGAACCTTTGCTTGTCAGTCCCAAGCCACGTGGCACTAAGGGGCTCTGCTGAGCTCTGCAGAGGCACAGCCCTGGCTGAAGCTTCTCATCCCTCTGCAGACCTCACTGGGGAAGAAAGGGCTGTTGTTTACCCACATGGACCGAGGCACCACTTTCTTGCCTAATTTAAATTTTAGACTCCAGTGTCCCATTTTGTGTCAGGCCCACAGAATGTAGTAATTCACTATAAAGAGACAGCATGCCTAATTTAAAATACATAGATAATAAATAAATAAATATCTTCTTTGAAAGAAATGAAAGATTTCTTTCAAAATATATGTTCATATAACATATATTTTAGCTGTACATGTAAAATACACATTCGCTGGACTTGTTCTGCGATGATTTATATCCTCCCAGTAACAAAATGTTGTTGTTTGGTGAGGTTACTTTGCCTGATAGCCAAATACATATTTTCAAAGCATTAATGAGGAATATATCTATTATTCTGGATGAAAAGATCTGACAGTTCAAGGCAGTAAAATTCCTGTCTTGGATGAAAGAACACACTTCTGCCTCTGTCAAGAAGCAAGACCAAAATTCAAAGCTGATTTCAGCAATAAGCTTCCAGATTTTGCAAAGAGACTTTGTTTTACTAAATATTTATCTCAGAAATATGTAGCTAAAGACCAATCACTTCTCTGCATCAAACAGAACAGCTTATCTGCTTTCTGGTTTTGGGTTTTTTTTTCCACCCAAATTGTCCTGCCACAAACACTTGGTGTGTGAAATGAAGTCTGATTTATTTGTGTTCATTCTGACTAATTTCAATAGCTTTATCATTGCTCTTTATAAAAAATATTAGGAATTTATAAAGCTGTGAGCAAAATACAGGGTCATTTCTTGGCGGTTAAGTACATGAAATAAGCTGGTGGTTTCAACTCAGTTCCTTGTTACAAAAAAGTGCTGTCTTTGCAAACAAGTAAAAAACCTGGCATCTTTTACAAAGACCATATTCAATTCTGGAAATCAGCAAATGAAAGAAAAGCGATGTTTGAGTATTCTCATTTTAATCTTTCTCCTAGATCAGCATCAGTTTGTAACAACCATGTTTGGTAGAAAATTTGATGATTTTGAAAATATTCATTACTGATTAATGCAAATTTTTATAGTCTGTTTCATCTTATCCACAGCCCTTTTGTTATCAAAAGTGTTGCTGATGAAAAATGGGAAACAGAAGCACAAGCTTTATGATCCTGGATTTGTTAGTTCACAATTTGAATGGGGGTCAGTCACCTCAGTATTTAGAAATCAGGCCAAAATAGAAGGATAAGAGATTTATAAAGCAACTACAAAACAGACAATTGATTCATCAAAGTTGTGGGCAACTGATTAATATCAATCTGCTTATTTTAACTATCAATAAGAAATGACAAACATGACACAAACAGACAGTAATGGAACTGAATCTATCTGAAAGAGATTCCTAAGTCACAGTTCATGGTAACACTGATTTTTTTACACAACAGAGAACAAAACTCCAGTCTAATTTACTGACTGGATCTGGTTGAACTGTGAAAGATGTTTTCTTCTCAGGATAATGTATGGAATTTATACCAATAATAATTCCAAACATAGCTAGTCTGGCTATAAGTAATTTAATTTGGTCAGATATGACTGTCCTTGCTCATTTTCATCTTCCTGGGACAGGTATCTAACAACATACATTTGTGAAAATATTTGTAACATCTACACTTATTAAAGATATATATACAACCTCAGCTCATATCAGCACACTTCAGCCAGATTTAGTTTACGGAAATGAACGGAATTGTGCTGTTGCCAAACCTATGCTATCCCAAACCTGTACCTGTTCCTATAATTCAACCGGTAACCCCCTGTACCTTTTGAACAAGACAATYTTCCTTTGAGAAGGGCACACTGAAAATAGTGGTAAATCCTTCAACACTCTGTATGATATTATGCATTTATTCCTTGATCCTGTCCTTGAAAGGCTTCTAAGTCAGTTACAGGCCAAGTGGGCTGTGCTAAACAGCTGAATTTGAAGGGTCGCAGATATTAAAACTACACAGAGTAAATCCAATCTCTTTTTAGTTGATAATAACTGACTAATGGTAACCTGCTCATTTTCCGATCGAAGCGAGGATCTTGGTGTGTTACTTTGTTTTTTTAAAATAAATTTGCTCAACCTTTTTTTTTTTCCTCAAAGCTACTTTTCTGAGATTCTTTGCTGTAATCATATGCAGAAGTTGTGGCATAAAGGTACGGTATTCCTATGACTCTCTTAAGCCTTATCAAATAGCATTAAATTGAGCCATAGCATATTTCAAATCACACATGAATAAGTGAGTGCTCCCTTGCAAACATAATGTTACATGGGTATTGCAAAAGCTGGTGAGTAGGAAACATTTAACATCAGCTGAAAAGCATTGCAGTGGTTGGCTTTGCTGGAGCTGAGCAAGGAATGCCATGCTGAGTTGTATCTGACTTGCAGATATACAGGTTTGCAGTATGATTTTGAGACATTTTTAATTAGAAAGCACAGTCTAAAGAGGAGAAAAACCTGTAGATCTGTGAAAGAATTGTCTGCTGGGGGTTATTAAAATGTGTTTCTGCAAGTTGACCCTTCCAATGAATGGAAATTAACCACTGTATTTGGAACAAAGTGTCACTTGTGCACACCACCACCAAATCCTTTGTCCCTGTGTTACTCAGTGGAATATAGGCCTAAGCCACTTCTGTGTGTGTTGCCAGTGGGTCTAGATAGCATCCTTACTGCCTCATATTCTGTAAACATTACTGGGGAACCTCAGGGCTTCCCATGGCAAGACTTCATCCTTAAACTTTGKCCCCAAGCCTAGATGGTCTCTTTTCCCTGAGGTCTCTCTGAACATTACTGGTCCCTTATGATCTCAGAAAAACCTATGTTCCCTAAAGCAGATTTTATCATCTCAAAGATGAAGATGAAAGAGGGTAAGTTTTGTCCACACTGAAGAGAAACTGTGAATTGTAAAGCACACTTGGCCTTACGTGGGAGCCAACTGCTCAATTCACAGGGAAGCCCAAGTTCCAGGAGGAAAACATAAAAGTATAAAAAAGGGGCTGTGAAATAAAATCATGTTCTATTTAGAGACAGAACAAAAAGTTTAGCTTAATCTCTGAAACACAGGCACCATTTGCTATTTCCTCTGAACCAGTAAAGTTTATGTGTGCCTGTGGTGGAGATTGTAATTTAGCAATTTTCTGTCTTGGCCGACTGCAGGGAGCAGAACAACTTATTGAGAAATTGGTTGTGCCTGTGGCACTCAAGTGTTCCTCTCCTTCCCCCAAAACAACTTTTATGTGAAGACTGGGATTCTGAAAACCATGCAGAGCTGGCCTGACTTTCCTCCTAAATGTCACAGGAAACGCTGGAATCCGCTTCTTCTGTGGTTAGGTGGTGACACATACAGGCTTTGGAAACTGTGTAACAGCACAGATTTCCAGATGAATCAAAACCAAATGCAGTGTCCTAAGGAAAATTTCAAAGGTTGGACTGATCTTGTATGTCAGAGCTGAGTGCCACTTAGGGTAGGTGTAAGGTGGTGCAGCACCTTTCTCCCCAGGAGCACAGGACAGCTGGCAGGTTCTTTCGTGCATTGTGGGTGAAATCATGACCTCATTGACACGGGAGTCATGCTACTGGCTGAGATGTGGCCAGGATCTTACCCTCTGTGACTGTGTGACATTCAAAACTGGAGACACACTCTCCATGTTATTGCCCAGAATTCCATGTAACAACTTTGTCCTGCTCCATTCTTAGCACATCTTTCCAATCTGCATTTTTCTGTGGCTTTTAAAATTTCCTAACATTGCATCACTTTGTGTCTGTATCGGTATCATCTGTATATGTATGTGCATGTGTGTTTTCGTAGTTTATTCTGTCACTTTCTGGAAAGGATTTTGTAAATAAATACAAGAATTGCAAACAGGATAAAAAATTATTTTAGGAAATAGAGGATAAATATCCTATTGAATGATATTTTCATTTTTTGGTTGCAGTTCATCTGAAAATCACTCATCCTGAGAAGACCACTGAACATGAATGAAAACGAAAGTCTGGAAAGGATTCCTTATTCATCAGATAGAGAGTCTCAAACTCCTGCTGCATGTGAAAGGTGTATGTGAGTTGGGCTGAAATGCAGGAATCAGTCAAGTTATTATTTTCTGGAGAATGACAGTTAAAAAAGAAAAGCAAAAAAGTAGGAAAAATGCTCTTTCTTCCTCCATGATGGCATACCTCATTGAGGAGCCAATGAGCAATTGGGGTTTTGATTTTTCTCATTCGTTTGTTGTAAACTATTATATGTCATTAGAGAGATCTCTCTGATGCTTCAGGGACAAATATCATCTATGACACCTATGATGCAAAGCCGGAGAGGGACTCTCCATCAGGAATTGTAGTGGTAGGACAAAGAGTAATGGGTTCAAACTGAAAGGGGGGAAATTTAGGTTAGATACACAGAAGAAATGTTTTACTGTGAGATGGTGAGGCACTGGAACAGGTTGTCCAGAGAAGCTGTGGATGCCTCGTTCCTGGCAGTGTTCCTATCCAGGTTGGATGGGGCTCTGAGCAACCCAGTCTAGTGGAAGGAGTCCCTGCTCATGGCAGAGGCTTGGAACTATCTGATCTTTAAAGTCCTTTCCAGCCTAAACCATTCTATGTTTCTATGAGAAACAATTGCCTTGATTAAGGGAATGGAGCTTCCCCAGAACATGTGGAATTTTTCAAGGATCGGAGTTGTTTGCAAAGTGCCAGCAGCTCAGGTGAATAAAGTCTGATCTTACTCTCCAGAAAGTTGTAGTCATTTTTCAAGAACAAGTATTTATATCACAAATATATACATGAATATATGGCACCTGGCCATATATGAAGGGATGAAGTGCTAAGACCTATCCACACTCTTGCCAGAAGCAGCATCTGAAGCACATTATGCAGAAGAGCCTGAGAACATGTCTGTTGCTGCACACATCTCATTGATCTCTGTTGAAACTAGGACATGCAAGGASACAAGGCCTGTTTATTTCTTATTGTTTATTTAATTGGACACAAGAGATGTTCAATGCCTTGCACAAATTTCACAGTCATAATGGCWAACAAATCAAGGAAAGTGTGGTCTATTGCAGGCTTCTTTCCTGAGTTGGGAGATATGTGAAATTATTTAGGTCACCTCTATCTCAAAAGACTAGACTGAGCAATACAAATGTCAGTCTTCTAAGCCATCAAGGTTCCCTTACATATGTTTTTAATAATGTGAGACCAAAGACTTCCAGGTAAAAATATRGTGAGTTAATACAATCTGTTATTCAGCAGGAATCTGAGCAAATTAATTAAATCCAGAAATGGTTTAGAAATGTTTGTCAATATTACTCAAAGGTAAAATAATATTTGAAAGAAAGTAATGAAATGTGTCTCGGTGCTCTTTATATGCGTATTTAGAAGAGTCCTAACTGAAAATTAATTTTCACAGTGAAGGGGAGAGGAAATGCTGAAATGTGTTCACTGAATATCCTGAATGAGAATAATCTTCCTTAGAGGGGCTGTAGGTCCCTTATTTCCTTCTTACTCATCCCACGTACTGCAATGACATAAACCAGTGACATCAATGGGGTCCCTCAAGCACTTCCTTTCTTTTTACCTTTTTTGCACCCTGGAATTTGAAGCATTAATGGTTTTTTAAAGCACCCTGAAGAAAGTTACAGTTAGGCAGTAGATCAAGCCATATACCTCTGAAATGCATTAATCAATTGCTCTTTTGCTAAAAAAAGAGAAATCCTTGTTTGGAAAAATCATGGTACATTTGAGAATTTTAAATTCTAAGCTCTAATTTAGTAAGAGAAATTGTAGTGACTTTTTCTGTCGCAATTATATTAGGTTACATGTGTCAACTTCCCTTTTTCTACCAAAACCCCTCCAGACTGGCCAGTTATCTTTGTTTGCAGGGATGCTCAGTGCTTTTTTTGCTTTTTTTTTTTCCCCCGGTGTCCCTAGAAATGGCTGATGAGGAAAAGCACTGGTGGGTTCTGGTGTCAGTGGTCATGTAGAGGGGTGCCAGAGTGCAGTACTGGCGCCGGTGTGCAGGCAGATGCGTCTAACTGGGAGACAGGGGAATGTGGGAGCCACAGAAGTGTGATTACGGCTTCCTCCATTTCTCCTCCTCCTTCTGCACCACCAAACCTCCCCATCTCACCATCTGCTGCTTTTTTCCTAGTTTCCCTCTCTCACATCTTTATTCTGCTCTTCTCCAGCTCCTCTCAGGGTCGTGTGCATGCTTTTCCTGTTCTGGTTTTCTTTTACTTCATCTTCTTTGTCCTGGCCCATCAAGCTACCCAGTTATGACAGAAAACCAATGCTCTATGTAGTCTTCCGTGCCACAGAGAAAAGTTTAGTAATGATCAGGCTAAGACTTTTTTGTTTACTATTATCTCCTAAAGATTTGTTAGATATGTGAGAAGACACTGACGACTCTTCTGATTCAATGGTAAAAAGAGAACCATTTTTTTTCCCCAGGTATTTGACATAAGCTGTTCTTGCAATATATGTGTGCAAATACTAAATTTTTTGCATCCATGGAGAGCCTGTGAGTTCCTCTTTAATTTCCTGTGGAGTGCTTTAGAGCGACATACTGAGGATTCCCATCATAACATAACCAAGTAAAGAAACTATGAGTTGGACGACACCATTGAGGATCCTTAAAAAAAAAATTAGGTATGTTCAAAGAATGTCAAAAAGTCCACTTGCATGTTAGGAGACTATGATGAGGTCTCTTTTTCCATAGAAAGCAGTGAAATCTCAGAATCCCAGAATGGCAGGCCACAGCTGGTCCCTGGACTGCACGCACAGCTCAGAAGTGAGGTGAAGAAGTGAATCAAACCAGTTTAGGACATCCTTGCCTTCTGTGTCACGGATKACAGTGGCACTATTTTAAACCTTGTGCAATTAGATAGAAAAGGAAYTGAAAATCAACTTGTGACAGGCTGGTTGTATTGCTCCTTGCCAAGACTCTAAAGATGTGTGGAGAATAATTTTAGAAATGCTATATATGTAAGTTGCGCTTAAAATCCTTTGCAAGCCTAAAAGGATGTTTGGAGTTACAATTTAGAAACAGTGGGATTTAGTGCAGCAGGTTTTGGCAAATGGATCACGGCAGTTCCTACAGCTGACAAATTAATGCAGACCCAACAGACTAACATGTACCATGTGTTTATTCTGGCAGCAAATATGGAAAAATCATTTGGAGAAAATTTGTATTATTCAACAGATTTCTATTTTTGTTTTGTTTTGTGTTTTTTCCTTCCTTTAATTGAAATCACAAAGGTAAGGTTCAGAAAATTTTTCTGATTGGTACCATATTTATCATGTTATGTGAAACTAACGATAATATTCCAAGATTTTTTATGTATTAGGCTATCTAATCATAGTAATTATCTCAACGACTAAAATAAAACAACATCTCCTCATATCCCAGCTTGTAGGTAAATGRAGCAGGTAGATGTCAGACCAGAAGATGCACTGCAATGTTTCATGGTTTAAAACTCCTTTGCAATGTGAATCTTTTGAGCATCTGATTTATGAAAAGCCAGACATATCTGTTTTCAAGATAGTTTATGAAACAATAATAGTGTTTTTCACTGAAATATTATCTAACTCTTTAACTTAGTGTTATGGAGAGCAAAATGTGTTAATCATAAATTGTTTATTGTAAGTCATAGGTTTACAAATTTCATTATATTCAGCTGCACAAGTTATGCCCCTGCATGACTGAAAGGATGAGGACAAAAACAATACCATGCCTGGATGGAATTTGCATGTTCACTATGTCTTTTTCGAAGACACACACTGATTTTTGTACTGAAAAAATGCTGAAAAAGAGCAGCTGTCCATTTTCAATAGCACCTTGGTTGTTTTTTCCCTTTTTGACTCCTAACATCTCCTTTTCCTTCCTTCCTTCCTTCCTTCCTTCCTTCCTTCCTTCCTTCCTTCCTTCCTTCCTTCCTTCCTTCCTTCCTTCCTTCCCTCTCCCTCCCTCCCCTTCCTCCCTTCCTCCTCTTCCTTCTTCCATTCACCCATAATAAAAAATTAAGTGAGATGTAAATGCAACACCAAGTCTCTCTTTTCTACAGATTGGGGTAGAGCAGTACTTTGTACCTCTCCAAGCTGCCTCAATCCTTTTGTGACCATGTCTACATACCACAGAAGCTACAAGGCTATTCTTGTACACRAGTGTTTAAATTGAACTGGATGTGTCTCAGAAAAAAAATGAAAATATTCCAACACAGTTGTGAGAATGTGCTAATTTTATGTGTGGCATTCTATGAATTTGTACCAATTTTATTAGGCAGGAAGTAGATTTCATGACATTAATGCTTCTCGGTCCACAGATGGTATCTTGTTGGCTTTCCCAAMCCTGCTGGGCTTCATTCTTTTCTTTCGTTTTTTTTCTCTTTTTTTTTTTTAAATTTCTTCTAAAAGGCCTGATTACAAACAGTGAATAAATAACTAGTTTTTTCCATCTGCAGAGAATTTAAAATTAGATTTTATTAGTGGTTGGGAAAGTATGCTGTGGAAACTTTGGGAGAAGTGAGGGGAGGAGAGTGACCTTCAATGACCATCAGCCCTGCATTCTCTTCCTTGTGTCCTCTTTACTCTGATCCCATCAGCTGGCAACATGTGTACAGACATGTACAGACTGTCCTAATTCATTTGTATTCCTACATCTGTGTTCTTCTTTTCCCACCCTCAGGAATGGAGAGGATTTCTAGTGTCAGAAGGGGTATAGTCGCTCCTTCTCCTGGGAATACCTAGTGGAGTGAAGGGCCAGTAGTTGATGCTTAGGGAAAGATTATGAAAAACTAGCTGAGTGTAAAACAGGCTTTTGCCCCACAACTTTCACCTCAGAATTACATCACCTAAAGAGGAGCATCTGCAAAATTTCTCAGCACTCAGGTGATGGTGTTCATCACAATCTCTACTTGCTTTTATAATATCCCTGTTTTATTTCTTTCTTGAGTTGAGTTTCATGATGGCAAAAARTAAGTTGTTGTCAGGTACAATGAAACACTCACCTGACTGGGAGACCATGGTTAGAATAATCAAATACATGAAGAGCAAGTAGACTCAAGTCATGGTGACATCCAATATTTCACTCGCATTGAGTCTGAAGCAGAGAGCCATGGCAGATCAGCATACAAGAGTGCCTCTGGTTACCAGAGAAAGAATAGCCTTTCCTGAACATCATGGTGGCTGCTTGAGAGCTATCCCTGTGCCAGGAGATGTCTGAAGACATTAATTTCGGAAGGCTGGTTTCAGTCAAACCTTTCACAGCCTTGCTACAATTTTGCTTAATTTAATTTCSTTTTGTTTAATGTAATTTCCCCTCCCTGAATTTAATTTCCTATGTTGTGTTTTAATAGAAGATGAAAAGTAAAAACTGAAACAAAATATCAAGAGCAGGAATGAAAGGAAGATCTATCCAAACATATATCCACACCCTTAAGATTTAGGTAAGCTATGACTGACATATTTGGTAAGACCATGGACAGGCAAATGCCATTTTTTGCATCTCTATTTCTGTGTCTCTAGTTATGGAGTTAGATGGCTCAATACCAAGGTCTGTGCTTTCTGGGGACACAAAAGAAATGCAAATGTCTTGTCCTGTAAATCACTGTAGCTTTATCTCTGACTAATGAATCAGTGTCATGGACACATCCCCGAGGGAAAAAGTGATCACGCTAAATTTGTGCCTAATTCATTGTCTCGGCTGCTCCAGTGGGTGATCACAAAAAACTGAGAGGTGTATATGTGTCCCTTTCAGCAATGCTCTGAGAGGGAAAACCATACCAAAGTCAGCCAAAGAATATTCTAATTTGCTAACACAGTAAGACAATAGTTATAAAGACAAAACCAAACCAAACAAACCCCCGCCCCCAACTTCATTATCTCCTATAGATATTGGAAAATGTTTAGACTTCAACAGAAAGATAAACACAATAAGATATTTTAGATATTTAAAACATCTGATTTTAGACAGGATCCAGTATTCCTCAGGATCCAAGAGCTTGGCGATACTAAAAGGTGAAAAATTAGTTCTGGTCACTAATTGGCTTTTGGCTTTTAATTTTCCCATCCCCTTTAGTTTGTTTAGCCCATGTGTTGGTATGTAATTAAAATACTCTTAAATGTCAATTAACAGCTGTCTGTAGTGAATGCCTGAAACATTACAAGTCGCAGGGACTGTTTCTGAGACCTTATTGCCTGTGACCATAAGGCTTATGGGAGTGCTTAGAGGAATTTTTGTCTTTAATTTTTATTTTGTAGCCTGGCCACAACACTGGCCAATTAATTGAGGTTCATAAAAATTAAGACCTCTTTAAGGTCTTGGTTAGAATTATTTGGGGAAATTTCATTAAAACCACTCTTCTTCTGCTGAAATCAAACCTGCTGCACCAACTTAGGTCTGTTTATTCCTTGGGAAGTAGTTAACCTAAAAAATATATTCTTACTGCCTGGCTTAAGTCTTTTTCAAACAGTTCTGTGAGAGAAAATCTTCTGTGAAAAAAAAATTGGCAACACTAAATATCTGTGCTGTTATGTTCAGGAAATTGTTCTYGTCTCTGAAAAGGAAGTTGACAATTTGCGATGCAGTTGGAAGGTATGGATGATTCAGTAATTAAAAGGACGGTGATTATACCAAAAGCTACTCATGCTGCCATTTGTGACAAAAATAATGGGCTGAGGAAAAGTATGTCTTGGAAATAGAGCTCTTTGCAATATATATGAAATTGTTTCTAAGAATTCAGCATAGATGACTGCACAAACAAAGGTTCAAAAATCTGAGATGAGTGGAAAATATAAGGAGCTATTGAGATAGCATCCGAGCATATGTCTATGCATGTTCCTCCTGATAATATTTTCATGCTGTTACAGATGGAGGGGAGCATCTGCTAAGCACACAAGAAGCAAAAGAAGTCTARTGTTGACAAGTTCACCCAAGACAATTAAGGATAAGTTATTGCTTTAACARCATAGCCCCAAATGAGAGGCAGGGCAGAATTACATCACCTAAAGAGGAGCATCTGCAAAATTTCTCAATGCACAGCTCCTAAAGGCATTTSTCCCTGAGGAAGAAGAGTGGTACAAGAGTTTATCTTGTGACCTGGTGGTCCAGCTTCCCTGGCATATGTAGGTCCAAGTGAGTTGTGTCCCAAGAAAGTGAAGAAGCTTTTTTTCTGAATGGCTCTTGTGAAAATACATGAAGTGAATGGCAGSTCCTGGTTTGCCCAGGCACAGCAGGTCCAGAGCTAACAGAAGATTATATGACAATTTGACAGTCTACTCATAATCTTTTATGTGTACAAACATTGCAGAGGGCCAGATTCTCAGCTGATATCAGTCTACACATTTATATATCTCCATTCATCATCTTAGTGTTGCATTCAGTGTAGATTGTCTCGATATTTTTGTTTTCATTTCCAGGGTTTAGTGCATTGTTTGTAGTCAGGTCTGATACAACCTTCCAGTTTTTCCTCTTTTGCTGCTTTACCTTTCAGTTGATTTTCCAGCTGAAGAATATGCTGGAACAGGAAGACCTGAGTTACAAGTGGGTTTGGGCAGCCTGGAAATGTGAATAACATCTGGTCTGCAATTAAGAATTGTTTGAGCTTGTCCATGGACATCAAGTCTTACTTTTCACGCTCAGGCTGGTTGTCACATGATCCCCACATGAGTGGCTTAAAAAAAGAAAGAAGAAAATAAGGGCTAGACRGAATATTTTCTTGAAAATCTTTAGGAACGGTAGTGAAATGACATGACTGCCAAGAAAGCTTTATTAAATAGCCATTAAACATTTAAAAAGCAAGCTCTTTTAAGAGTCTTGGCCGCAGACAACTTTGTGGACTTGGCATACATTCTAGAGATTCTGGATTTCTTTTCGTTCTTTAATTTTGCTCTATAACCACTGTTTGACTTCAGAGCCAAAGGCCTATGTTCTTGTTCAAGGATAAGTAGCTCCAACTTGTGTTTGAAGAGTCACCAAAAGACTTGTATCTGGTTTGGCAATTTTATGCCCTCTTGGTAAATGCCATAGAATGCAGTTCTTCTCTACCACAAATTCAGCATAAAATAGACTAAGTCTGGTTTCTTATTTGGTGATATGTTGCCATAGTAATGTTACCAGTAGGACTCAGTGCAATGTCGAGGTGATCCCTCACTGTAAATGATTATTCCTCATTGTAAATAATAAGACTGTTTTAGTAGTAAAATATCTGTGAGTACAGGATTCATAGTCTATAGAAGGGCTGAAGGTTTTCTGTGCATTCCCTGCTTTACTCAGTTTTTTTTTTCTTTTATTAAGGATGAACTTAAAGTCCAAATTTACCATCACAAAGCCTAATGGTAGGCACCTCAAATGAAGTCTATTTCCATTGCTGTGCTTAAAACACTCAGAAAAAATATGTTTTGAAAGCCCTTCACTTGGGAAACGAACAGATCAGCTTGGGTAACCTTACTTTGGAAGTTTTTTATAGTGTTTCTGCCTCCAGCTGTCCACCTCATGCTTATGCCAGAAACTATTAAATGATGCTTCTTTATTTGGCTGAACTGGTTGACGCCACTTCATGTTTTTCGTAACTCCTTATTTGACAGTAGGATGATAAATTCTGGTAGGGTGGCAGAGCAAACAGCTAGGGGCTTTATCATCTTAAATTGCTGCAGTGTATAAAATTCTCCAGACTTGGAAATGTTATATTTCTCTCTTCCACAAAGCCTCCCTCATCTGCTGCAGAAAGAGGGTGCTRTCTACCTAGTCAGTTAAATGGCATTTACTTTTCAGAAATTCCTTGAATAATAAGTTTTTCAGCTTGAAGCAAACTGCTGTGGTTATTTTTGTTTGTTTGTTTTGAGTCRTAAAATGGAGAAATCAGCAAAGTACCAGACCTGCCTGAATAGCTGCAGTACTTGCTAGTGTGACACAAAAGTTCACGTCAGGGTCCTGCATGTGTTGAAGAGTAGAAGCAGGAAATCCTTCCTAAAACACATCCGATGGATTTCTGGTGGCTGAATGAAACCAGCTCTCGGTGTAACTTAACCTTYCCAAATTCTATGAATTGCTGTGAAACTGTATTCCAAAAAATGTAGTGCAATTACACGTGGGCATGGCTCCACAGGAAGCCTTTTTTTCTTTTTTTCCCTTCTTCATTAAGAATTCTTATCCAGAAGCAGAAACTGGCTTAATTTGGCATCGAGTTTTTCCTGTCACTATTCTCTCTATTCTGTCATCCCATGATCTCAGCTTCCTGGGAAGACAGGTCATGGTGCAATTTRTCAAAACAAAATAACATAGATTTCAGTTTTACAGGCTAAAATTCATTGCAGTTCGCTAGTTCCTACATGAGAGGTGACTGAAGTAGAAGTGGGCATAGCATTACAGTTGGAAAACAGTAAAAATCCTAAAATAAGCTGCTGCCTGACTTGCATGGCAGCACAAGTAAACTCAGGGCAAAATACTGAAACTTTAGCACCTTAATTCTGTTTTGATGCTCCACGGGTTTTGATTGGTTCAGTGCAGAAAAGCTAACTTGCAATGATTTTGTACACCTAGTACCTGTAAACCTTGTACACTGGTTTCTCACACAGCAAAACAAAGACGTGATTGCAGCATGAACTAGATCACCCTCTGGGCACCAAGAGTACCACACGTCATTTGCAGTCAGTGTTCACATCTTGCCTAGGATGTCTTCATTGTTATCATTATCTCTGGGAGTTAAGTTTTGATTGGTTTTGCTCTGTAATAAAGTTGCGAAATATGACAAAACAGAGGCACTTTGTTGCTCAGACCTGTCCTAAGGAAATTTAATCTAATCCCGACAGCATCATTGTGTGGGATTCATCTCACCTAATTTTAGCTATTTAATAGTTAGGCAGCAAGTTGAACTAGTTAACCAACAGTTGCTGGAGAGGTATGGCCGTGTCCAGAGAATGACTTGTCCTGGCCTGTGTCTACACTGAATCTTTTTCTGTAGGCAGCCATCTCTTCCTGTTGATTGTTGAGGAGCCTAGATGACTAGCTTAGATGATGACTGTAACTTTTTGGTAGCAGAAGTTGGGTAAAACGAATCCCTCAAAATAATTTTTATCTGGGCAAKGCAACATTCCCATCTYAAGGTACACTGTACGTAGCCAATGCTTGACATGCAATGTCTACAGAAATGGCTGCAGGAGCTGTGAACACAAAGAGTGTTATACTCTCCTCAAGCCTTCTTCAACCTGGCCAGAGAACAAGGCTTGTCTTATGTTTTCATTCTCCTTGTTTGGTATAATTAACCCTAAGCTGCCTTTTCCCAATGGGTTTTTCTACAGCATACACAAAAGGGAATGATATCACTGCTCTTCATTCGTGCTTACACAGAGCTTTGTGAGATACATAACACACATTTATTATGTGTATTATGTATACACATAATAAATTGAGAGAGTTAAATACACATTTACACCATCAAGAATTACAGTTCAGGGCCTTGTGCATCTCGTCATTCTAGCTGTAAATAGGAGGGCAGTTCTTGCCTCAGGGAATTAAAGCAATTTGACAATAGATGTCTAAAATATTCTGGAGGTGACCAGGCTGTGAAATGGAGCAGTTGCATTGAGCAGATTCGTACCAGGCCTAAATTTAATGTTAGTTGTCTAAAGTCAGGCTGCCTCAATTATGGTGATTCACAGTGTTTTCTTGTAGCATGTAAAGAAAGAACCAGTCTAATGTTTGGAGAAGTCTGCCTTGTCCAAACTTCTTAGACATGTAGTTTATTTCTGTTCAGAGGAGATGGGGCAAAAAGATCCCCACCCTTGCATATAATGCTTCTGTTCAACAGCAAGCAATAATTTCTCCATTGCTTCGGTGATCTTTTGTCATGCTTTTTTTTCCCCTTCCAGCTAACTCAGATGCTGAACAGGGGAAAGGTGAATTCTTTGTTGGCTCTGAGTATTTTTTTGTGAAAACTTTCTAATAAATGAAAATAYTGAGTTTGAAAACACTGATTTTTTTTTATGCAGCTAACAAAGATGTCTTTTTTCTCCGCTTTTTCTTAGAAATGCTTCTTAGGAAAAAAATCACAGAGGGGGGTTAATTTTTTAAATAAAAGCTGCTACTTGTAAGAGACCTTTATATGATTAAAAATTCAAAAGAAATATTTAAACTTTTGATACACTAGACAGACAATACCCTTCACATGAAAATTATTGTAGATCACTGAAATGCCCTATAGTTTTTGCGTCGTGATAATCTGCTGTATAAAACTAAGCAGTCATAAAAGTAACCATTTAGGCTAGAGGTTGCTATTTCATTTGGCAGTATAGTTGTTATAATAATAGCATATCTGAGACATGAGAGACTTTAAAAAAAGGGTAGACAAAAAGAACTTTAAAGCAGCCAGTGTCTGTTTCCACTAAGCTACTAAATCACATCTTATTTCAGACCAAGGTACTTGTTTAAATTTCCATCCAATTTCTAATCCAGTGGCTTTAAGCTAAGCTAGTATCTGCTGCTGAACTGGATCTGCTCTTGGATAAGGTTCCAGCAATGCTTTTTTCTTAATCGTGCCAAGCCACTTGGCAAACTGTGCACACAGACACAGGGCGCAGAAGTCACTCTTCTGCTTCAGGTTAATATATATCTTTAATATATCTTAATATATCTTTTTGGTCTTTCTCCTTGTGCTGGTGACACAAGATCTCTGGATAAAATAATCTGTTTTAGAGAATGCATTATCATTGTAACACTATAGCGTGGTATATTAGTAGAATAATGGCATACTTTAAAATGATTCATATTTAAGTACACATTTAAGTACTGTGCCAGACTACACACCCAAAGGGTTGATACACGCCATACCTAGGCTCTTTTTCCTGAGCCTTCAGTTCAGTGCTTGCTCTATATAGTGAGGCATTTCTAAAGGTCAATTTTAGGTGAAGTGAATTGATTTCCAGAGGTGTCTCCATCAACGATAAGAACAGTCTGTATTGTTGCATGCCCTAACCAGGATGAATCTAACCTAAAAGGCATTTTCAGCTTACACTTTGCAAAATGTGGACCCTTTCTGAAAGGAAACAGGAGACCTGATTACTGAGGATTTGAAGAATTCTGAGGTACTCAACGATATTTTTGCTTCTGTCTTCACCAGCGAGTGCTCCAGTCATACTGCCCAAGTCACAGAAGCTAAGACGGGGACAGGGAGAATGAAGAACCACCCGTAGTAGAAGATCAGTTTCAAGAACATACAAGGAACCTGAACATGCACAAGTCCATGGGACCTGACGAGATGCATCTGTGGGTCCTGAAGGATCTGGCAAATGAAGTGGTTAAGCCACTATCTATCATATTTGAGAAGACATGGCAGTCCAGCAAAGTTCCACTGAAAAGGGGAAACAACCCCTATTTTTAAACAGGGAAATAAGGAAGATCCAAGAAACTGCAGGTTGGTCAGTCTCATCTCAGTGTCTGGTAAAATCATGGAGTAGCTCCTCCTGGAAACATGGCCAGCAGATTGAGGAAGGTGATTCTCTCCCTCTACTCTACTCTGGTGAGAACCCACGCAAAGTGCTGGATCCGGCTCTGTGGCCTCGACATAAGAAGGATGTAGACCTGTTGGAGTGAGTCCAGAGAAGGGCCATGAAGATGATCAGAGGGCTGGAGCACCTCTACTATGAAGACTGAGAGAGTTGGGGTGGTTCAGTCTGAAGAAGAGAAGACTCCAGGGATACCTTAGAGCAGCCTTCCACCGCCTAAAGAAGACCTGCCACACAGCTGGAGAGGAACTTTTTATATGGGCAGGTAGTGATGGGACAAGGGGTAATGGCTTCAAACTAAAAGAGAGTAGGTTTAGATTAGATATTAGAAAGAAGGTCCTTCCTGTGAAGGCAGTGAGGCTCTGGAACAGGTTGTCCAGAGAAGTCATGGATGCCCCATCCGTGGAAGTGTTCAAGGCCAGGTTGGATGGGGCTCTGAGCAACTTGGTCTAGTGGAAGGTGTCCCTGCCCATGGTACAGGGGTTGGAACTAGATGATCTTCAAGATTCCTTTAAACCCAAACCATTCTGTGATTCTGTGATTGCATGATTATCTGATTATCAGTATGAGAACAAAATCTTAAAGTGCAGCGCAATGACTATCTCTGTAAATATAAAGAGATGACTGAAGCAGTAGATCTGAGGACTTCTGTGCAAAACTTATTTTTGCTCTCTGGAATATTCAGGTGTTTTGTTTTAGTCCTCTACTTTATATGAATTTTGCTGATATTCAATACATAATTGATGAAGTCGTTCTCCCGGGACTGAAAACAATTGATATCAACGTGTACTTCTACTATCCATCTGTAAAAAAGGAAGTTTGTAAACTAGGAAGTTCTACCAAACTACTTTATAGTTAAGACATTTTCTTCTTAGATAGGAACATTGACTTTCCCACCTGGTGGGAAGAAAAGAAAGGTTGCATAGCTTGTAGTAACTTTGAAGTATAAAGCTAGATAAATAAGGATTTGTCTTGTTCTTTCAGGTTAGGTACATGCAAACAGAAACAGTGGGAGATGGATGATAACATCATTCCATTGTATTYGTACATTATGGTTATGAATAAAATCTAACTTATACAGAAAGTTTTATTAAATGTGGAATCTCCCTATCATGCAATAGATTTCTCTGATCCCTCTAACTCTATTTTGAAGCAAATAAACTTTAGCTATAAAACTTTCAGGACACAATGTTTTGATCTATATTTCTCTTTGCCTTGCTGGTGGCAGAGAGGAGATCTATACAGTCAGGATAAYGTACCTCTCAGGAGTTTGGTCAAGCCTCTATAAAACTGCTGCCAATAAATCCGGTCATTTATGTAACTCAAAGCATTCTACTATGCTAAAAAAGAAAAGGTGACTGCTGAGCACCAGGATTTCTAAAATATTCCTACCCAATGGATCATGGATATCCCTGTGTCACTTATTTTACCATTTCAGTGCAGTACCATATGTTCCTGTACAATTTTGTAATGTGCCCCATATGTTTGCTTTTCTTGATGAAAACCAAGAAGGCAGCAAATTATCTGCAGCACTGACACACAAATTGTAAATTTTTTTTACTTCTGAGTTTAGATTAATTCTTTTATTTTTTTATATTCTGCTGGTTAATTGCTCTCCAGTGAATGTCCATATTTCACGAATTATTGTGAACAACTCTTTGGTGACTGAATGTTCTTGAACGTGTCACAACATAGTCTATTTAATTTTTAAACTAGAGATGGTATTTATGAAAAATATAATCTAAATCTAGTGTTCTGCAAAACATTAAGAGAAAACAATCTTAAGATCTAATTCATCCTGGAGACAAGAATTATGTCAGAAGTGAATTTGTCCAAAACAGAAATCTGGGTCTCAGCTGTGAACATGGAAATGGTTTGAGTATTTACTGAGGAAACTCTTACCAAGTTTGAGACGAACAGAAAAGACTGAATGCAACAAGGAATGGCTAAAAGTTACCCAAACCATGACTCTCTCCACCTCCGTGTGCTTATGCATGTAGCTTTGTGGTTTTGTGTGAAAATAACCACGAAGCTTTGGTCTTCAGAAGGAATTTTGATAGCATAATGTTTTAATCTTGATGTGGCCCAACTAACCATGTAACTACATCTAGAGCAGTAACTTAGCTGTGACATTCTTTCGTGACAGAAAAGATTGATTAAAGATACAGATGGTCTGCTTAAGTTCTCTGCTGTGTGCAGAATGCTTTATTGACCATTCTGATTTTCACAGAGTTTTTTCATTGCATATAGCATACCTCTTATTGTTTAAACTTCTACTAGAATTCTTTATAATTACAAATTATAGTGGACATTTGGAAAAACTAACATAAGCCAGTTAAATACTTGAATTCAAACCATATTACATGAGTGTGTGGACACTTGATCTGGTAATTTAAATGTCCTTAATTCAGTTTAATTTAAGTCACTTCCAAACCAAATGAAAATCAATCATATTCAAGCTACCAGTTCAGCAGGAGGAGATCCACGAAGAGATTAAGGCACATCAGCAAGTCCACATAGAAACCCTATTCAGCATAATTTTTATGATGCCTGGAATTTACATTTACAACAACTACAAATATAATCCCATCTGATCTAACTATTTCCCTTTCTTTACCCTGAAAATGAGGTAAAAGAAAGGCTACCATGAAAATTTTAATTTAGCTGGTAACTCTTTGATGTTTTTGAAAGTGTTTTTACTATGCAACTTCCAAACACTGTGGTCCATTGCCTACCCCACGCACCACAGACAAAGAAAAGATGGAATTAAAACTGAATTTTCAGAACATTTACAGAGTTAATGCAGAATGTAAATGCTATTTAGGAGAGTTGTTTTGGGTTTTTTGSGGGGGCTTTTTTTTTCATGTTTGAGCAGATAACGAACCCTTCCAGGCTGAGGTAATTGAGTAGTTTAGCAGGATGTATGGATGCTTCAGTGCAGACTTCTCCTGAGGCCCATTACTTCCTGATCTCTGCTATCAGATCAGGTTTGTGGCATGGATAAAGAGGAATTTGGGTCCATTTAATGTTTACTGCTTATTGACCACTAAAACTGCTAAGGTGATTTCTAACAGCAGAGAACATTATATTGGAGATCAGGATTTTGCAGGGCTTTTGTTTCTCAGGAAGTGTTTATCCTTCTTAAGACCTACCAGCTTTCTGGTTCTCTCTGCTGCAGAGCAAAGACCTTTTCTGGCTCTCACAGGGCTTTTCTAGTTGAAACMCGTACCTGAAGACACTACAAATGCATAAAACTGTTTACTAAGACATGTTTATGCCAAAGTAAAAGATATCAAAAAATTTAGCTGAATTCTTTGTGCTTTAAATTCAGCAGTCCTTGTAGGCTGCATGTCAGGCTCAATGGAGGCAGGGTTGATGCCTAATAGTGGAGTTATATCCCAACATTGAGCGTTTGTTTCATACTTCCTTCAAAAGGGCACAATGGCCATTTTTGGTTAGTTCAGATGTGGGTAATTGCACTTTCTGCGATTGTAAAGGAGGATTTTTTTCTGCTCTCATCACTTTTTTTCCTCAACTTCTTTCACAGGTTTAGCATCACTAATTTTTTACAGATTTATATTTTTCATGTCTTTGTGTCATTTTGATATCACATCCGTGCACGCTCTATACTGAATTCAGGGTTTGAAACAAAAATCGTGGAAATGATCTCATGTTTCTGCACTGATAGAGCCTTACTTTCAGAACATTACTGTTATGAAATGAAGGCTGCATACACAGTATGTTTTGAACAGTTTTCCATTTAACTACCTCTTCATGGAATATATCAAAACTATGGCTGGGRGGAGTGGTTTAGAGTCAGATGAGCACCAAAACATCTAAATGCTTTCAAAATTGAGCTGTTCTGAAAAACAAGCTTTCCAGTCTATTTCTGCTCTAGTTTGACCTGGAAATACTGCATCATCAGCACTGAAACAATAGTTCCTTACTCCATCTTATTAATGGGAGGGCACTTCTTGCCAAAACTAGCCCTAGCCAGGCCTAGATAATTACCAGCACTGCAAAGGGAAGTAAAGAGAATGTACTCTAAAAGTAATAAAAAAGTGAGGGCCTCTGAAGATGAAAACCTGAGTGCATTTTTAGTATCACTTGGCAATATTTCCAAAAGCAGTCAAACAGCTTCAAAATGTAAATATTAAGGTGATTTTGAAAAAGTTACCCAGTACCAGGAAAGTTACAGTCTTTTTGTTGTTTCTGAGTTCTGAGTATTGTGTTATTTACATTTTGCTCCAGAAAGCATAAAACAACAAACAAAAAGCTAAAAATAAATTAAAGCTAAAAATTATTTTGCTCAGGTTAAGTTCTAGTTTTTGACAACTATTCAGTCTACAGAAAAAACCTGCCTACTCTTATTTAAAAGTTGGCTAACATTATTGTTAGTCTTCAAAATATGGTAAAAAATAGGTGAAYGGCTGATAAGTCAGCTCATTCCCACTTGAATCAGATTTCTTCTGGTATTGTATGAACTAGTGCCGTGGCTATTTTTTTCAGTAAATAAGTTTGGGATGGTGGGTTTCATCAGCAAGATATTCTAATTCTGGATGAGTACCTTTTTAATGAGATCTTACATCAAGGGTTTTCCTATCAGGTATAATAGCAAGAGTCAAAATCTGTGTCCTCAAAAGGTAGGCTCATGAGAATAACAGAAACGGTACCAGTTCCTTAGTTATAGCGTTTAGTTTTCCACTAGTTTATACTCCGCCATATTAAGGCAGTTCAAAATGAGTCCTGGTTTTACTGTAGCTGTGATGGGTCAGAAGCTGTTTCACTGGTATTTCAGCTGTCAAGCAACTTAGGGTAGAGAGGCTGAACATATAAGTTCATATWTAAGTATATGTATATACTCAGGGACAGAGACTTTTCTGTCCATTTTTAATCTATATTAGTGATTATACTTAGTAAGCTTGCTTTCTGCTGTCCCCTGACATCCTGACATCCTGATATCTTGGCTACAAGAAGCTGTTTGGGGATTTCTTTATGTTTGAGAAGAGTTGTTTGGGAAAGATGTAGTACAATAACTATGTCAAAAACTGTCCTTAGAGGGGACATTCCATTGGCCTGGAGGACTCTTTTTGTTAGCACCCTGAARGAGAATTATCTATATTAGCAGAAAGATTTCTTGCTGCTGTGGTAAGCATAGTTTACAAGGTTTTTTGCAGACACGGTTGTATAATGTAGGACTGACTTTTTCACATTTGTACCTGCTTCATTTATACTTAACAAATGTTTCACACCTGTTTATTCTGTAACCAAAATCTTACTTTCTTATCTTTTCAATCATCCTTTTTTTTTGAACTCTGTAGTGGACACTATATCCCTGGGCCAGATACCATGGTGGGAATAAAGAACACGAGACTTTGCAAATGCCAATAACACAAGTAAAGAGTCATGAAGATAATCATAGCATCTCAGTGCTTGAGGGAAGTACCACTTCATACGTAGCACAAACCCATTCTTGTCTTTTCCCTCTTTTATGGTAAGACTATATGTGTACTGTGATACACACTATCATTATGTAAGAATTTAGAGGTTTTTTCATCTTTCTACTTCTATTTGGGCATGAATCTGTCCCAAAGCAGCAAGTCCTGTATGTAATCAAAAAGGAACTGAGATAGAGGGTTGTTCTGCCATCTTGGGAAACAAATAATAGTCCCTCAGCACAGTTTTTAACCAGTTTCCTTTGAAGCATCAGAGATCCTACAATGATGCAAATCTAGTTAATCTACTGACCATAAACAATGGGATAATTAATGGAATGCCTCAGCTTTGAAATTGAATTCTTATGATCTAAGAATTATGAGTTGGATGGTAATCACTCTTTGAACTATTTGAAGGATTTGGATATAATTTTCACCCCATAAGTCATGGACTGTGTCATTACTGAGTTGTCACATAACCACAGAAAGTTCTCTCAGAGATAGATGTTTTATAAAACTGAGTGAAACTAAATATTTATTTTCATTTTATTATGTATGTTTATTGTTTGGAATTTTCTTCATCAAAGTGTTTAGGGGTTCTAAGGCAGAGTTTAAATGCACTTGGAAAGTATATTTCTTTGCAGGTTACATGAAAAAGCACTTAAAGCAATTGCTCCACTTCTTTCTGGACAAGGCAGAGGAAAAGCACATGATAAGATGTGAGATTCTTTTGTATGTGCAAATGCCTCTGCATTCTGCAATTATCATCTCTTGCAACAAAGTAAAAATAGGGAATATTTATCATTAAAACTTTGGGGTTTTTCCACCATTCTCACACAGGGAAAGTGCTTAAAAGAAAATGCAAATGTAGTGGTTGATGTAACTTATATTCCCTTCAAGAGCTCTGCGCACACCCGGGTTGATACAAATCATTCAGCTTTAATGAGCTTCAGATCCGGCATGTAGACAAAAATTTCAATACTTATCACTACCTTAACTGTATATTCATTTTGATAATACACACCTCACTCCAGGGTAACTGAGGCCAAATTTATTCTTGGATTGCTTTACTTATAAGCTGATGGATAGGTAAAGCATTCCTCATGTGGGTGCAGTTAGCCTGGCACTGTTCTGCCACAGAAACACACCCTTCCCTAAAACAAGGACAACTTGATGGTACAACTGTCTGAAGATTAGGAATTTCTGTCAGCACTGCTACGGCAGCCAGGAATCAATCCAATACACGCGGGTCAAAAGTCTGAGGGGGCAAACAGAGCTTAGGAATGGTGTGATATGGTCCCTGTGCTGAGAATGATGAATATCACTAACTGCCTGGGAAGAGGTATGAAATGTATGCACATTATTTCAGATCATTGCCTGTTCCATTTCCATATCCAGTGCCTCTCCCAAATTACTGTCTTAGTGTAATAAAAGGAATGTATTATATTTTATCTGATGCTTTCTCCACTGTTCTCACCCACCTCCCTATCTTGTATTCTTTCATCTGTATGACTCATCTTCTTTGCTTTGAAAAACCAAGCCTGTCAGGGCATTCAGGATATAGCAGAGAAAGTAAGAACTTGGTGAATTTTTCTGATCTCTTTTCCAGGCATTCTGTTGGACTTAAAAAAAAAAAAAAAGCAATTCCTCAAGTGGAATATGAATTGGCACTTTTGGAAACTCAAGAAAATTAGGTTCACAATACCATTGTTCATTTTTTAGTGGGATTTCCAATACATTTGCTACATTTGGTTATGAAAATTTGTATTGATGCAATAAGCTACCTAGGAACTTCAGTCACAGTTCAGAGCACATTTTGAGGCTCATAGAGGCAAAGAGAAAAATATTTTGTGTCCTAAGGAGCTTAAAATCTGAATGGAAAATCAGATAGCATAGAGATAAAGTCAGACAGAGGAGAATACAAGGTAACTAGTAATCAGGTTTTTTGCAATGTGAAAATATATGTAGGGAAACCTGTCTTGTGAGAGAGAAGAAAGTGAAAAGAGCTAGGCTTCTTTTGCCTGTCAAAGTCAAGGTTGAGTGTAGCATTCGAAGACATATTTTGAAGATAGTTAAGTATCAGGGAAAGTGAAGAGCTGTTGAAATATAGGGATAGTTCAAAGCAAAATGCACACAATTTCATCCTGAATGCAGTTAGCGAGAAGATGTGTATCTTTGAAGCACAGGAATGGCCTTCCAACATGAGAAGTGAGAGGAAAGAAATGCATCAGGCTTTTACAGCAGGATAGGGAGGATCCTGGAGTTTGGATCTACAACTTGGCATATGAAACTGGCTCTTTAACTTGTTGATATATGCAAGAGAGTTTGGATGAAAACTTGATGGATGTTTGATGATCCTCTCTATTTGCACTCCATTCACAGTCTACTTAATTAGCTCTGTGCTTTAGAGTCTCTGCCAGGTAGGTGCAGGAACAAGGAAGAATGTCCTCTTTTCCACACTTCAATGCAAAATATGGCCACTGGGWAAGATGGGATTTTACTTTCCTTTCATATGTCAGTGATCAGTGAGAAGTCCTTGAGGTACTTAAGATCGTTTTGGCTCATGTGCCTTAATCATGTCCTCAAGGCTAAACCTAATCATTATATTTTAGGATGTGTACTGGTTTTYTTATAAAACCACTAATGGATCRGGATTTGGATTTTGATGGGAGAATTGCCTTCCTCTGTTCTATTTTCATCTAACAAACCGCCTGCTTATGACAGGGACCTCAGATACTGAATTTYCCCCTCTTTTCCTTGGTCTGTTCCTTTGGGACAAGCTAGGTTTTGGCACTTTTGTATGTGAATTCTTCTAATAATGTTCCAAAGATTTCAGGGTGGGGATTTTTTTTTTTTTTGGTGGTTTCTGATCTATGGGATCATGTAGTGTAGAGCTCTCTGGCTCTGTATTAAATGTGAAATACTTGGCTGCCTTCAATTGCAAAAGATTTAGCCTTTTAGGTTCTGAAAAAAAGACAATGAGGTAACTCTGTGGATGCTTCTTGTTAATACAGGGGAAGGGAGGACAGGAGAAGGGCATGAAAAAGCTTGTCTAAAATACCTGTACACGAATACTGTAGGCTGACTTCCCAGGGGCAAAGTTTYGGTAATTAGAGAGCTTGCATCCTTGTCTTTCCAGAGCGTTACCAGTAGTCTGCAAGTACAAGGGAAACAGTTTTTGTGAAGTGGAGGTCTCTGTTGAAGGAGAGGGAATGATTAGGAGAAAGGGTGTGGAGCATTGTATCTTCAAAGTGCATGCCATGGGGCAGGGCATGAAGCCATCCGTGGAGAGATTTGCTGTGAGAAGGAGAATAAAGCAGGCATGGGGAAAATCTGGAGTTTTRCTCCCAGAGCTCAGAAGACCAAAGGCACCTCTGGCTGATCACAAAGGGAGTTCAGACCAGCAACTGCCGCCAGCACTGGCAACAGAAAAGGATCATTTTTTAAATCTATATGTAAAAGCTTCATGAGGTTCCTCTGAAGTGATTTTACTTTGTTTGGGGAAGGTAAAATGAATTTAATAATCACAGAAGAGACTGTTAAATGTTTCTGTAGCAAAATCCACATAACACCCTCATTGACTCCTTATTAATTGAGGACAGATGAATGTAGATTGAGAGGAAATCAAGAATTCATGGGCCCAGTAAACTGAGACTAGACAGGGTGCAATCGAAGGGCATAAAATCTCCTCTAATCCTGGCACTTTTTTTACTCTGCCATTCGGTCAAAAGTTTTACCACAGTACTGATAAAAGTCACAGGAAAGAAAAAAACCAGCAAACAAAACAAACCAAGAACAATTCTATGCATATAATTCCAAATTCCACTGGAACTTTAAGACTTGGAAAAAGTGTTTTGTTTTGAAGATCTGTATATTTTGTTTAAAAATTTTCAAATATAGCTGCTTATGACACCTTTCACTCGAGACAGACCASATGCAGGCTGCTGGCCTGCCACTGAACACATATAAGTCATTGTCAGGCTCTGGCATCCAGGTGGGGGTTCCCCAGACCCATCCCGGGAATTCAACAGCTGTGTTTCAACAGAAGTTATTTCAAAGAAAGCAACCTGGTGGAATATACCATCACTTCTGGATAAGGTATTAGCTCATCTAAGCATTCCCATCTAGATCCTATTCCAGCATTGGATCAGATGAGCAGGCTGGTGTCTGATGCAGAATTAATCGAATTCCCAAAAGCAGTTAGGCAACAACCTGCAGAAHGTTTCCTCTCAGGGAGGAAATGAAATGTAGGTCTCTTAATGGAATCACTACCTTTTGTTTGAATTTTAAATTATTGTAGTGTTATCTAACTGCTGAAATTATCATTTTCCAAATATAAGTCCATCTCTTATCTGAATTCTGCTAAGTTCTTTGCCTCAGAGAAACCTCATGATACTGAGCAAAGCAGATTAGCTTAGTGAATAAAAGAGATCACATGCAACTGCTGCCTTTTATCAGCCTTAAATCGGTGCCTTTCAAGTTCTTTCATCTTCTTTTGTGGTAAGAGAAATTGAAAATATGTTGACTTTGCCCTTGCTATTCATTGCTTGATATTGTCTCCAAGATTTCAAATAAAATTGTTGCTATACATAACATTAGATCCTGATACCTGGATATGAATCCATTATTTGTGTGAGAAAGAAGACATTTATTTTACATTTTTTAAAAACCATGTTTAAAAATATGTCTTATGGAACACGAAAGGAACATGCAGAACACTATGGTGTGGTCACAGTATAAATCTGTCCTGAAACAATGCTTTTCCTGCAAGTTCTGGTGACAAATACAAGACTTCTGTGTAGGAAGAGCATTCAGAACTGGACACTGCAAGTTGCAGAATGAATAACAGGTAATCATGGAAATTCTGACYGCCGTTAGAAATCACTTACTCATAAGGATAAAGCAGCTGATTTCTTTGCTGATCTTTAACCATAATTAAAAAGCATGAAAGCCAGGAATCTGGTTAATGTAGTTTCTATCCAAAGAGTGAGATTATTCCTCTGTAATGGAAGYAGAGGGTTTTTTTTCAGTGACTGTATGTAATCACCATGGCATAATAATATTGAATCTTGCCATTACTAAGCATTTCGCAAAACCCTACAATTTACTCTTGAACTTTTGTTCATTTGTATTTGACAACTGTGATGTTTCCCTCTTTTTGTGTTATAGAGGGAAAAAATTCCATCTCTCTTTGAGAAGCTTTTTTCATCTGTTTTTCGTCAGAGACCAACAATTCTTGTTTATGACCTTGGATTTTAATTCTAAATCCAAACCCACCATTTTGGAAACTTTATGAGTTTGCAAACAAACGTTGTGTAAATTTTCAGTGCTTGGAGTCTGAATACTTTTTTTAGGAGCAGCTGATGTTTGGTCCTACATATGTACAACCTTAAGCTTTTAGCTTCATGCTGAGAATATAACCAAGCAACCTGCAAGCTTTCAAACTATCATTATTACAGTCTTGATTGTCTCTGCATTGTTTGGCTAAGGAAAGGAGTCTTTTGAAACTTCTTGAAAGTCACTCAAGGGATTTCTTCCGTCCCTTCTTCACCAAAGAGCTGACTATTGACTTAATGATACGGTTTGACACTGTACAGTCATGTGCTGCATTGCAAAATACTTCACTTACAAGAAATTAAGCCAAATTACAGAAAAGCAAATCACATAGCATCTGTAAGCACAGCCCTGATAGAAAAGAGTCCCTCTCTCCCAAAACTAGCAATGTTCCCGCAAGCATGTGGCTACATATAATGTTTTGGGAGAAACAAAGCCCCACCACAGACTTCCTATATAATTTGAGCAAGTCACTTTTTAATCTTTCTCTCAATTGCACATCTTTAAGGGATGGACCACAATACTTTGATTGTCTTGCCTGTGAGGCTGTTTGTGAGGGTGTTTGTGGTACAGACTGTCTCTAGCTTGATAGCACAACATTTAGTACAGTGGAGCTATGACCAAAACATATTTCCCCAGGGACTTTTGCAATAAGTATGGCATGTATTTGTCTTCATCATGGCAGAGTACATTTTTTTTAGCCAGACAGCCAGAGTYTGGAGCTTTAGAGATCCATAGTAAGGCTATGATAGAGGTTTTCTCTCACCATCTCTATACAGAGCAGACTCACAGCAGTTTACAAGTTTCTTTCACTCTCTCGGTTGCCCTTTTGCAGGAGTTAAAGAGTACTCTCAGTCTAAAGGCTCGTTGAGCAGGGAAAGGCCAGAGGCTAATACCAGGATCTTGAGGTCCCTGCTGTGACCAGGAGAGACCTTCAGATGGAATAATTTTAATGAGCTTCACRTGTTTGTAGTGTTGACATTTACTTGAGAGATAGTTTCCTTGACTCCTTTTATAGTCATTGCAGACAAACAGTCACTTCCAAGATGGGATTCATTTGCCCTAGTTAAAGTTACTATTTTAGGTGAGAGAAATCATCCCCTGCAGTTTCCTATTTCTTTTCATTGACTACAAAGAGAGCCCAAACAATTACCTCATGTACAAACCTCTGCTCTGTAGATCTGCACTTTAACTTGTGGTGCTCATACAACATCTACGGAGTCGCCATACCTTCCCAACAGTCAGTAGCACTCTCTCCATTTTTTTTCTCGGTGGGGAAACTGAGGAGCAGTGATATGACCATGGTGTGCAGGGCCGCTAGGCAGCCCTACATTGACCCAGTGCTTCTTACACAGGTAACAGTGCAGACTCAGAACTGCTAATTTGTAAATCTTGGGGCCACTTAGTTGAGACACTCTGTGGTTGAAACTGCTGAATACTTGGATCTTAGATAAAGCTGCCTCAAACCAGAGACACAAGTCATGCCTCATAATTGATGCTTAGTAGAATGAATTATACATTTTAAGAAAAAGAAATCACCAAAGGCACCACAATAGCAGCTACAAATGCCACCTGACCTATATTATTTCCTTAGACATGTGGAACCTGCTGTTGAGTGAAAGCTCTTCTGAGACATTTCCAAACCAAATAAAAAGCTAGCTATATCTGCAATACCTGGGTATCATARCTCTTAAGACAGAAAATTTTCATGGTTTCCACTTGTTTTGCATTGGCAGGGGACAAACGGAAGAATTAATAAAGGTGGTGTCACGTGGCATGTGTCAGAAAAAAATGAGTGGAATAACTATTAATAACTAAGTAGCCAGCTTGTGAGAAGCATGCTATTTATCTGCAGAATAATCAATTGCTTAAAGCACGGTACCCATATCTTGGGACAAGTYGGAGCAAAGCAGCCTGTGGTAAAGGTGTTCTCATGTGGTTTCTCCGAATGATTGGAACTGATGTGACTAGTTTCATCATTTGGTGAAATCTGTCCAGAGGAGGAGATAGAACATGCATAATCTTTGCCACCTATTTACGCAGCCACATCAGAGCCTGTTTCTAATCACCGCCAGAATGTGTCCCTTTGTGGTGACTGCTGCTAAGGACAAGCACCAGCATCGTGCATGGCTCAGGTGAAGTAAGATCCATTCCTAGGCATTTGAACTCTTGGCAGATTTCTGAGGGCCAAACAACGAACCCTACTGTTGTTTCTGCAGAAGTGCTCAGTTGTGAGCGAAAGCTGATAGCCAATAGCTGATGTTCATCTGGGATGTAATTCCACAATTAAGGCAATTGAGCCAATATTTATGACCTGTCTTGTCCTTATGCCTACTCCCAGCTCTTCTGTGCAACTACTACATCCAGGTATACAYACAAATTTCTTCAGGTGAACTCTTAAATAATAATATAAATACTATACATTTTGTAAAGTTCATTTTTGAAGACTTAACATTCMGATTGGACATCAGGAAGAATTTTTTCACTGAAAGGGGGGTTAAACATCAGAATGGGCTGCYCAAGGAAGTGATGGAGTAACAAACTCTGCACATGTTCAAGAAATGACTGGACGTGGCAATTAGTGCCATGGTTTTGTTGGCATGGTGGTGTTCAGTCAAAGGTTGGACTCCATGATTTTGGAGCTCTTTTCCAATATTATTAATTCTATGATTGTATGAATTAACAACATGTTTTGTGTGGTTTTAATTAAGTCCCTAGATATGTGATGATACTAATTATTCAGAGCAACTCTGGCTCACTCAGTGCTTGTACTTGCTTATTTACTCTGACTACTCATGCTTTAATTCTATTCTCATTAGTTATTGCTTGTATTAGCTATTGTATTTTTTTAAAAATCTGATTAACAACATATTTATCAGATTTTCGTGTGGATTCCTCTTTTAAGCTCATCTTTATTTGAAAATGCTCCCAGATTTCTAATACAAYGTTAGTATTTGTGGTAGGTTGACCTTGGCTGGCTGCCAGATGCCCACCAAGTCACTGTGTCAGTTCCCTCTTCAGCTGGACAGYGGAGAGAAAATATGACTAAAAGCTTATGGGTCAACAGAAGGATAGGGAGATCGTTCAGAAACTACCATCATGGGCAAAACAGACTTGACGTGGGGAAATAAGTTTTATTTGTGGGTAACGTAGGATAATGAAGAATAGGAACAAATCTAAAAATGCCTTGCCCTCACCCCTCCCTTCTTCCCAGGCTCACTTTTACTCCCAACTCTTCTACCTCCTCCTTCAGCTGGTGCAGAGGAATGGAGAATGGGTGTTGCAGTCAGCTCATAAAACTTCATCTTTGCTGTGCCTTCCTCCCCACACTCTTCCTCTACTTCAGTGTGGGGAAAACCCCCARCGAGGGTTCTCCACAGGCTGCAGCTGCCTTCAGGGCACATCCACCTGCTCTAGTGGGCGATCCTCCACGGGCCACAAGGTGGATCTCTGCTCCACTGTTGACCTCCATGTGCTGCAGGGGTACAGCCTGCCTCAACATTGTCTTCACCATGGGCTGCAGGGGAATCTGCTCTGCTGCCTGGAGCAGCTCCTGTCCCCTCTTCTCCTTAGTGTCTGCAGAGCAGTTGCTCTCATGTTCTCCTAGCTGGTGCTTCACAGCTTTTTTTCCCCATTTCTTAAATATGTTGTCACAGAGRYGTTACCAATGCTGCTGCYGGGCTTAGCTTTGGTCTGTCTTTCAGCTGTCTAGAACTGACTGTGTCTGACATTGGAGCAGACTTCTGATGTCTCTTCTCAGAAGCCACCCCTGCAGCCCCCTGACTACCAAAATCTTATCATACAAACCCAACAGAGCTTTCCTCTGCCCTCTCCTAATGTCTTAATTTTTTTGGTCCCAAACTCTTCCTCTCTCATACTTCTTCATCCAAACTCTGGTTTGACTGATTTCCATATCCCTACTCCCACCCCTGCCCTCCACTCTGTCTTCTAGTTCTTGCTTTATCTGGTCCCACTGTTGCCATGTGTGCTCATTGACTCATTTCCCTCAGCTTCATAACGCCATTATGAGCAACCCTAGTTTTTCAAATCAGCCAGCTCTCTCCTAGATTCGAGCTGGATGCCAGCAGAAAATCAGTGCAAGCTCAAAAGAGTCTGGCATTCTGTTCCCACCCCGCATGGKGGGAGCTAACAACCTTCCATGAAAAACAGTATGCCCAGTTTTTAGTTTTTCTGGGTTGATGCCTTGTTTTTTCTTTAGTGTTTTCAGCAAGAGGATTCATGAAGAGACTTGAACAAGGTTAAGCAGATTTTTGCAAAGACASGAATTACATCTTCCCAGTCAGAGGGACCATGCTACCGACTAGGATTTACAAGTTACAGCTTCAAGCCATGGAGGAGTTAGAGGGTTACACAATGAAGAAGTCAAGAACTGGAACAAACTGTCTCTTCCCCAATAATTTAGCTTTTGGAAATCGTTAAAGTGTTGTTTAGAAAACAAATTTATAGCAGCCTGAGGCAAGCCCAATGCTTAGAATTGGTTCAACAAGGAGTCTGGGATGAGAAATGAGACGTGGATGGAGGGAACAGAGGCAATGCTTGACCTGAGAACTGGGAAAGAAATGATAGCAGATTGCCACGGGGACACCTGCTGTGGAAGGAAGGGCTCTGAGCTCAGATGAAGAAATTGCTGAAGTCTGACAGAATTGTGGGCAACAAAAGTGTTGGTCCTATTGTGAGGTGATTGTTTCAGGGGGTTGATGTCAGGGTCAGGACACTGAAGGCCCGAGGAGAGCACATAACATGCTGAGAATGTGCTGGAATGCAGTATTTTGAACACACATCTATACTGCCTGTTGGTGGACACTGTGTGACCAAACCCTCCTCTCGATTGCATCTCGCTTCTTCTGTGGAAGGATCAGTGCATTCCCCTCTCACCTGCAGGCCTCAAACGAAGTGGGAACTGCACAAAAATCAGGATAGAGAGATGGTCTAATAGGACACAATTCCAGTAACTCTATCAACTTCTACRGGCCGTATCATATTATCCACTCACACACTACATATTTTTTTATTTTTATATGAGTCATTGATAGATCTCTTGTTAAACTTAGGATTTTATTCACGTTCAAATGCTACAAGCGAAGGAAAGAATGTGTTGTTTTCCAGCTCCTGGGACTGTTTTTACATCCAAGCATATAGTCGTGTCTTTTGGATTTTCAGTGAACAGAGGGGTCAAGTGTAAACTGTGTCTTTTCTTAAATCACTGTCCTTTGAATTTTCATTGCAGAATAACTGTCTCTTGGAAGCCTGTTCTACCGAATCATGTCCGTTCAGGCARACTTTAGTGTAGGCGACCTCAGATGAAATGAGAACAGTTTCAATAGGCACAGTCATTAGGCAAGAAGAGCCAACATGCAAACTAGCAAAACGTATAGGGAAAAGTCACAGTAAAGTCTGGGAAGGAAGCCTGCTGGTGTTTGTCTTGGGTGTGGGAATTCCCTGGAGACTCTGCAACACAAATGTGTTGCGCAGGCAAGGCAAAGGCATGAGTCAAGCTCCAACAAGTTCCCAGCAGAAGAGCCTTGCTTGGCCCGGCCAAGGGGCAGCAGCAGCCCAGCATGGTGCACCAGCTGCAGTCTGGTGTGAGGGCACTGCCTTTGCCCTCGGATCTTGTCCCACCATTCCCAGGCACAGGAGTTCAGGCTGCCATGTGACAACCCTTGTGAGCCCTGGTGGGCCTCATCAGCAGTGCTTCCCAAGTGCTGAGACGGTGTCATTTACCTCGGTTGCTATTTAGCTTTTCTCACTTGCAGTGACGAGCGCAGATGGGGTATTCAGCATCTGCAGAATCTAATAAAAGCTAAGAGATACCAGGGGATGTGCCTGCTCTGAGAAAATGAACAGATGTGCTAAAATTGAGCTGTATCCCCAGAAGGGTTTTCACGTCSATTTGTTTATTTTTTTGGACAATATCAGTCAGCCTGAATCGAGCTATCTGGATTTTATATTCCTGGGAACTAGTTTCATTCACAGAGCTAATGCCAAAAATTAAAAATTATCTAAAACTAAAGGTAATTTCTAGACRCAGCAAAGACCAGATGTCTATAGGTCTGTCTCCTCTTCCGAGAGTAGAAAAATAGAGCTTGAGGCTTTAGAAAAATTGGGGCCACTTCAGAACTCATTCACTTGAAACTCATTAAATAGCCTCGGATAATATCACATTAARCCAGGAAGATGGAAAGGCAGGCTTACTGTTGTGATAACTTGGTACAGGATCCAGGAGGTGCTCCTTTTGCAGATATCAAAGGACATAAAAAGTCTCTCTGACCTCTGGGCTCATGCTCTCAGGAATAAAATGAAATATGTAGTCCTTATCCATTTGACAGAGACAATGGGAAGAAGAAAACCAACAATGCTGAGCACTGCGCATTCCTTATGGAAGTTCATTCAGCAGGAAAGTAGCCAAAAGGCAAAATTTGAACACTGGAGACATCCAAGTGATGAAGACTGCAAATCAACTCTATTACACACCATAATCTTATTTAGCTACAACCAGTATCCTAAAAAACAGGATTGTGACCAGAAGACTTACTTAGCTCTTTGCTTTTCTAGTTATCCAAATCTGGGCTTATGTGAGTATTTTGAACCTTTCATTGATAGTATTTTACTCTACCTTGATYAGACTTCATAAAACAGATTTTTTTTTTAGTGGTATGAGAACAGTAATTTGAATTTTTCATAAACATATCTGAGATCCTTTCTTATATACCATAAACCAGAAGTATTTGCCAAGGTGACAGATTTGGATGGAAGCATATGTAAGTCCTCTGTGTATAGATTGAGATGCTTTTGCATGGCCCTGCACGACATTTTACAAAATAGAAAATATTTGATATTAATAATTGACACAGACTGCTGTCAGTTTTACAAAAGAGCAAAAATYTTGGATATGGAAAATTATTTATGCTTTCAGGACTGGAAGAATCACTTTCTCTTATAAAGCTGAATTTATGAATAGGACTTGATGGGATTTTATTATAATTCCTACTTTTATGTGCTGGGCAGAGTTGTCTTTGTTTGCTGAGGTTGGTGGGATGATGCAGGATAAACCGGTTCTGACCCAGTTGCTTAGCTTGCACAGCACCTTCAGCCCACTTTAAAGAAACAACACTACATTTATTACATATTTTACATAGACAGTTTCCTTCTCACATATCCTTTTTCTCCAGTGTAAATCTATTGGCTTTTCCTAGAAAATGTGCAAATTACAAGTCTAAAGTGCAAACATGAATTACAAGTACAGCTAATACAGACACCAGTATATGGATATAGGAAAGTAGACATTATGACCAGTGTAACCTGACCATTTTGAATAGATGTCAACTTTGCAAATGAAGAAAAGGAATGATGTGGAATTTTGCATCTGATCTGACTTTTTTKATTATCTCTTCTGTATACGTTATTTTAGACCAAAGAACTAGATCAGAGCACTCCTGAAGAGTTTGAGAGCCCAAGACTCCAACAAAAACCTCCTACAGAAACCTTCTTCATATGATTTCTTACATTTGTCTCTTCAGAGCTGAACTGGTAGTCCTCCAAAAGTTGAAGTGTCTAAAATTGGTTGAAGTCTAATTTTGCTACATATGTAAGCATATTTTCCAAATCTCCATGTATGACAAACATACATGATTGTCAAATATTTTGATTCTACAGAATACTTTTAGAGGGAGTGATTTTTTCCCTTCCCGGCGCTTCTAGCATAGGGCTTAGTGGTGCAGTAGTTCAATAGCTAGGAATGTTCATTGCTCACCTGTACTGATTTTGGCTGGGATAAAGTTATTTTCTTCATAGTGGCTGGTACAGGGCTGTGTTTKTTGACTTGTGCTGAAAACAGTGTTGATAATAGAGGGATTTATTAGCTATCACTGAGCAGTGGTTACACAGAGCTGCCTTTTCTTCTCACCCCACGCTACTAGCGAGGAGCTTGGGGGTGCACAAATTGTTGGGATGAAGCACAGCCAGGACAGCTRACCCCAGCTGACCACAGGGATATCCCATAACATATGATGTCATGCTCAGCATATAAAGCTGGGGAAAGAAGGAGAAGGGGTGTTGCGTATGATGTTTGGAGTTTGTTTTCCCAAGTATCCATTACCCATGATGAAGCCCTGCTTTCTTGGAAATAGCTGAACACCTGCCTGCCTGTGGGAAGTAGTGAATGAGTTCCTTATTTTGCTTTCACACTTAGCTTTTGCTAAGACTCATTAAACTGTCTTTATCTCAATCCATGAGTTTTCTTGCTTTTAGCCTTCTGATCCTCTCCCTCATCCCACTTTGGGGGAGTGAGTGAGTGGCTGTGTGGGGCTGAGCTGTCCCCAAGGGTTAACCATCACCCAGCATCTCTGCTGTGGAGGACAAGTTACTCTACATATTGAAGCATGATTTTCATTAATTTACTGTGATGGAAGTATTCTTTAATTCTCTGTTAATTCATCTGATGCTAGACTACATATTATAAAGATACCCAAGATATTTATTGGGGTAAGCTTTGAAGTTTACGGTCCGAGTACTCGAAGACTCACACATCTAGAGTTTCTGAACTCACACTATCCATATGCAATTAAAAACCCAACCCAGCCACAAAAAATGTAAAATCAGAAATTCCAACTACATTTCCAGCAAGTGCAAATAACCACAGTGAACTTACTTTATTTCCTAAGACAGTTCCAACAATGTTTTTATAAGTAGTCTAATGAAAGATATCAGACAGTAATTTTAAAGAAGACTTCTATTTTAAAGAAGCAGTCTAAATATAAAGTGACTCAGAATTTTTATTTTTTTTTGACATTTAGCTGGTTTTGGTGTGTGATTTTTGGAGTAGTAGTTTGAGATACGTGAAAGGAGTCTGTATTCATGGGAAATAATGTTTGACGCTATTTGAGGAACAAGCTTCCTTTAAGGTGTGTCCAGAAAAGTAGCATTGAAATTTGAAATTCTTAATGGATTGCTTTAAGGAAGTCCTTCATTTGCCAAAAGGAATAGAAAAATTAAGAAAATCCATTCCCAGAACTTTCCATGTATTCTTTAAGATGAATAAAGAGCTGCAGTTCCCAGTTCTTCAAAATCCTTTTGGATTAACTGTGATGTAAATGATTTAAACCAAGTTTTTCTAGTTATAATATTTATACAGAGCTGCCTACAAGCTAACTTGAAGAATTCAGTTATCTGAGAGAAACCTGAGAAACTACAAAATCCTGAGGTGAACCTTATTGTAGGTGGCAAAGTTGAAAAACATTTTCATGCCCAGGAAATGTACCATCAAGGAGACAGTCTCTTTCAGAAATGCATATCTGGGATGATATCAAGCCTTTTGCTCCTCTGACTTGAATGACCAGCTCATAAAAAACGACATACAAAAAAACCCCATGGGTACAGAATTAAGCTGTAGATCAGGATTAACTCCATCCACTGAAGTCACAAGTTTTAAAGCAATGAAGCATGTGTGCCACACTGCCCAAAGCCAACAGTTTTCCAAGTCTTAGCACGTGTCCTGAATGTGTTCAGAAGGCCCTGCCAGATATAAGTTTTCTTATAAACTGAAACAGTGCTGGGATGTAGCAGCTGCTCTAACATCTCATGAGACCCGTTCTTCTTGCACTGTGTTGAATGCTACCCTCACAGTGTACTGGATGTCCTGTCAGCACATTCCAGTAATTTGGTGGCACAGCCAAAATTGGTAGAGAAAAGAAATCGTACAGGCAACAATATGAACTTGTTAGTTAACTTATGGCTCAGGATGTTTCTAGACAGGAATGCTGGCATCAGTTCCCTAAAAACTAGTGTAGCTCTGCCAATACTTTGTAAGTGATGCATGAAATTTTGGTATGAGGGCTGTTCAAAGTAAGCTTTTTATTCAGGATTAGGAACAGTGAATGCTAAAGCATGGAACACCCCTGCAGTGTGCTCTACTCTACACTCAGAAATACACTCTAGTTAAATAGAGGTCTGGGTGAAAAAAACCATGGCCTACATGATGTCATCTCTTTCTGAGATGATCTTGACATGACCTTGTTTCTGTGAGGCGAGGGTGAATAAGTCTTTTCKTGATGACACACTCTACCTATCCTTGTGCTTATATTGCCAAGCAGACTGGGCTTATGCTGAGTTTCAATGCAGATTGAAAGCAACCACAGCAAGTAAAGTATTACAGTTTCAAGACATAGCTCCTCATATGGCATCTCCCAGAAAGAAAATCTCAACCTATTTAAAGGAAGACCTTATATCAAGAGTCTGATATATCCCAGTAAATTTCATGTTATGATTTGGTACTCTCTCCTTGCATTATCTCCAGGAAAACTGTAGTAGGGTATGCAATGTTTTTGCATGCTGGCAAAATATTGCCCTGGAGACCAAATCCAAGAATTTCTTTTTTTTTTTAATTTCCCAATTCAAAGCACATCTTAAAGTTGTTCGGGCTCTTTCTGTGAAGGAGGTTAACACAGACTTTCTCTGCTAAGGCTGTTTTAGCTTTACAGGCACAAAGAAGATTTCTTCACTTGTGGGTGGAAAAAGGAGGCGTTCCAAAATGTTTACCAAAGAATAGCTGTTTACAGAACTAGCATCTTGCTTTTTGTGTGGGGTAACTTAGCATCCATAAATGGCAAGAAGATTGTTCTGGTACTCCAAGTGCCCCTACATTATTCATTAGGGAAGCTCAAGCTGAATAATTTTCTCTGGGACAAAGCTGTTGCTAAGCTTAAAGTTTGGGAGATCTAGTAATGCAATTTTCCTTATCCTTCTCCCCAGGAAACTCTTCCACTCACACGAAGTGAGGATATCGTGACTTGGCAAAATCATGCTTTGTGCTACTTCCTGGATACTGGACAACAGGACAACTATGTGAACTGAAGAGAAGATTTATTAACCCTGACACTTCAGCAATCAGTCAAAATGAAAGGAAGAGGGGGCAGAGAGAGTGAATGAAAGGGTGGATAAAACTAGTTCCTCATGGCATCTTAAATATGGTATGACATGACTTTTCCCCAAATGATCAAGAAGAGAAAGCCATATGTATATGTACATTTCATAAGATATATCCTAATTTCCATGATAACTGTAACTTCATTACCAATGAAGCCAATTAAAGGTCCATCTTCTATTTGTCTTATTATAGGGCAGGACACAACCTTCAAGATGTCCATTGCTTTTTTTTTTCAGTCACTTGTGTACAAAGTGACGGAGTGCACAATTTCCTCTAATGCAATTTCACTTTAAGGATATAGGGATTTCGTTTTTGGATAGCCAAATAAAACTCCACTTCTGTGGAAAGGACTGCAGTTCAGAGCTGAATGACAGCTTTTTGCTGATGGTTAGATTTTGGCCACAGTGTGATCAGAAGAGCATAGTCTCCAGGCACAGAGGCTTTGGCAAAGAATGATGGGTGAACTCATCTGGGGAGGCGTACAAGAAAGGTGAAAGGAAAATAGAATCTGAAAACTGATTTGCAAGTAAGACATGTTGCAGAGGCTTAAAGCATTTCTTCAAGATTATAAAAAGTAGAACAAGGCTGTCTGTCTCTGTGCATCAGTCCTTCAAGAAACGACTCGACATGTATAAAAGTAGTAGAAGAAACAGTCTGGAATTATGTCCAGCCCCACTGTGTTGAAAGAAAGCACAGAAAACAGTGAGTTAATTTGGCTGCAGTGTTATGGAACATTTGCCAAAGTACTACTCTGGTGCATTTTTCTCAGCTCTGACTCCCTAAGTGTGTTCTACCTCCCTTCCAACTTACACTGCAGCTCTGAGAAATTACTTGTTGTTTCAAAAATTCTCTTCGAAGGTTAGAGGCTCTTGGAAATGTACTTACTCTGGCACTCTCTGCAGAAAAATCATAGGCTGAGTGAGCACAAAGACCACCTGTTGATGCCTAGAAATGGTTCCTTTGTGGCTGTGTGAAGATATACTGGTCGATTGTTAGGAAGAAAGCTAGCACCACTTTCCTCTTCACTAGGCTGCTTCTGCAGATAAGGCTATCATATCTACTTTCACTGTTGTCAGTCTGGAATGGGACTAATGTGTGAGCAACATCTTTGGAGATCAGGGGAAATCACACTCATAATACTGCTCAAATATACCTTTTATGAGACTTACATATCATATAATATTCTTTAAAAACCCAAATATTTTAAAAAATTCTTGGTTGTTGGATTTTTATAAAATTGTGCTCTATCCTTCTTTGTATTCTTATGTGCTTCTTAGCCACCTCAGTTAATTTTCCCATGGATCTTGTGGGAAACAGCTTATGAGGTTCTGATGGGAGATGAAATCAAACCTTTTCAGTCAGATATGTTCCAGTACTATTTTCCAGTACTATGTTCCAGCTACTATTTTTTTGTACAAAGACTTCCATGCAGCTAACCTAGATTTGAGAATAGTATGCACTAACATACACTATATATGTTAAAACAGAACTTAATAGTGAAATTTGKTTTTGGTCTCAACTCTGGTCACTTAAAGCTAAACTCTTTTGTGCTAGAAGTACGGTTCAATCATTGCAGTTATCTCTTACAGTGGGTATAAAAGTATTTCTTATTTTGTCTTTACTGAACAGAAGATGTCCAAGTTGTCAATGATCATTATAATTAGCATTACATTCTGAATGTGAACACCAACATAACAATRAGAAATTAACACACCAAATCTGAGCAGCAGGTAACTGAATCCTGTGTTGATTTATCTCTGTTTAAAGCCAGGGAGTATTTTTACAGCATATTTATTTTAAATGTCCACGTTCTTAAAACATGATCGTATGCTGAGTGCCCACACGGTTACTTCCATCCATATGTATTTGCTTCATTCATTATAAGTGATTGTAAGTAATTTTCAATACTGCACAGCTAGTGGAATGCATATCTATCAGTTCAGAAGAACTTTAAAACACATACTCGTCTTCAAGGCTCGCAATGACCTAAGAAAACTGGTCATGACATGAACTTAAGGATCATACAGACAGCACTGAAAATCCAGCACTGAGRTGAAAATTGGGTCACTCACATCCAGTCCAGCTGGGACAATTATTCTAGCATAGYTTAAGAACAGACTTTACAGTCATCACCAAAGGGCCCAAAGTCAGAATTTGTGTGTATGGCCTCCCCTGACCCAATGCAAATGGTGATGGCACTAAGGAATGGGGGAAAAGAGTTGTTTGTGTAGGTTTGCTTCTAAACAGAATTATTTTCMGACTTTTCCATGCAGCATCAGCTGTTTTTCAATGATAATATTTTTATCTTCCACTAATCCACTCAAGGCAAGACATAACATTCTTGTTCTGTTATTTTACTGGAATTCTTATTTGTTCTTATTTTCCATCATTTATTTTGATGTCCCCACATCACTTCTTTAATCCAATTTCAGCCTGAATGGCAGCACAGTAACTGGTTTATAGTCATGTGAGTGGCTTGTGCCAAATTAGAAAAAGCGTATTGTTGTTATTTTTGCAAAGTTGAACTTGTTAGGGAAATTACAAGGGTAATGCTATGACAAAATCAACYGCTGAACTGCCATTCTCCTACATCCAATACTAAGGCACTTTATATGGGCACACAAGGTCCAAAAACTGTTTAAAAATGTCAGTGGGAAAGAGCCAAGAGAAATATTAACAGAGACCAACAAAAGGCCCTGAAGAGTGAGTTTGTGTTTTCATGTGTCCTTTATAGGAAATTTCTTTGGTAAGTTTTTGAAGCTTACAACAGAAAAGGGATAGATGTTTTAACATCGGAGGACTTCAGCAGTGGCAGTTGTTCCTATTCATCAGTTTATTCTGGTTATGCAGTAACCCCTCAGTTGTCTTTTAGAAGGTTTGAATCATTCTAACCCAAAAAAGCAAGGAACTCTATCACACGGTTTGTTTGGAGAGTAGAGATCGCATTTAAGTGTTACATTTGTAAGGAGTGTTGGGTAGAATGAACATCATGAGAAGGGAATTTAGACTCTTATGGCAAGCTATTGAGCATACTGTGCACCTTGGACATACCTGTGTTTTCACTGATCTTAACTTCGGGGTGGGATGAAGATGTCTTCGAATAGATGGAATTCCAGAAAAAAAACAGATGGAGAAGCATGTCTGTAAAACAGGGTCTAGAAACCTGACAAAAATTGTTTGTGAACAAAGAATAATGATGTCAGAAAGGATTTTTTAAAAATATTTTCTTTTACAAAAACGAATAACTTCTCATCTGAATAATGACACATGGCATAAAAATGAGTGTATATTGTTAGTTATTGCATATAAATGATTACCTATAACTGTGTTATTCTACTACTTATAAAAGGCRTTTGCATATCTGAAATATATGTGCAAAACATGTAATCGCTCTTGACAAACATGACATTTTAAGCCACTTTTGGAAAAATGAGATCCTATATWTTTATATGGATATCCTCCTCACAGAGTGAGCCTATCTAAGGTCAGTTATATGTATGTGAGCAGAAATAGCAAGACTGGGACATAATGTGATTTGAAAAGGAAGATGTTTATGTTTGATATCATAGTAAAAGAGAGCAGAGACATGGTCAAAACAGAAGACAAGTGAAATTATTAATTAGATGCACAAGTAAAAACTGTCTTCATTTAAACCAGAAGAAGGATGCTGTGCTAGCCAAGGCACAACATGAATCAAAATGCTTCCAGGAGGTCATATGGGTTATCCATATATGAAGCTCTGGTCATGGCTGCAATCGAAGATTATGCATGATGACATGCCAAAATGAAAGGCTAAATGGTGATATTTTCCACAGAAACTTAGAAAAGGAACATTGTGAAGAACATTATGTGCTCTTTTTTAATAATGACACAATGCAGCTGACAGCTAGACATCCCTGAGAAAATGTCAGAGGCTAAAATTTGGGATTGCATGGTATCAACTGAAATTCAAGTAAAAAACATCGTTTTGTGAGATATTCAGTTGAGATGCTACCTGAATTTGGTTTTGTGGAAGWAATTACCACAGAGAAGAAAAGGAGGTGATGAAGGACATGAGAAGACATAGACATCAAGCGAAGAGGGAAAAGAGAAGTAACACCAAGAAACTTAAGGAAAAACTGAAAGTAGAAGGACAGCTAAACAGGAAAGAAGCATAAAATCCAAGAAAGAAGAGGAGGTAGGAAAGAAGCACTGCTGATAATAAAAACCCCATTGGTAGGTCAGGAAGAGAGAAGAGGTATACATGATTCTGAGCTTTGTTTTTTAAGAGACTTTTGTAGCAAAATTTTGAGAAACTACCAGACTGGGAAGTATCTAGGATTGAAGAAGAACTCCAAACAATGACATTGAGATGAAAGCTGAAAAAAGKAAAAGATGGAGGTTAAAGCTGATGAGCTAAGTTGTGTTAAATATGATTTTTTAAGATGCGACAGAGTAATGGACTRCTGCTACATGAAAAAGTAGAGTGAGAGTCAAGGGTTAAAGGGAAGAATATAGAACTGTTGGGAAATATCTAATATTATACCTACCTGCTGTTTAATGGGAGTTATATTGCTCTGTTGGGAAATTAATCACAAATAAACCATAAAAATACACCTTTAAAAAAAAATAGAGGGAGTCATTCTATATAAGAAAAAGACCATAGTTTTACTATCCAGCTGCTTACCRGTAGCATAAAGCTGGTTCCCATTATTTTTCATGTTCTCTTTTACCACTTTCCCCCTCTTCTTAAAGTGTTACCATATGTTATACACCTTATTTTCTGAAAATCTTATTACTGGAATCCCAGTGGCATATGTGCCATGTTAAATGCTGATGCCATCCTCTACCTAACATGTAAATATATAGGTAGACTCTGGTCTCAGTAGGAGCTGCAAACTTTGGCTGCTTAGCATCTCTGGAAATCAAGTCAGTCTTTCAGGTGCCTGAATGTTGATTTGTTTTTCTAAGTGTGGACATTCTGGTAGCAATTTTAAACAGGCTGAAGAATAACTTACAAAAAATAGTTTTTAGAAAACCAAAGCAAAGATTAGATGAAATTTGCATGTTTAATTTCAGTGTGGCAACTCTTTCCCTACCTAAACTATGCAGGTGTCTGAGAGCTTCATATGTACTTGGATGGAATTAGTTCATCTTGCCATGAACCTAGCATCTAGATGCATATTTTCTGGCTTTGCACATTTTGGTGTTTAGAAATCTGGTAAGGATCCAAGGATTCCAGGCTAGAGTTGGGTTCAGTGGTTGKGAATGCCTTCTTACGGAAGCAGGGTCAAAGAGGAAAAATTGGTGGCCGTGCTGCTGTTACTCATTCTGCTGCAAATAAAAGCACCAGGAAAGAGCTGTAGGCAGCCTAAACTCTTAAGGCAGTTTACTTTAGACAGGCACTAGACAAAGCCCAGAAATGATCCAGAGCACCAGGATTCCCCGTTCCCAGCAGTACGCTCTTAACACCATGGTCCCTCTTGTTTGCTGTTCTGGTCTCATGACTCCAGTAGGCCTGTGTACTCTTGGCCACATTTGAAAGAAATAGTTGATGTTTGCTTTCACCATTAAAATATTACCTAGCTTTGCTGTTTCACAGATGTTGCCTGTTTGTTAATTCAGTGAAAACTTTTCAAACAACTTCATGCACTTCCCCTCTTCTTTTTTCAAAGTCTAAAGTTGGGCTGCTAAAGTTACACACTTTATGCAGCAGGATTTGTGGAGGATTAAGAGCCTAAATGCCTTCAACTCATTCCAGGGTAAGAGGAGATCTCGAGTAGTTTTGGAAATCAGAAAATATCAGAARTCTCAAAATTCACATTGGAGCTAGATTTAGTTTATGTGCTGTTCAAATTATTGCTCCTAATTTTGCTCTTTCCTTCCCCTGGTCTAGCCAGATATATGGCCCAAGTGTGTACAAAGCACAAGTAATTATGCAGTAATTTWAAAAAATTAGGAACTCCTCTTCGGTTCCTCATCATAAAGCTTCAAAATGAAAACTCAGGTGTTGCTCCCACATGTARACTCAGGAGCTTCAAACCTGAACCTGTTCAGCTGAATAGGGTTCATTTAATTCTGATCTGTTTTTTACTTATCAGATGCAAGAGTCATCTCATGAGTTTGTTCCTATACATGTTTTATTAGCAAATAATTTTTCTCTATCTCAGTTGTTTACATTCCTATGTGGCCTGTTTTGTCAGAAAATAGGCAACATTTGCCAAATGTACTTCCTGGAATTTCGTAATTTCGCTCTGATTTGTTTCCTCTCATATGTTGAAGTATTTTTTTTTTTTCAGTTTAAAAAACAGAAAGAAAAGAGATGAGCTAGGTTTAAAAAGGCTTGTTGGCATCAACATCTACATATATTGGGGTTATCATGAAACTGAAGCAACATGAGATTAGGTGGAGGTAGTTGCATTATTGACCACTATATTTAGACAAAAGCSAAGGAAGTGTCTCTCCTAGGCATTGTGTGGACTTCACCTGCAGAATCCATTACCGCRGGAAATAGTTCCAGTCAAATATTATGGCTAAACTTTAAAAAGGATGTGTATAAGTATTGTSTAAAAATAACATCTGTTGTGACAAATGTTAAAAGAAGAGTACTTCAATAGGCTGATCTCATTAAAAAAACATTGCAAATAACATTTTGCAGCCCAGGAGGACTGTGAGTTTGTTTTGCTTGCTGGCTTTTACAGTGAAGTACTGTCCAGCCTTGGGGGAAGTACACAGAATCACAGGACAGTTGAGAAGGAAAGGCCCCTTGGCAATCATCCAGTCCAACWCCCTGCTTGCCCTGAGCAAGCTGCCCCAGACTGTATCCAGSTGGGTTTTGAACATCTCTGAGGCTGGAGTCTCTGCAACCTCTCTGGGCAACTTATGCCTGTGTTTGACCATCCTCACTGAAAAAAAAWGGCGTTTCTTATTTTAAAGGGAATTTCCTGTGTTTCTGTTTGTACCCATTGTTTCTTGTCCTGTCGATAGGGACTACTGAGAAGAGCCTGGCTCCAAGTTCTTTACGTGCCCACCAGGTATCCATACACATCAACAGGGTATTGCTGTGCAGGCCTCCTGCCACCTTGGCTCGATTTCCTGCTCATGGGAATGACATCTCTTGAGCACAGAGGAAGTGATCCCTGAAATTTTTAACTGGTCTACTGGACACCTTTTCTCTTCAGGGTTGAATCCCATGTGATTCTCCTAAGCAGATCCCTGTAAAGGCTAAGATCTGCTCCCCTGGACTCCAGAGTGGTGATCCTGCTTTTTTACTTGTAGTTTCCTTTCAGGATCCTGAATTCTGCCATCTCATGGTCATTGCAGCCAAGGCTGCCCCAGCCTTGACATTCCTGAAAAGTTCTTTCTTGTTTGTATGAAGTCCAGCAGAAGAGCTGTCCTTGTCATCTCCTCAATCACTTGGTTAGAAAGTTGTCATCAATGTACTCCAGAAACCTCCTGGATTGTTTGTGTCCACTATGCTGTCCATGCAACAGGCCACCCCAACAGGCAGGATCTGTGAGTGTGAGACTTCTTCCAGTTGTCTGAAGAAGGCTGCATCTACTTTCTTTCTGATCAGGTTGTAGTAGACACCCACCACAAACTCACTTGTGCACTAGTCCTACCCCATGAGCTGTCTTCTGGCTCATCATCCAGCCTTGCACAGAGATCCATGCATTTCTTCCACTCTCGTGTAAAGGGCAACTCTGCCCCCCACCCATTTCCCRTCCCAGCCTGCCCTTCCTGAAGCCCCTGTATCGATCTTGGGCAGTGCTCCTGCTGCGTAAGCTACCCCACTACTTCTTCCTGATGAGATTGCAGCCCTGTGACTGTTCCCAGATCTCAAATTCCTCCTATTTGTTCCCTTTTCTGTATGAGTTAAGTCATGGGGACTTCAGAGAAGCACCCAACACTCCTGATTTTGCAGAAAAAGTGTGAGAACTTCCCTGGCTCTATCAGCACTTTTTTGTTTGTCTGTTGAAACTTGGAATGGTCCCCCTTTGCACTGACTTTGTGGATTATAAATGTCTCCTGACCACATTGGCTGGGACCCTTTGCTTGCCAACCCTGTCCAGCATTTCCTCACTTGACTGCAATTTGTTGTCTTCATCCCCTCTCATTCCTAGTTTAAATCTCTCATCAGTTTGGCCAGCTTGTTGGCAAAAATGCTTTGCCTCACTTGGTCGGATGGATCCTGTCTCTTCCTAGCAGGCTTCAGCCTTCAGAGAGAGACCTGTAGCCAGAAAAAAGGAATCTCTATTGCCAATAGTAGCTGTGCAATGAGTTGCTGTCCCATGGGATCTGTTTATTGCTCCTAAAGTGTTTCCTCCTCACTGCTAGTATCAAGGAGACTTCATAGGCCATTTCCACGATTCTTGGGTTTTTTAAAAGAGATGAAATAACTTTTGCAGGAAAACAACATACCATACCAGCTACTGTTTGAAAGATTCAAACTGGAAAATGAGCAGAAAATAGGTCACATTGTTTGAAAGACACTGTATTGTTACACAGCTTCAGGYCCCAAGGCTGATGGCTGCTGGCAGACAGGGACCATGAGAGAGARYACAAACATAAATTACAGAATCTATAGGAACAGCATCTTTGGAATAAGTTTCTAAAAGCACCATACCTGCAGGTTGGTTGGGCTATCAGCTAATYTTCCATGCTGAAATTTTGGGAAAACAGGAGGGTAGTAACATGACTGTTTTTACACCATGCGTCTGTGTGATCCTAGTCTTTTCTCTCAGACAATCCCAGCTGGAAACAACGACTCTGACATTCCTTGAAAAGGGTCACTGGAGGACACAGAGGAAAGGGAAACTTGAAAGGAAGATATAGCCAAAGACTATCACATTCAAAGAGGCTTAATAAGCAGTGTGGATGAAGCCATAGAAAATAATTTCATTGATGTTATGCCTAAAAAATAGGCTTTTTAGGGCTTTCTTAGTCTAAATTCACTCAGCCTATTTACATGTTCAATAAGAAACAGAAAGAAGTTATGTTTTAAAACCACTTTAAAGTGTAGGAGTTTTTTAGTGTGTCAGAAAGCTTTTGCATTTCACATTTTAATCCCTGAACATAAGGGGACATTTTGTTAAAAATACTCAGTTTCTTTGATCATACAGTTGTACAAAAATTTGACATGAAAATGACCTTAGAGATCCCTGTTTACTAGTAAACCTTTTCTGTTTCTCCTAATGTGTATTTTTTGAAAGTCCTCCCTGTGTTTCCTACACTGTCCTGTGTGCTCAAAACACAGTCTTCTGTTGACTTCTGCTGTCAGGCCTGGTGATAATCTTCACAATTATGTGCAGAAAATAGAGACCTTTTCTGTTGTTATGAAAATTTTCACTTTTTGCACATTTGTATGAACTCCAGGTGTTATTTATAATGTGGCATTCTTCCAAAGGCAGCTTGGGGAAAGAAATGCATTCCCTGTTAACCCTCAACCTGCTTGCTTGGGACCTTCCTTATTTTTCCCTTACATGGAAAAATATTTAAAGCAGAAATAAGGGTAAATTTATCATTAGCAACAATGAACATGCATTCTGTGAGATCAGGAAACCATGGAGGAATTGTTGAACAAGAGACAGAATCCTCATCCTGCAGTAATTGTGTGTGGTTTTGACCACTTCTTCTCAGGTCCTTTTTTTGTTTTTACAAAAACAATGTCCTGCCCAAATAAGTGCTTGCATGAGCCAAATACTTTGTAAATGGTCAAATACCACAGAGTAATAAAGTAAAATAATTGACTACAATCAGTTTGAAAAAGAGTCTAGGTATCAGATTGATGTAAATCCAGGCTGCAGTAATCCAGTAAAAATTATGTTAACATAAATATAAAATTGCTTTTCGGACCCATTTCCAGACCAGAGGAATGCTTAGCCTGCTGATTTAGCTAGTTGTGCAGCAGCCTGGTCAGGACTGACATAAGGCAATACAGCTGGAGAAAACACCTAAGCTTGCTTTGTATTTTCCGGCACTCTGAGGCAAGGTTGAACCAGAGAGTCCAGGACATCAAGAACAGATTCATTCAACACAACATAACACTGGAATCAATCTCTTTGGATCAGTTTAAGTGCTTATACAGAGGTGCTRGACCATCCAGGATACTTTGAAATCTTTCCTGGTCTCTGCCTGCCATTCCAGAAGGTTTTCCGCAGGTCATATGTCTTGTATGCTGGTCTCATGAGGATGTCTCAGATAAGACTAGCGTGTTGACAATGGCATTTACTACCTGTGGTAGGGCAACTGGGCTCCTTCCCTAATGGCATGACATCCAGCTGGAGTTCCTGTGAGGCAGAATTCAGTTCCTAAATTGCCTAAGCCCCATTGAAAACTATGTAGATTTTCTGACTGTCCTAGAGATTATGCTGTGGTCCTGGTGGCTCATAAAATGGGAGGAAACACAGACTGGAGTTATCCTGATGAACTTGGACTTATTTTCACCTTCAAAAATTCACTTTTTTTTATCTTGAAAGAAAAAAACCTGTCAGGTCAAATAATTTTTGACTGTTAGTACAAACAACTTGATTTTCAACCAGATATTTACATCCTTCTCAATGTGACCATAAATACCATCAAGAAGGTGAGCTTTGTACATAGTCTTTTCAGAGACGGTCCAACTTTCAGATCATCCCAGGAGCCTTTTCTGAATYTCATCTGACCTCTACTATCTTGAGCATGGCTGGCCACAGCCATGCAGTTTTACCAATTCCTTGCAGATTAATGTTAACAAACTCCTAATTCACTCTAGAGTGCATTAGCCTTTTTAATATCTTAAAACAGTATTCTGAGCCAAGGTTTTCTTTTATTTTCTGTCTTTTCTAGCACTACAGTTCAAGCAGTGCATATTACTGACAGGATAAGAAMCGGGTTAGTTCTTTACAAAGTCTGCAGAAGGAGTATGTGGAGACATAAAGAAAGCCTTTCCTAACTAATTTTACAGGTGTTAAATGAAACTATCTGGAGTTTTAGCACAGTGAAGTCAGCGATGTTCAAAAGATATTTCTTTCTAGAATAATAATCTTTGGTGTGGCAATAAATGTAATTAAGCCCTTCCTTAAATTTGATTTTAGTGGCTGGCCTGTGGAACTCCAGTAATATATAACAGTCAAGTTTAAAGTGAAAATATATATATATATATATGTGTATATATATATATAAATGTTATATAATTGAAATTATATAACATTTAAGGGTTTGGGTTTTTTTTATACTATCATAGTATCATTCTGGTAACTTTTGGTCTGCCTACCTCATTGGAAAGGCAACAGTAATGGCATTTGTATATTTAGATTTTACAGGTCTCAGGACCAGTGTATACTCAATGGCTGGGCACAGTCATTAATATAGTCCTGCAGAGGACCACAGCTTTGGACCTTGCTATGAATTTTTGACAAAAAATTGGCTTCTGTTTGTACTGACCTTCAAGTGGCTTTTTGGCATGAATATAAACATGGTTTATTCAGAAGCAGCTCTCTGGCTTGAAAAGGAAGCCTCAGCTATTTTTATAATTGTTAAACTTGTATTTGTGAACAGATATTGATATTTTGTCATGCAGACATTCTGAGTTGCTGAAAGGCCAATGTCACTTGTACAGAGTGCTCACAGCTATTCTGACACTTACCTATGGGATTTATAGGCATTGCTTTCTGACATATGGGCTTTGGAGGGGATAAAACTATTGCAAATTGTCCTGTTCTATAATCTTGCTAAGACCCAGACTGAGATATTTTATTGACCTTTAAATGTATAACAGATTAAAAAGTCTAGCAGTGACCATAAAACTGATAAAGAATCATAAAATATCATCTTGTGCCATAAAAAATATGTCAGAGAGCAAATTAAAGCCTATTTAAAGTCATGTACTTAGTCATCGGTAGGAAATTTTTCTGAACTTGTAATTTTTATGTATATGTCTTTTGGCGAACTTGATAGGACAAGGGAATAAATTTAACCAAAATTTAGATGGAGAGATAAACCAATGAAGATATTCCTGATATTTTTTCTCAAGCAGATGCTCTGTTCTGTCCTGTTCCTGTCCTTGTTTTGTATGTGAGCTGTGTGCTTGCACCTGGGTAAGTCAGTTTGATCCAAGACTTTTCAGATGACCCCAAAGAGAGACTTGCAGCAGCATTCATCCGGCCTAATAAAGGTGCTTCCATGTTTCAGACTTTGTTACCAAAAGCACAAGAGTTCTGTGCACTTCACGCCATCTTGCCCGTGGGAAATATACAACATCCCACAAAGTTTATCCTTGAAGGGCTTAACCTCACTTGAGGTAACACGTGTTTTCCTGAGAAACAGTCCTTTTTCCTTTTTCTTTTTGTTTTTTTTCTTGGTCATTCTCTGTCCTTGCTAGTAAGTGTACCTCTTTTACCAACTTTAAACCTTGTTACTGAGAAACAATGAAGATGCCTTCTGAGAATATTAACTGAATGTTAAAAACATCCGTTTGTGGAGAAAGATATGCTATAATTTGCTAAATGTTAGGAATCAGTCCTTTTGCAGTACTGGACTCTCATGAGAGTTGATAATTTTGCTGACTGAGATTATATATTTAGATCTCAGCATGTGATAACTGGAGGGATGCAATTTCTGTGGTTTGAACATTTCTTTCCCTKACTGCCTTCTGTTTTAATCCACAAATATCAAGCATTCAGTTTGCAACCTGTGTATTGCCCAACTTAACGAAATGTTTTCTTCTATCTCATCTATGAAAACTTTTCAGGTTCTGTATTTTTGCGTACTTTCCTTTTAGTCCAAAAAATGCTTTCCTAGACCGCACAGCTACGAAGTATACATAGACTAAACTTTTAAAAATGCGGTAGTCTTCATCAGCCTGAGATAGTGATTTGATAAACTCAGTCCCATATCAGCTACCTAGCTTTACAATGGTGCTGCAAATTTTTCTGTAAAGCCAGTTTCAGTGCCGGATGTAGAGAAGAGCATAGTAGGAAAGTCTGTGACTAGTGGTTCACAATACTCTAGGGAAGAAAAAAAATACAGGAAAAAAAGGAGAAAAAACAGAGAAAAGAACAGAATAAGGGTAAGAGGAGAGGAACACAGAGGCACTCTCCAGGCAAATTCCTTGTACTCAAGCACAACCTGTCCCCCATTGTTAGGTGATGACTGTAGCACAAATCATAAATAACTACCATCTAAGTCATACAAAATTGGCCTCTACTCTGTCCAAACACCTCAGTTACATCTGTGGGACATTTACTGTAAGCCAAGGCAAGCCTATAGGTCAGAATTTATATTCCAGCTCATGGAATGCAGCTCTTCCCCTGAGTCGTTTCGATATACCCATGTGTTAAGAAATGTGGAAGGATGTCTTTGGATCGGTTAGAAATGTACAGCTTCTCTCTCTCGGCCAGTCCTTGAGTAATGCGAAAATTTCCATCTGCTCCAAATCCAGGATGTAATGTACTTATGTTTGCTTCAAAAATAGGAGGATCATAAGTGCAAACAGTACATTTGCCCATAGCAAGAAGTAGCTTGCATCATGCTTTTTCACATGTTTGAATTAATTTAAATTGCTTCCCACATGATCAGAATAAGCAGCCAGTGATATACCTGACTGTTGTACCTTTACTGGCAAAACACAAAATCACTATAGAAATCTCAGGGACTGAAGTAATTATGGGAATATTTTTACACTTCCTATYATGTACATATCATTTTCCCAAGGCATATAGTTCTACAGCTATAGGCTGAACACTCTTGATGGAATGATGGAGGCAGCAGAAATTGTAATTTCCCAAAAATAAATGGTAATTAATAGCCAAAGAAAAATTAGGAGGTACACCTATTATTAGCATCAGATATGCGAGGCGTCAGAATTTGCTGATGAGAAAGTCACCCCAAATAGTCTAGATTAAACTGACATGAAGATACCCTACAGAAACAAGTGCTAGGCTAAATGGTACATTTGCCAGGTCCTGTCTTGAAATTTCCTTCTGCAATTTCTGTCTTTTTTCAAMAGCCTGAAATGAATTTTATTCAGGAGGCAATAACTGCAAATTGTTCTGCCATTCTGCTTTAATACTTCATCAATAAAAAGAGAGAGCCAGCCTCATTTTCTTTCTTTCTCCCTTTTCCCCAGAAATCAGAGAGCAAAGCAAAATAAGACAAAGTTAAGCAAGAAAAAGTGAAGCAAAAACAACCTTTAAACAAAACATGCATTTCGTACAAAACTGATTTTTCCCTTAAAAATTTTCTAAATCTGTCAAAAAAAATGAGAATTTTTTTCTCTTTTTCTATTGAAATAATAGTTTTTAAAGTCAACCAATGGAGGTTATAAAGCTATCATGCTCAAAGGCTGAATATACAAACATATTCAGCCTAATAGTGCAAAGCTATCAGTATCAACAAATGATAGCATCAAGATGAAGAAGCAATTATTTTTTGCAAGCCAAAATTCTCACTAAACATGAAAAGATGTATAAATGAAGCATAATAATTGCAATGTGAGTTACAGTGATCCCAGATGCTACAAATGCAACTAGGTGGGTGGTTATCAAAAACAGTATTGTATGCTATTATTCCGAATTTCTAAAATTGCTTGTCTGGAAGATTTTCAGCTTTTCAGGACTCAACTGGTGCTGAATATGATGTAATGGTCCTGGATTTTCTTCCATGTGAAAATCCTCCTGGTATTAGCATCCCCCTACACAGCTGAGGAAGTGCCATCTTGCACAAGTTAACTTCTAACACTAGGGTTATACCTGGAAAACCAACATCTTTCCAGGTTTTGAAAGGAATAAAGTAAAGAAACACTGCTGTGTGACCACATTTTGACTCTGAAGTTTTTATGTTATATTTAATTGCCTAAAACGCTATTGACTAAGTACAGGATATTAGTATTAGCTGCCCCCTCCTTTATCAGACCATTTTTCTTCATATTTAATTATCCCTGTTTTGGTTTATCACCTCAGGTATTGCATAGAGATATATGATACCAGCATTGTACTGGTTTTCAGGCTTCTGAGGGGACTCCAGCCATAACTCTCAGGCTTTTGTGCAAAGGTGCATTTATAATTTTGGAAAGTTTTGAAGGCTCAGCCTCTAGGCTGAAAATCCCCTTAGGATATCAAAATTCTTCTCCCATATGGAAATAATTTAAGCTTGCCCACGTCCTTCTTTACTGCACTGGCTTAATCCGCTCAGCTATAGAAAGCTGCCAAGTCCAGTTATGAATCCTAGTCTCTACATGTGCTTCTTGCCAAATATCAGCAGAAGACAAACCCCACGGTGGGCCATGAGCGTTTGCTAGAGGTGTCTGAATGCATCAGCTAGCATAGGACATATTCCATCCCACACATGCTTTAAGTCTCACTATCTTTTGCAAAATGCTGCATTAATATTATTCCCATTATTCCCATTAGCTGCTGACTTCTCCATTGACACAGCTAGTCACAAGAAGAAGGATTAAATTTTCAAAAGAAAACTTTAAAATTAACTGCCATCTACTTTTTTCTAATCTCTTGCTCTGCCCTAAAACACCAAGTTCCTGTCTGGTGGGTTTTTAAGTCCTTGTAGGAATGCCTAATTTTATGAACATAAGGGCACAAGTGTTATTTAAAGAAAAGGATGATACAGGAACAATTAGGATATTGCTAAGTTTAGGTTAGCATGGAGAAATGGCAATCTCAATGGCAGGCAGAGAGTCAGGAATAGAAGGCAGGAAAATGAATATGGAATTTATCTTGATGAACCAGAGATGCTGGGAAAGAATAACTGAAGATGAAAGGAAAATGAAGCCAAAACTATCTAGTAGCACAGACTGGAATGATGTCTTGATGCAGTAGCTATTATTAGCTGGGCTTTTTTTCAGTAACTGGTTTGGTTTGATTTTTGTTTTTTTTTTATATGAGATTTGATTTTGCATTCAATAGGAATGTAAGTTTACCTCCCATCTCAGATATGAGAAAAATACTGACTTTCTGCTAAGAAGAAGCCAATGAAGAATTTTTAATAGGAGCTGGGGAAGACTGGAGTAGCACACAAAAGGGTATCTATGAAAGTCTTCTAGAGGAAGATTTTAGTAAGCATTCCATGAATCACATTAGACTTGTTGACAATGACTGGCTTGTTATGTAGCTGCTGAAAGAAATGCAGCTTTGTGCAGAGGACAAAGGAAGACACAGATATGGAGTGATTTTGGAAAACATGAATGATTTTTCAGGCAGCAGGGAGGTTGTATAAGTAATGAAGCAGAATCCATGATAGGCTGCTGGAGAAGAGGTTGATGCAGCAAAAAGGAACAGATAATAAGAGCTAGAATAAGCTCAAGCAGAGAGGAGAAAGACATGGACATGGACATGCACAAAGTGGAAAGATGCTGAGGAGAGCACACAGGGAGAGAACACAAAAATGTCACTGAAACTGTAAAATGACTGGGACTGGGGGAGGAGGTTCATTGCCAGGAAACAGAGGGAGACCATTTGGGAAAGAGTTTGGTTTTCACAGCACTGTATTTTAGACGGAGTTAGGCAGGTCAGCGGATGTAAGCAAAGAAACATGCAGATGTTTGCCTGAATAAAGAAGCATATGTAGGACAGATAGTTAAAACTGTGGTGAGTTGATTTGGATAAAGGATAAAAGTGCAATGGAAAAAGGGAAAAATACCAGACACAATGTTTTGCAAAGCTGAGGAATATGAAGGTTTTTCAGAGTGTTTAGTAGAAACGGGTCAAAGCCTAATGGATGTGTGAAGCCTAACAAACGGAGATGAATTATCTCATGCTGGATACCATGCTGCCACCACTGGATCCTTACTAATACAAGATGTAGGTACACTTTTGGGTTTTTTTACAGAGCAGTGATGTATGTACACTGTAGAAGGAAAGGAGAGACAAAGCGTGAGAATGCACCAAACGAATTAAAAATAGAATACCTGTATATTACGTTATGTTACTGAAGGCCAATCTTATTGAACAAAGAGAAACAATAATGGCTGGTGGAACCCCCATGATCTATTCCATTCAAAGTGCCCTGACCTGGCCACTTCCAGAGTCATTGRAAAAGGATCAGACCACGGACTTCGGGAGGAAACCCATCAGGAAGGGAACCCAAGGCAGACACTGCACAAACTGGCCAGGATTACTGCCTTCAGGGGCATGTGGCTTGTTGTGGGGTTGTAGGGGATAGAGAATTGAGGGATTGGGTAAAACTTGCTATTAGACCTTTTAATGGGAAGGTGCAAAACTTACTCATGAATGTTTAAGGGAAGCACCAACAGAAAAGAGAATGATCAGAGAGGAGACAGGAGGAACAAGCATCTATACTATCCTTTTACTTAAATCCTACTTCTAACTGCATTCCACATGGCTGTGTTTTCTAGTCTGAGAAATATTCTGTATGTGATGTACAGCCACTAATAAACRTCAGATTGGGCTGGGTGGCAGATAGGTAGATAGATAGATATATATAAATATATAGATATATAGATATTTATCTTATGTGCTTGTATATTTTTATATTGGCATTTTTATTTACATTTATTTTTATATATTTTCTTCATCTGGGTCCTGAATGCTCATTTGAAAGCCATTTTGCTTGTTTCAATTTGTAAGTGGTGCCTTGGCGTCATTCTTGGAGACTCTCGAATTGTAAATATCTAACTTTGTATAGACAAGGAGATGTTAGCAAGGGACTGGTTTGTTTACCTGGCATATCTCCAGAAATCAGTGATTTAGAGTCAGTGCTTGAAGAGTTGGCCTGAATAGAAGCTGATGGAATACAATAGAGTTTTGAACTCCTTTTCATTTTTATAAAATGATGTTTTCAACATATGGACCAATTCTAAACTCTCAATCACATTATAATGCTCAAAGCATTTAAACATCATAAAATTGCCCCTTAACACTTTGATTAATTGCTGCTTGTCTTGCATCTGCTTGCACCAGAGTAAATATAAATGGATGTAAGCATTGAGAAAGCCACTGGTTTGGTTTGATAGTTGTGTTTCTTTGGCTGTGTGTCCCCAGGGAATTCTTGTACTTAAAGGGACTGTTAAATGTCAGTTTGCGTGGTATTGGAGAATGACACTGGAAATATTTTTTATATGTCAGAGATTGGAATGGATTAACACTTGTACTTTTTTAGTTTCAAGGATGTGTCAGAATAAGCTAATATTACACCCTGCTGTTTGACTAAAATGACTGAACTAAATCCTGTCAAAATTAGCAGAATTCTCTTTTATTTAAATTTTGACTGTTTCTGAATTAATTCCCCCATTTAATATTTGTTATAAAAAATGCTACCCATGCCTTCATTGTATCTAAGTGTTTTTAAATCTCCTTGAATTTTTAAAATCTCCTTGGAAGATTGTGTAGAATGTGCTTGAACTGAATAACAATGAAAGCTGAGGTACATATTAAGAATTCAGTCTTGCTCCATGACCAGCAAGCCCCGTGTATCGTATAACCCTCACAGCAGGTGAGTGTCCATAGTGATAAAATTCCTTATTTACAAATCCTGCCTTACTCAGATATACTCAGATATTGCACAGCATTTTAGGTAAGGTTTTCTGCCACCCCTTCTAAYGTTTGTAAGAAACAGTGGCAATAAAAACTATAACTAAGGTAGGCAGGTATATTCTGAATGCCTCAATTTAGTGTATTATAAAATCACTGTAATTATGAAAGCTGGAATTTTCCATGTTTGCTTTTCATTTCAGGCTAAATTTCTTTGGAAACTTAGAAAATCCATTTTGCCAGTTTTGTGAAGATGATTAAGGGAACACAGTAGAGTGTTTTAAGAACATTTAAAACAATTCTGACTTTTTCTACAAGAGATTTATACTGTTGTTGGATTCTGCATCAGAAATCGAAGTTTGGACAATTCAGCTCAGAATTCACTCTTTGGTTGTTAATAAATTTGTGTACTTCAAAAGGTTTGTAACTGAGGGAAATCTTTGAACATTTAATTAAGGACATCAGGAAGTATGAGTCAGATATTTTCTAGAGGATATAATTAAGCAAATTCCAAAAAGCACTTCTGGAAGACTCAGATATAAGAAGAGCCAAGTTCTTTGTCAGCATGGACAGACAGTTCATGCTTTCAATGTTAGAAGATAAAAACTTTGCTTCAAGAAGAGTTACTTTGGTATGAAACTTAAATCAGGAATGTTCAAGCTGTCTTTTATATGTATGTATATGAAATGTGACCATGTCAGAAAAAAACTCTCCGATATTACAGTAATCTTCGTTGAGATCAGTCTATAAAAAACCAAATATTGGAATCTTAAAAAAGCTATGAGATCTTCCAGCCTAGAAAATAACAATTATCTAGAAACTTCCTCAGAAAAGTACAGTAAATCTACTATTGTAAAAGTATTGAATGTGCTATTACAAGTCTACCCTCTAAACAAGTAATTAATATATGAGTAAAAAGTATGCAGAAAATTTCAAAATACTTCACAAAATTCCTAGAGATCTTTTTCACTTAAAATGTGTTTTCATACTTTAACCAAGGAAGATTTATAGAATATTGCATCTTAAATCCATTTAACCTGACGGAGAATGACCACATTATTATAATGCGTTAATCAGTGTATATCTTTATGGTGGAATCTATATACAATCCATATTTGCTGAAAGTAAAAGCTGACAGTGAGAAGCCTTGTGAAGTATTTACTGATCTTCCTCTGCTGTGTAAGTATAGCATTAAGTGCTCTCATGGCCCACAGAAAGGTAGATGATGCTCACCCAGCATCCCTTAGTCATAATACATATGGCAGTAGAGCAATAGGAGCCTGACATTTAGAGGAAGGGATACCTTTGGTGGAACTGCATAGGAAATGCAGCTGATTCCTTGCTAAGGGCAAGTTCAGTTTTCAAGTTGGTGTGGAAATTGCAGCAAGATTGATTGGAGAATGTATGTTTATATCCTGAAGAATGGCTAAAAATTTGTTTTCTTATTTAGGTACTTTTCCTCAATTTCAGATTCCAGTCTTTTCTGAAATGCTAGTACCAGTAAAATTCAAGCATAATTTTTGTGTCAGGGGCTGATCCATCTTGCAATTAACCTGTCAAAATACCAATTAGTTTGCTGCTCCAGCTCGTCAGGCAGCCACTGAAAAGCAGAATCAGCACAAGAGAAGTAGCAGGAAAGAGACCACCCCCTTTTGGCCATAGCTGCTTCTTACGTCAGTGTAGAGTGATCACAGACCTATAACCAGAGTGAGCCAAGGATTTTATTTCACCCAGTCTGTCAATGGCAGAACGACAGATTAATGCAGCTGGTTGCAATAACTTCTGTGCAAGTTACTGCACAGGGGCACTGCACAAGCCCCTGGCACTATTTGGTGTTGCTCTAAAAGACTCCTCTCTGTATCAAATGTTTGCAGATAGTAACATTTAAATTCTACTCTAGTTTTCACAGGGATGAACAATAGCTTGAGAGGGCAACCCACATGCATTTTAAATGCAGAGGAACACACAGGCTAGTTTAAAGCCAAGCTCATGATATTGATTTTTAGGACCACCTGGTAATGGCTGAATGCTTGAAATAGGCATTACTGTTAAGAACAGGGGGAGCCTCGCAGTCATTGAGAACACAGCAGGAAGAAAATTGTTCTTTGCGAGGCTGAAAGGGGCCTTGTTTGATCTGCAGGGCTGCTGGTGCTGCTGTTGATGCATAAGAAGAAATGAACTCAGACGTGAATGTTAGAGTCCAGCCTGTGATGACAAAGGTGATAATTAGAAAAACAGAACCGTATTTTTACTTGTATAGAAAGTACATTTGCTCTGTAGAGAGACAGTAAATATGGGGCACTTGTGGTGACATTTATTGTCTGAGCTTATAAGACCTTGCAGTCTGGTGTCTCTGAATGTTTGGAACTAACATAGTAACTCTTGAATGCCACATCTAGTCACTTTTGTGGGATGTTCTTGTGTCAGTGGACAGAATCCTAGGGGTTTGGGTAGAAATCAGAAAGTTAAGGGATGAAAAGGGGAACATGCAGAGTCGCTGGCATTTGGTTAGTTGACAGAACAGCTCTTTAATTGTCTATGGATGAAGGTCCTACTCTCAGAAGACTATCACATTCCAGCAAAACAATGTCCCTCGTTTTAGTTATTCACTGTGGCTTTTAGAGTATACTGTTGAAGAGAAAGAAAACTCAAGGAAAATACAGTTATGAATGGTAGATGGAGAAGGGATCTACCAGAGAGCTGAGAAGAGGGGACATGGGGGAACTCTAAGTAGGGTGTAGGCCCTGGAAGAGGGTAATGAGGAGAGGAGAGGAGAGCAAGTGTGAGGGTTTGGTATTGGGTATGGAGAGAATGGGGACCTGGGACGAGACAGGAGAAGGGGGAAAGAGGGACTGGAGAGTTAAACACTGAGGTCTGGGCATGGGTGTAGCTGCAGATCAGGGAAGGGAGACAAGGGCCTGCAGAAACCATGCACACAGATCACGGAATCACAAAATGGGTAGGATTTGAAAGGACCACAGCGAGTCCAACCTCCCTGCTGAAGCAGGATTGTCCTAGAGCACGTTGCATAGGATCACGAACAGATTAACATAGTGCCACAGCATAATATCAGATGCACAAAGTAATGGAAGAAATGCCTAATAAAAATCGAGCACTGGTAAAAAAATCTTGGGGGAATAAGAATAAGATGGAGGTGCACCTACATACACTTTCACAACAGCAGGAACTCCATCATACAAGAGAAAAAGGTGCATATTTCTGCTTATTCCATACCATCCTATTATTTGACTGTTAAAGGTCTGATCTGAAACCCATCTGCTATTTGACTGGTATATGTGCACATTGGATAAAGCCTTCAAAGATTAAGGAATTGGTCTAGTTAGTTCCTTATTGTTTATAGCAAAGAAGGTAAGAAAAAATTGTACGTCGGTTTCCAGCGTTAGAATTATCTCTTTTTTAGCACATAAATCACTGCTTGACTTTATTGTATTTCTGTTCTGGAAAATGTATTAGTACCAGAGAGCTAAACTACAGAGAAAAAAAGAGAACCACAAGAAAACATCCAGAATATATAAATGCCACTTCCAATAATACAGGACTAAGCAACTTCATTTAAAGATCCCAACTTGTCAAACACTGATATGAATTATGTCCTATTGCATTAAGAGCTAAAAGCAGCAACTGGCACACTCTATCCTTGACTTCCACATTCATTCAGATGTAAATCTGAATTGAAGTGATAGCAGTAGAATTTACATGCAGGCAGTTTGGGAAGAAGCGTTCACAATTTCTCACTCAATCTGGCTGGATGGGCTCTCATGCAGTTCACACTGGGTGGACAAACAGTCACTCAAGGCCTGTGCCAGGGTTCCTAGTACTTCCAGACAGTATTGGAATTAGATCGGAATTTCTGGGTTTTATTTAAAACAAGGAATAAGCTTCAAGTGCCCATGTCTGGAAAGAATAAGTTTGAAAAGTTTGAGTACCTGGCTTCGATGCAATCAGCACCTAATTGCAGGCAACCTTGTTCTTTTGTAGTGGTGGAATGTTAACTTAAAGGTCCACACTTTGAAGGGCAAAAGGGAAAACTTTGCAGGTCTCAAGGCTCTGCAAATTCCGGTCCCCTGTAAAGCTGTTTTACATAAGTAAATTAACAAGCCCAGCCCCAGTGACTCTTCCGGCCTCCCTCATAAGAACGGAAAGTTATTGACAACATACTTACTGGTTATATGATAGTGGTGCTGTCTCTTGGGGCGTGAGGAATCCTGGAGAAGACAGGTTGGATAACAGATAGGGTCAGTGGGGTAGGATTCATCTCCTAAATTCATCTTCCAAAACAAACCACAGTCTGATGACACTTTCATGGGAAAACTTTGACAAGAATTCTGGTAACATAGTAGAAGGAAAACTAGATGGGCATCAAGCTAAGAAGAGAAGGTTCAGATCATTTTCTCTAACTCTTTGGGATGAATGACATGCTCTGGCACCTGGCAAAGCCCAGTGTCATGCATGGAGTCCCTAATGTCTTAGATATGTGATATTGCAGTTTCTTCGATAAAAATATGCATTATTTTAAGGTAGAGGTCTGGATGAGATGCTGTAATAGATCTCATTCTCCTGGGATGAAAGGGCATGTGGCTTGTGAGCTGTTCACCCCCTGGGAGAGGTGCTTCAGCCCAGTCTTCAGGAATCTTCCATGTCTTGCCTAGACAGGCTCTACTGCTGTACCATTCTGATTTCACCAAGGAGCAAAAATGTCAATCACATTCACACTGAGCTTTTTTTTCCAACAAAAGCTATATGGACTGGGAATTGAAAATGTCTTATTTCTATAACATAACAGCATTTTCAAAGCATTGAGATGCTTGTGGAAATGCAAACAAACACCTCAGCATAACGTTAGGATGAGAAAAGTAAACTACAGGTCTATTTTGTCTACTACTACGATCCTTATGAAAAGAACAAAACTTAAATAGGCATTTTAGACAGTGAGGATGCAGTCAAAAACCAGTATCACGTCACAGTTTTGCCATAAAATATACTATAAATATGCTTGTATTTTATATTCTGCTTATACTCTGAGACGAGGGGACATGTCATTGTTGCATCTCTTCTCATCGGAAGCTAATGGCTTCTAACACATTTTTAGCATATGGAATCTGTTTCTTACAAGCACCCTGCAAAAGGTTGCTTATAAGAAACCTTTTTCTCAAAGTCTCTCTAGGTGTTGACATTACAAAATTGAGCCAAAAGGTAATAGTTTATAAGTCTTTCTCAAAATCCAAGACAGTAAGTAATAAATGGTAAGTAAATAAGCAGACAAAAAGCCTGGTGATYCTAAATAAATCACAGCTTATCCAAGGATAATTTAAGCTGTCCCAATAACATTTTTTTATTTGTTTCTTGTTGTAATCAAAATAGGAAATGAAAGCATCCCTGATGGATGTATATTTGGCCACACAGTACGGCCCAAACAAGGCTGCTCTTATTTCCTTGCCTTTTTAAAGTAAATGCTTCTCAACAAAAAAGTTTATCTTTCTCTGTGTGGACGTCTATTATAATAGTCATTCTGTGGCACACAAAAGCGGTAACATCCAGTGTGCATGCCACACTGCAGAGACAGAAGGCTTTTATTATAGATAAATTCCAAATAATTAGTATAAGAGATCATGAAACGTACATAGGAAAAAAGATTGCCTGAAACGTATTGCAAACAGGAGAGGGGCCAGGACATTAATAGGCAATCTGCACTCCTGCTGTTCCCTCAGGGGTTTTCTACAGATGGTTCATATTTCTGGAGTTGAAACGTAGTGTATATGAAAAAGAAAATTTCTTTTAAAATTTTGCCACTGCACCACTTGAGTTTTGATTCTTCTTACATCTGTAGTCCTTGAGGGGTAAGCAATTAGTTTATTACTTTTATCACTACCTCATTTTGGAAAAGGTCTGCCTCTTAAAGCTCCACTTCCACTTTAGAGAAACATCATTTTGTTGTTGGGCCACAGCAACACCCAGACTCAGAAGATGTAAAGATAATATCAGCTGGGGCAAGAGTTAAAGGGATAAGCAAAAGAAACCAATAATTGAATGTACAGAACCCTAAGATTTCCAAATGAGCTGATGTATGTATCAGTATGGGGCACCACAGGGAAAACTAAATATCTGCTTGGGACTCCTCTATATTATATCCCAGAACAGTTTTTATTATTGGAGTTTTTTGCATGATGCAAAGTTCATTATTTCTAAAGGATTTTTCTACTTAGTCTCTACAGGAAGTTAATCTAATAGCAAACTGCTGCATCAAGTGGAGRTCTTAGGAAAGAGCTACCTAGAAGAAAAATGAAAGAGAAATCCAATATCCTTTGAGGTCAGTTGATTTATTTTTTCTTTTACAAATGGTACATTACAAAAATGTTTTTGCTGCACAGAAAGCTGTTCCGAATTTCTGGCAAAGCTCAAGCCCCATTTACTGCTGTGAAGTCAATTCTTCCTGTGAAGCACACGGTTTTCCAAATTAGTACTGCACAGTTGCTGGTCCTTGAAGTCAGGCTTGGGCATGCTAACACTATTATTCATCCCATGTGGTGCTGATATGAAAAGAAATAAAGGTGAAATGTTTGTGAGGGTGAATTTTTAAATTGGCCAGTAAATGAATTTAGCACACAAAAAGTTGATAACATTTACTGGACCACAGAAAGGCAAAATAGTGCTATGAAGCATTAATAGACCATCCTTAAAACTTTTTAGTCCTCTTAAGGGCTGAAACAAGAAACATCATTAAATAACCAGTGAAATGTGAGCAGTATGGTCAACTCATAAAAGAAAACACTGATGACGCCATACCTCTACACGTTCACAGGAGAACATTTCAGAGAAAGAGTAATTTAGCAACTTGAATCTTTGTGCTTTTTTGTTCAAAACTCACTCAAATCCTTTGAAAATGCACGACTATTTCTTTTTAACTAATGGTCATTCTACAAGGTGTTTCAGGAGAAGAAGAGACTGCTTATGTCTTTAATCTAGCAATGTTCTTGTTAAGACCCCGTAAGGCAGCAAGTTCCTTGTTAAGGCCCATAAACTACTAGGTCAAATTTTCCCACTGGCATTTTGTTGGGGCCCTGATTGAAAACCACTGAACTTGATGCCAAACCTCTTTTTGACTTCATAAGCTTTAGATCAAGGCCCCTGAGTGAGGCGTACGAGAGACTTTCTAACCTGAAAGAATGATCTCCTCTTTAAACAAGCTCCCTTTTCAGGAAATATCACTTATTTTCAGTGACTGTTCAGAGACTTTGCTAAGTACAGTTGTTATGTGACTAATTAGTACCATGTGCCAAGGTCGAGATTTCTCTATTCAAATAGGTAAGTCTATCCTGCAGGGAGTATGGGGCAACTGGGAAGCATCAGACCTTTTGTGCATGTATTCAGGTATGAAGCCTGTTATGAAATTTGTCTGTGGCAGAAATACATTTTTCTGCTATGTTGACAATTAGTTAAACTTATTGATGCAGCAAGTACAGTGCATCGAAAAACAGAGGCAGAAAATTATAACTAGGCCACCTTCAAACTGCAAGCAGAGCAGATGACACCATTCCAACTGTATTGTGATTTGCTGCACAGTGCTGCTCCTGATAGACTTGCTATTCTGTTTTTTTTCTTGATGCATAAGAAACAAATCTTGGCCAAATTCTTCTAAAAATAAGTGCAGTCAAAATTTCATTTTAGATGGCAGGTTTGTCAGAAATAGAATTTTTTCTCTGAAGTCCTTGTTTCAATTTGATATTTATATACATTAAATACATTCCTGAAGAGGAAAGTGAGAGAACTTATATAGAGAAAGCATCCAGGTTGTGGTGGCACACGTCTGTCCTCATGCCAGTGTTCACAAGTCTTGAGGTGAACCAGCAATAACATTTTTTCTTTTCATGAGAAAATAGTAAGAAGGTATGAAAAGAGCAGATGGTTCAGATAGAGGAACAAGATTTTTCTAAATATTTTTTCCTGTGAGCAGTTAATCTTAAATCTTAAGGTAAGAGAGGCATATTATGTTGTCTAGTCCAATTTGCTATATTCCCATGCCCATTAAAATTTTACCCTGCAATCAGAGTACATTTTATATTTAATAAAAGTTGAATGTCTGATGAAATTTATCTAAAAGAAATAGTTGAAACTGGCTGCAATTTATTAATGTAAATAATTTGATACCATTAGATGAAGCACATATACAGACACATTATTTAAAGTTTGTTTATCCCTATGAGCAAACAAGTTTAAGGTTGGAGAACAACAGCGAACACTAACCTGCACTACTCAGTCCTAGCATAAACCTAAAAATAATTATATAAAAATAATTTATATTACTGTCATTTTGAGAAAATGAAGCAAAACATCAGACATGCTCAGAAATATATAAAGAAATCATATGTCTCTCTGTTCATGTCTTCCAGAATATTATATGAAGCATAATGCACAAGAGAGTACTGATGATGGAGGACAGTTTCTTGGGAATTTCTGCTGTATCTGATTTGTAAAAGCTCAAGATCTGCTACTAAAGAAAAAGTATTGTCATTTAACAACTTACCTAGGTGTCAATGGTTAGATGTGCACCACAGCTGCATCTTTTAGAGATGTTTTCATTATGGGAGATGGTGGTGCACAGTTCTAGAAATTCTTTGCTGGAATAAAGATTTTCTTTTTTTTAATGGTCTTACTGAAGTTCATTCCTATTTTTAAAACTGATGAAATTAACTTTTTAGTCTAATTTCAAGATGCAGTCATGTAGGAAATTAATGCTCTGATGATGTAGTAAACTCCTCTGAGTTGTATCAGTTCCATTTGATTTACTTGAGCTGAGACAATAAAGAGTTTTGAACTAAATACGGGTCATTTTATTTAGGCAAGGATGATTCTTCACAGAACAGTGTCTTTTCAGCATGGAAAAGCAGTGAGTTATTGTTTGTAAGACAATAATTTTTCTTTTTGTTCCAAGTGCTGAATCAACAGCCTTTCTGCCTCTTCTCTTTTGCCAGATTAGTACTGGTTAACTGGAGGTGAGTTCAAGCACTTAAAGAGAAGATTGGTAGCAAAGCAACGTGCTGCTTTTCACCATTTCAGTGGAAAGATGGGTGTTCTGTCATCCTTCAACACAATTATGACTTAACTGAACAGTGTGTTATAAAGAGTAAAAGGAGGTCGGACGGAAGACAGAAATATGCCATAAGTTATTGTAAAAAAAWGAAAAAAAAGAAAAAAAAAGAAAAAAAGGAAAAAAAAAAGAAAAAAGAAAAATGGAAAAAAGAAAGGAAAAAAAAGAAAAAATACCATGGCAGATGTGACAATATGTTTTGGCCTCTTGTTTCACTTCTTTGAGGTTGCTCCTAGAGCTTGACAGTGAGGCACTCTCCAGTGCTGCTCTCATGCTATGAGAAGTTTGGGAAGACAAAGAAACAGAGAAGCAAGCTGTGAGAGTACAGTTTTACTTTTGAGTACATGAAGAAGCAGTATTTCTGAATATCAGCACTTACACATAAGGATTCCAGTTCCACAGTGTATAAATGAGGAAATTTTGGACAGCAGTCTCCATATTGTCATGTGTTCTCCTCAGGGCAAGAATGTTTTTGCTGTTATATTTTGACAGCCAAAACAGATTTTCTGCAAAAGAATAGCTTGTAAACTTTTACATTTTAATTGAGATAGAGCCAAAAATGAAACCTGTGTCATGTCCTTGTGTCTTCAGACATATCATTTTGGGAACTGGTGTGAAATACAATTTTGAGGGACTGGCGTAATCCTGGATTCCCACATAAACTTCAGAGTCTGCATCAGATTAAGAGATTTCATCTCCAGTATTCCCACAGATTGGTGGGCTGGTTCTTGCAAAAGAACAAGAAACAAGCACCGAACAAGAAACATGAATAAAATGAGGAGCAAGGACAAGTACATCAAGAACTGATGACACTGTACAGATGCTGCCCTCATTTAAATGTGTCTTTGAGTTACGAAGGGCCTGGGCATCCCCTCTGACGGTAGGCCCAGATACATTGTTCTTCCAGGTGCATTCAGCCTCTGTGTTGAAGCTAATTCAGAGGTATTGTGATATGTTGCATCATATACTCCATGATATATTCCAATTCTAATTTGACAACCAGCTCCAGGTAAGCGCAGATAGGAAAAAATTACTTTTGTTCTTGTAAGAACATGATCAGGACCATAGCCATAATGAAGACCTCAGAAATCATTTCCTTGTACGAAGACATCTGATTCCACATTATTTTTTGACATTAAACTTATAATGTCATTTGTTCAGCAAAGTTTACATGTTAAGCAAAAATACATGTGTTTTCCCTAGTGTGCTTAACTCAGCTAGTTCAGTGAGGAGATCCCTGGACTATTCTGAACTTCTTGAATATATTGCAGATCACTAAGATGCATGCTGAAAAGTTTATTGGTATTAAGATGCAGTCTCAATGGATTTTTTTTTTTTTATGAGAGAACAAGATTTCAGGAAAGAATTCTCATGGGCAGAGAGGAAATGTCAAACGACTGAAAAATGGTGTGATATCAGGCGCAGATGAAAGACCCTACCTTATTGTTTCACAATGTGACAGCATTATTTTTCTTTCATAATCAGAGACACTGTTAAAAATTAGTAAGTAGAATGCATAGAAAAAACATCATTATATCTTTTTGTCACAGAGGAGGGAGTTGGGACCTATGTTAATTATTCCTTGACCAATTCAAGTAACAGAAGAAACACTTCAAATATCTAATTATCTTGAAGTTTGGCACTTTTTTCTATGTAGATAATTTTTAATGGCTGTGCAATAAACTGTATAACAAAAATGTTGGCAACATCAAGGTTTTTTTGATTTAAACCTCTGTGAAGTTTAAAAATGAAGTGTGAAATTCCTTGAAGATGCTTTAACTTGCATAGCTCAATAGGAGAACAATATACAAAAGGGAGTCAAGAAGAAGAGAGACCTCTTCCCATGTGAAATTAATGGGGAACAGCAGGCTACTCATTAATTTCTGATCTCATGATGATTTAATGACTACTCCACACTTCAGCATCAGAATGGGCTAACAGAAGAAATATACAGATCAGTTGCTGTCTACTGTTCAGGCTCTTTAGGAGATGCACAAATGTACCTTCATTGCACACCAAGGGCTCTGGAATCACCCCTGAAAATGCCTAAGGAAGATAGATCGCTCAAATGATACATAGACAGGAAGGGTGTTGAAAGACAAATAGCAAATATCAGCCAGAGAAAACAGTCCAGATCATCACTTCTGAGCAGAAAATACCAGAAGCAGAGACAGATTCCTGCTGAGAAAGGAGTGTTGGCCTGTTATGACACAAACCCAGACCAAGACGTCATAGAAAAGATAGCTGTGGTTCTTCTCAGCCTCACCAGTCAAAAATTTGAATTTGCAAGTGGGAAAAGATAATTTTATGGGTATGCAACTCCAGTTCTCTGATTATATGACATGATGGCTTATTCATGCCTTGCTTTCCTGATGTATATTTTCCCTGGACAAATTCTAACCAGGAGTTCAGAGAAGCCTTAGCCATTAGATTGGTGGAAGAAGAATAAGGAAAGAGAAGTCTGGAGCATTTGTTTTTACAGCCCTGAAAGAAGTGATCCTATGTCCAACCACAGATGAGAGCTCTGGTGCCTTACAACCAGTAGCTAGAAACTGCTCTGCTCTTATCTCTTAGATGTGCTAGTTACTGAGGTCTCTTTGCAGCACAGCAGGTGCTGATAATACATGTATCTGTGCTATACAGATAAAATAGCCCAGGAATTGCATTTTAGTTCTTCTGAGAGCAGGGAGGTTTGTCCCTCAGCTTTGTCCATACACGTGCAAATTTCATCAGTAAACATACATCTGCACATTTTACACTCTGAAGAAGAACAAAGGACACAGCTTCCCACTCCACTTGGTTGCTAAAATCACCATCAACTGTTGTATGGGAGACACAGGCTCCTTGAACTCAGGTCTTGGCAAACAATGCAGTTCTTTGGTTCATTTTTAACTGGATAACTGATGCAGAACATCTCCTATTATAAATTCAGTCAGGTTTTACTCTACAAAACAGGAACAGTTTTTCTGGATGGATGGGACATTTCTTACAGACAAAGAATACATTGAGAGCAAATTAAGCGCATCTAATTGGAGACGCGAATCTCTCATAGTTTCTGAAGACTTTGGTCTCAGTAAATAAGCAGCTCTTCCCATGCCAGAACTAGCAGTATCACAACAAAGGGCTTCTTATGCTCTGTACAAGCCAAATGCCATCAGTCCCAATATGATCACCACACCTGCTTTTATCCGGAATAGATAAATACAAATCCTTCATACGAATTCCTTTTCCAGTTCTTGTAGCTGTGGTTGGTGCTTATACACTAATTAATCCTTTACTAAACAGTCTTTTATAGCTATGCAATTCTTTTAAGTGCACAGCATAATTTGCCTTTTAGAGTACGGGCAGAAGCAGTGACATGATCCATTGGAAAGGAATAGATATTTGCTGAACAATTCCTCTTGAAGGCTTCATTGGGCGGAACTGTCAGGTGCAGACTCAGAGCAAAGTCAAATAATGATGCCCTCTGCTCAAGCATTTTGTAGAAGAGTCTGTTACAAATGAATTTCTGTATGGACTATGATGAAGGAGGTGTCTCACGAACCAAGTCCTAAATGCTCTAGGCTGATTTCTGTGCAAGTATAAAACAGAAGGCTGATGTCTGCCTTACCAAGCTTTATAGTCTATATGCTAAACAAAAATAATTAGTGGCTAAACACAGGGTGGCAAAGATTCACAAGGTGGTAATGAGAAAATACATGTACATGCCTAATGCTACAACACAGCTTAATGGTCTAAAAAACCCATATTTGATAGAAATCCAGTCCCATTTCTTGTAAGAAAAACTGTTGTAATTAGGATTACATTGCTATATGTGAAAAGGATTCATAATAACACCAGCTTCACATAAAAGGGTTTTTAGGTTTTAATTTGTCATTAAAGCAGATAAATTTCTAAACTTACTGAGCAAATTCTTAAAAGAATTATGGTTTAAAACTATTAGATTAACTCAAGTATTCAGTGACATTCTATTCTAGCATAATTTTGGCATAGATGTTTACTACTCTTGTTTTGCTTTTTTGCTAGAAAAGAACTAAAGGGAAAAAAAAAACAATGATCAAATTCAAACTGAAGAGCCAGAGGCAGGAGATGTAAGAATTCAGGTTCTCAAACTGTCTTAATCCTATTCTACTCTGACATCCCTTTCTGGGTGAATCATGTCCAGTGTGACTGGAGATAGGAGTGGCAGAGCAAGTCCAGGCTGTCGTCCAATATTTTTAAGAAAGCATATGAGCAAATGTCTTGAAAACATAAGAACCATGCCTTGCTTGTTTGTTACACACCATCTTTCTTCAATGAGGCAAGGGATTTGTGACATAAATGTTCCATGGTCATGGAATTAAAGCTTTCATAGTAAAATGAAGATGATTTAAGATTGCATGCACAACCCGCAAACTGGCATTTCCTAGCTTGACTTTTTTCCCAGTATTGTACAAAAGATGCTTAGTAATTAAAACAATAATAAACAACAAAACAAGACAACCCCCTCCCCCCCCCMAATCCAAAAAACCCCTCAGCCCTGAGGCAGCACAGTTGCAGTGGGTCTCATTGTAAAGTAAGAGTTTGCCTAGAGCTAACTTACTTAGGACAATTACTATCTTTTCTCATAAGTAATTTTTGGCAAACCTTGGCTATACAAAGCACATATTGTGACATACTGTGGACATAAGTTGTGGACTGTATTTAAGCACAGATATGAGATTTTTTTTTTAATGTCCCTTTCCATTTTCGGCGTCCTTGAAATATGAAGGTAGATGTCATGAGCTCCATGCAGTTAGTTTGCTCTTTTTGGTACCCCAAGGTACCCTGCATGGCATTCAGAAGCTAGTCCAGAAGGGCACAGCTCTCCCATATATCCTGATTCTGGTTTGGCATCCCGCTGTAGATGTCATGGATAACCTATGGCACCAGACATGTCTCTTGTTAGAACTTTGTCATGCTCTATGGGTCTGGATATACACAGCAACTTGGTTTTTTTAATGAAATATTCACTGAAGTTTCCATGACAAATTTTTATTATTCTGTTTGTGACTTCCTGCATCTTTTTATAGAATGGCAAAAGTCACAAAGCACTGACAAAGAATGTTCAGACTGGTGAAGGCATTGGTATTTGAGCTGAGAGAGGAGTCCAAAATGTTTATCTGCTATTCATAGTCTGAGTTACAAAGTCCAAAAGTCTTTTCAACTGTAAGCTTCATTTCCCCTTTTATTTAACAAGAGTGATAAACAGCTCTTTTCAAAAATGCTTTTAACTTAAGCCATTAATACATATAGGACCCTTATAGAAAGGAGTCCCTATATAGTAAAATGTGACAATATGGCAAAAYGAAAAGTTGACACATTTCTTCTTTACAAGAACTGACAGTTAGCACTTCCAGGTAGTGGCAGTAGGTGGAGGACAAAAGGGGTACCAACATGCTAACTGAGAGTTTGGCAARTTTTACTTTTCTTCTTTTTGAAAGAAATGGGAGGGATGGAAATGGGTTGAGCAGAAATTGCTTGCCAGAAGCCGGCAGTAAATGAAGCTCTGGCTACAGCCAACTGTAAAAATTTTTTTCTGTTCTATAAAACAGTGAGTTTGGACTCTAGGCTGCCATTCTGATTGTCCTTATGAGCGTGAGCTGAGCCAACAGCTTCTTGTTTTAAAATATTTTTTCCATAACTGACAAAAACCCGCATAGTTTCTTTAGAACTGCTGCTGCAGACTGATATTAGTGGTCTTGCTTTGAAGTTAGAAAACATGGAAAATTTCTGTCAGAGCCAGCTTGACGATGTGTTTGTGCTTTGCACTGCTGTTCTGCTCAAGATGTTACTCTTTGGACTGACCACAATTGGCAATGCTACTGGAGTTATGGATTCAGATCTCCACAGAGAACCGACCTGAAAAACAGGGTAAATTATGTCTTTCAAAGATGACTCCCACTTGAAGTAATTTAGTTTTGGAAGTAGTGTAATCTACTTATCAGTAGCATGGAGGTCTCTGTATGGTTCTGAAATCTTCCATGGTGATGTATTCAGAAAGTGAGGCTTAGGACTACCTGTGATTGATTCGAACAGTAGAGATCGGTAACAGGCAGTAAGAATTTGTTTCCTTCCTCATTGTTCAAGAGAAGCTGATTTTCAGGATCATTTTTCCAGAAATTGGTGATGGATGGTATAGCAGGGAAAACAGAGACACTAGACCACAATAGAGATGCAGAAGAACAGACAATGTAGAATTTATGTGTGATTAAAATTCTGTGCACCTCTCAGTATGGGGTAGGCATTATTTAGTCCACAAGGATGGTGAATTAAACCAGAGGTGCAATTTCATGAGGCCAGATAAATTGACTCAGCATCTCATACTTCCCAATCYCTTCTGCTTCTTTTCTTGCTCCCTGCTTTGAGCTCAATGTGCTTATTATGCATCAGCTTCAGCACTCACTGACCACCAAACCCCTATAAAAAATGGCTCGGAGAAGATACATATTCCACATATTTCATATATTCTTTCCTGGCAAATGGGGTTGCCCACCATCACAACGGTGAGCCTACAGGCACTGGTAGTGGGAATCACTTCTATATTGCAATTTAACTCTATGTTGCAACTACTATATTATGCTTGTATTGTGATTTCAGAACATTGTGGTATCATTGTGCTGAATCAAAATCCCATGTAATGTCAAGCATATGAAAATAAATAAATTTGGTATTAAACATTAAGCTCTCTTCATGTGGAATATGTAACAGGACTTAGTCAGAGTGTATTGAACCCTGACATACACACATGACATCCCACCACAAGCAGATTTAGCTCGCTAAATTTGCAAAAAAAATCCCAAACCAACAAAACTTTTACAAGAAGAGCTGAATGGTTTTCTGTCAACTCAGTGATGCTGAGTTTTCTTGGAGTTTTATGAGTTATGAGACAAGGGACAGGATGGGAGAAGGACAAAGACAAAGAGATGGAGGACTAAGTTGGAAGAGAATAAGAGAAGTCCCTGTGGGTTTAGTGATCAATTAAAACTGATTCAATTGCTTGTGAAATCATAGGCTAAGGTTTTATTTTTGCTAAGACTGTGCACCCAGGTGTTTATTGTTGATATGTGGTAACTTGTGATAATTRGACCCCTAAATCTTGAGCCCTGAAATAAGATCTGCAGCAAGTAAAAGAAGAAAAATATGTCAGAAAGTACTGGACAATGTTTTATAAGCCAGCTCCAGTCCTTTCACAGCAGAGTCTTGTGGAAATAGTTTATTTGTGGGGGCAGTCACCGTCATATCTGCTTCTTGACAAGCAGATGATGTTTACTCCAGAAGTTAAAATACGGGCATTCTGAGCACAACCATGTGAGAAGTCACAGTGATGCGTACAGCTCTCTCCTGAGACTGGTCATTCTGGCAGAGTCAGGCCCCTAGGCTCTCATCTGTAAGTGCAAAATCAATACTTCTATTGTTCATGATCAAGTCCAGAAAGGRCCTACAGAATGAGAAATAAAACAAAATAAATTAATGAATGGAACACTCACTCTAGCACATTTTACACTCAAATGTATTCAGTAATAATAAGCCAACATCTTGATCGTGTTTTTATTTATAACATTTCCTGCTCAACACAGGTCTGGCTCTGGTCTATATTACAGAACAATCCTGGCAGTCTTTGTTGCAAAGACTCAGTTCTTAACAGCACTAAGGGCTATGGACCCACTGACAAAAATATGCAAGCACATATTAGCTACTGGACAAGTATTGTTGTGCTTAACACATGTAAAATTGCTTCCTAAATATATTACAGAAGAGCAGATGTGAGGCATACTTGGTAGCAATGTGGTTGACACCCTTGACGCAAATTCTTCGCAATTTGTTTTGTTTTTCCTTTTCCTCTTTCTAGATCTGTGCTGCTGAATGCAGAAGGCTTATTGTGTATGTTACATTTGACGCTTAACATTAAGCAATCACAAGACACTCACCTCACTATTACATCATTGCTGCTGATGCTGCTGCATTACATTCTTTGTTCTATGATGATTTTTTTTCATCCTTTATATGCTTCTCCCTGAATCAGTTGTTCAGGCTGAGAGCTCTATTTCCTTTTCRCTTGTCACAAACAAGTGACTCAATCTTAATTTTAATTATACCAGTTAGTTTATATTTAACTCTAACATCCATTACTACTCCCAAACAAAAGGTAGAGAGGACTAATTCTTCCTCAGGCTGAGACAGATGAACTTATAGGATCCGTGTACATGTTATTCATTTTCAGGAGTGASGAGTAGCTACCAAAATGTCTTAAAAGCACATAAAACAATTTCCATTATTATGATCCTAAACAGATAAAAGCTAGAAAGAGATACCTTTATTGTGGGCTGCCTGAGAATTCCTCTTTTCCTTGCATTTTTCTTTTAATTGTGAAAAAACACGGAATGCATAAAAAAATAATTCCTTATATCATTCAGTGCAATAATTCAGGTCACAAATAGGCATAATCAATAGCCTACTGACTAGGAAACACACGAGGTACATAAAATAGAGTTGAAAATGAAGAGGGAAAGGAAAGGAAAGGAAAGGAAAGGAAAGGAAAGGAAAGGAAAGGAAAGGAAAGGAAAGGAAAGGAAAGGAAAGGAAAGGAAAGGAA